>JASGLE010000017.1:1232500-1832500 GCA_030179965.1 Cyperus esculentus
GGTTGGTCTCTTGGAGCAAATATTCTCGTTCGCTACCTTGGTCAGGCATGGTTTTTATTTTTATTTTTTCTTCTTTTATCGATCATACTGAATCGTATAGAAAGTCTTAGGTGTATAAAACTTTAAGTCAAATTTCGTACAAAATACATTATAATTTATAAACTGATATAATGGAAAATAAAAAAAAAATTACATACATATAGCATATGCTTAGTGCAATTACACATTCTGGAATCTGGAAGGTACGATTTATCTGGGATCAGACATTTCATCTGATTCAAATGCTTTACACAGCTGCGCACTTAAAAATGCTATCCATATCTGATTGTAGTTTAGTTCACAAAAGTCAAATGTCTGAACTTTTAAATGTCTAAACTTTGATTTAACTTTTTATAAAGGCAAAGTAGAAATTCTTTTTCAGTTCTGATCTTTTTAAAAGAGAGTACCATACTGCACACCTTATCTGTTAAGTAAATTTAATATCATTTCTGTTATTATTATTGTTCTTGTTATCATCATTCATGTTTATTTTTATTACTATTATTTGCAGGAATCGCACAATTGTGTTCTCTCGGGAGCTGTATCTCTATGTAATCCCTTCAATCTGCCAATTGCAGATGAAGATTTCCATAAAGGTTTCAATAATGTATATGACCGTGCTCTTGCTAACGGCCTGCACAAGATATTCAAAAAGTAAACAATAATTTTACATCAGCTGCTAATCATAAAGAAAGAAAAAAAAAAGGATCTTTCAAGGATAATGTAATAAGTTTCTTTTTATCCAGACATGCACTATTATTTGAGGACATCGGTGGTGAGTACAACATTCCAATGGCAGCAAGCGCAAGATCTGTCAGAGATTTTGACGAAGGATTGACTCGTGGTAATTTTTTATCTTTTATTTGCATGCACATGCTTCTAATTGTTTGAGTTAATTGGGATTCCTTTTTTGCTCGTAGTAACATTTGGTTTCAAGTCAGTTGATGATTACTACTATAACTCGAGCAGTTCACGCTCCATCAAAGATGTTTCTATTCCTCTTCTCTGCATTCAGGTTATTTTCTTTTTAGTATTATAATTGGAAGCAACTGGTGGTTACTTTTACTTATAAATTATAACTGAGAGCATAACGACTTACCATCACTAAAAGCATCCAAAGAAAATAGTATAGCTCTGCTTGATATTCGGTCATTTGACTAGGAAATCAAATTCACATTCTTTTCCTAATTAATTAATTTTTTCATCAGCTTATACCCTACTCTTATTTAACCAGGCTGAAAATGATCCAATTGCACCATCAAGAGGAATTCCTCGTGAAGATATTAAGGTACTTGTCTCTATAATAAAACACGTGTTTTTTTTTATTTTATTTTTGAATATTGTTTAACTGATGGCATTTTCAATTCATATGTCTCGGCATTTTGTTCGGAACAATAGGCGAATCCAAATTGTCTGCTTATAGTGACCCCTAAAGGAGGCCACCTAGGCTGGGTAGCTGGGGACGAAGCTCCGTTTGGTTGCCCATGGACGGATCCTGTTGTGATGGAGTTTCTTGAACATCTCCATACTAAAGGATACGAAACAACAATGAATGTTGGTTCCCACTCGGACGAACTTAGTGGAATTGACGAGTCTTCGAATTCTCCCGTCACAGTGCACATACAACAATAACACTGGCGAGGTTCTGCTTTACGCAACTTCTGCAAACAAGCCTTATCCATAGGTATTTCTGAGACCACAATCATGCTTCAAATTGGAGCATGGCTTTCAATTTCTCCCCATTCTTTTTACCAGTTCTTTTGAAAGGTGGGCAAATTGCCTACTGCATTTCATTTATTAAAAAAAAAAAAAGACTCACAATTTGGTTCTTTTGTATTGTTTCGATTTTACTGCTCATTGCAGTGAGTTATATTGAAAAGCCCATAAAAAAGTGTAAATTTTTATTGATTGCAAACATGTACGAACGGAAGTCCCTAGAAAAGGTGACACCTCATTTAGACTAGTCAAAATATTTGAATATATTACTGTTCTCATTATTGACCCTTAGTCCATCATTTTCTAATATCATTTTTCGTTGGATGAATGAATCGGTAATGTTGAAAGCTCAATTGTAATTATCATCTAGAACAACATTTTTGTTCATTTGTGACTTTATCACTTTGACCTTGTCTGTCATGCTTTGGCGCTTTGCTTTCTAATTGTATCCTGACTATATTATGGCGTAATTCACAATCAACTACGTATTTTACCGAAACTGTTGAAGTTTTTCTTTTGGAGCATGGTAATAAAAATTTCAGCCGTATAATATGATTAAGGCACGTATTACATGATGGAATTTTATTTCTTATAAGTATCAAATGATGATAATTTGAGTTGAGTGCAATCCTTAGTAGCAAGATTCCTAAATATGATTAATATAGTTTATCCTGATATGCATAGTGCATTGCCACAAAAAAGAAAACTAAATTAAGAAAAAAATAAATACAGGTGGATGTTCCTTCCTGATTTTGCTCATGCAAGTAAAATAAGTGCAAGCTTTTGCAATTCTTCATTCCGTTTGGCAGGATTGAGCGGGCCTAAAGGCTATGGGATCCGCAAACAGTTTCTTTGTTTTGGCAATCATCTTTTTCTCAAAAATTTTATGGGCCATAAGATTCGGCCTATTAGCACTGGGTTTGTAAGAATTCTTAGGCAATTGGCATGCTATAAAAGAAGAGGAGGGATCCAATAACTATGGGCATCAATGGCCATGGTGCTCATTTTTTTATTTATGCATAAATTGAAAAATATAAACCGTTACATGTATTTTATATTATCTTAATAACATATACATAAAAAATGGTAAAGTTTTAACATTGTTTCGATAGTCATCAAGAGAAGAGAAAAAATCATAAAACTTGAACCGTTGATTTTTGTTAATGCTTAATGCACATGTAAATAAAATCAAAATTTTTGTATACACATAAAATATGATATACAACATATTCTATCAATTAGTTTTGTTATTTAAAAATTTTAAAATGTAGTTATTTAAGATTTAATTTCATAGTCACCGATCGGTCACAAAAAACATGGTTATTTGATCCCTACCCATAAAAGAATATCAGAACTGGTACTAAAAAGAATGGGGAGAAATCGAAAGCCATGCTCCACTTTTTAAAGCATGATTGTGGTCTCAGAAATACCTATGGAAATAGCTTATTTGCAGAAGTTGCGTAAAGCAGAACGGACCTCATGGGCAGACTCAGTTCAGTTACGGGTTAAGAAACAGCTAAGCTTGTGTTAAGCGATGTTGCCTTCTTGCTTTTTTGGGTTAAGCGATCTTAACTTTTATTTTGCAAGTAACGGACGTGTCATTCGAAGTCGATTTTCTTAGGTCAGATCTAAGAAAAGCAAGGATATTGTTTGGAACAGCAAAATTTTTCCATTTATAATATAATTTTCTCGGATTTTATTCTATATAATTTAGAGATTTTGCTGTCCTAAGTAATATGGTTGTTGTCCTTGGACCCGGCCATTTTTTTATGGTTCTATGTTTTGAACCCGGACATGGTAAGCCATTTTCAACTCGGCGCCGATTCATACCATTTACCAAAGACTTAATCTAATTGGGCTTTAAAATATTGCTTTTTTTTTTTTTAATTTTCATTAGGGCCCCTAAATTGAGATATATTGAGACTCATAAATGGGAAGTACTTGCGTTTTAAATTCCACTCTTAAGGAAATGTTATGCATGAAATGGTCGTGTGACCTTGGAAGTTGTAGGTAACTTGTTACATTGTTTCTTACAATCTATACTCCATAAAGAGAGGTAGATTTCTAAGCACCTCAACTATGCCACATCATCACTCTTATTAATCATTGATTTTGTTTGAAGCTCTTCATCTACTTTGATCCAATGGCTAATGTTTTTTTTTCTCTCTCCATTAAATAAGATGAATGTGATATGTCTAAAACAAATTTTAACCCTTAAAATGATCCAACATTTATATATATTATTATTTATAAATAATTACATTATTATTATCATTATTTAATTACATTAAAAATTTAAAAATTTTGTTCAAGTTTTTTTAATATAAATATTTAAAATTTTATAAAATTCTTAATTATTTATTTGATACCACTTTTCGGGGCGAAGCTGAGTTACAGCTATAATTCAATTAAAGTTACTTTAACATACATGTTGAGAAACAGAGAAGCATGTGCTTTTGTAGAGGTGGCAAATTTTGACTCGACCCGAAAAACCCACCTGACTCGCCCAACCTGAAACCTGACTCGGACTAGACCCAATCCATGTTTGAAGGAAAGTTAGACTGACCCAAACCCGACCTAGAGATGCAAAATAAACCCACCCAACCCGACATTTTCAGTTGGTCGACCTGACCCGACCCAAATCCGACCCAGGAATCTACCACCTCTATGCTTTTGTCTCCAGATTCTGCTCTAAAGCTATAAATCCAAATACCTGTTAAGGTGGTAATGTTGCCGTCATAATATATCAGCCCTCAAGCACAGCTCAAAAACTGCAGTCACTGCCCGTGGTAGAGAAGATAAAAAAGGGGATGACAAACAACATTTCAGGGATAAAAATAGACAACAACAAACAAGTAAATTGCACTTGAATATTGCGACTACAACGATTCCCTATGACAATCCTCTTGCAGATCCAGCAGCGCACGTTTGCTGCTATGGATAGAGAGATCCAAGCAGTTATGGCCTCAACACGCAAGACACTAGCATATAATGGAACTTGAACATACAATATTAATGACAATAATTACTGAAACATCAGAATGCTCGCTAAAAGGTGCTAATAACATTTATACTAATGGTTAGTAGTGGGAAAATGATCAAAACCCCATCCAAACAACCCCGGACCTTAACAGTAATATTTCGTAGGGTACTCTAGTCAGAATCGTTGCCAGAATCAGCATTGGTAGCAGCAGCACTTTTGTATCCAGCCATTTGCTCTTTGTACCGCTTTGAGTCTGCCTTGGCCATAGACTCAAAGGGCTCTTTCTCCTCAGCTGCTCAGAAGTAAACAAAAGTTACAAATATAAAAAGAAAAAAAAAAAAGAAAGAAAAAGAATATAGAATATTACCTGACATCTTCTTCCATTTCTCACCGAGTGCCTTACCCACTTCAGTAAAGGACAATCCAGGATTGCTTTTCTTTATATTCTGTACAATTTTAATTAACATTATCAGTATTTTTCTTGTGGCTTAACAAAAACACAAAAAATGTCAAACAACTTTCTGGGACAGAAGATAAATATGAAACAAATAGGTCACAAAGTAGTGAAATTATTTGTTGGCACACTTTTGCAGCAAAATATTTTGCACAGCAGTAAAACAATATACTAGTATCTGTTAAAATTTATTCTGAAGCCTGTTATTCTCTTAATTATTAAATACACGATCTTGGTATATTACAGAGCAGGTGAAACTTGAACTGTTAATTGTCAGCCAAGTTGGCTGTAATTGCATTACAACTATCACAATTATAAATGAAAACAATAATTATGAAAACAATCATTTTACACCTTACAAAATTGTAACAAATTATGCCTACATGAGTACATGGTATTTTTTTTTTTTAAAGATAAGGAAAAACTTGCCTCTCTTTCTGCATTGGAAAAAAACATGAAGGCACTCATACCCCTTTTAGGAGCATTTGGGTCTTTTTTCTTCTTTGGCCTCTTCTTTGATCCCTCTTCATCTCCATCCTTTGGTTTTCTCTTAGATGATGATTGCCTACTCGCAGTCACTTCTTTTCTTGGCATTTTCTATTGTCAAAGAGCATCGTAATTACATATCTTTCCAAGTTCTAAACTATACGAACACAGGAACTACATCAGTTCCGTATCATTTTTCTAGGGGAAAAGGCGTCCTCATAGAATTTTTAGCAATTAGCAAACTAGTAAGAGCAACACCAGCAATAGCTCATTTTGTTTTCTTTTTAAGGTTGACATTTTCAACAACAATTGCAGTAATAATACAGAAGTTCATAAATCAGGTGAAGTGGCATCTTTTTCTAAACCCTATTAGCAAACTGCTCACCAACAATCAACAGTTGTAACCCTTAGTGATCCCGTGTTTAGTTGATCTTGCATCAAAGTCTCAGTAATTATTAAAAAAAAATACTAACGTAACAATGCATATAATGAAACATAGAGGCAAAGCACAACTTACCTCCTTTTTCTCGCCTCCACTGTCGCTTGCATCAGATTGTTCCTCTTCTGAGTCATCTGTGGGCGACCCACTGTCATCTTTCTCAGCAACAAAATCTTCATCCTGTCATAAGCAAGATAATATCAGTAACGAAACAAACAATGATGGAAGTCCCTTGAGTCCTTGCAAGAATAAGCATAAAATTGTCCGATACATTCTTATTAAATTGATATAATTATATTAAGAACTCTTTTGAGTCACATTTCCGCAGCTTAATAACCTTATTGCTTTTCATTAATGCACTTTCATATGGTGTTCTTTTCAACTGCTCTATCCATACATAGAGTGAAGATATGGCCCAATAATAAGGCCTGCTCATTACAGTACGAATAATAGGAATGTTCTTTTCTACTTCAACTAGAAAATTCTTTAAGCCCAAAGGTTGTCCGTGAGTTTATAAGTCCAGATGGACTTCAAAAAATGGACACAGTAAGTTGGTAAATACCAGTTTTGTTCTGTACAAGATCCAGATATTAAGAGATGGAGGTCAAGAAGTTCATTCAAACATTCTCATTCTAAATCTTATGCAACAAAAAAGAAAATAATAATAAGATATATTAGAAAAATGCATCATGCACCAAAGATTATGAGAAACAGTTCATATTCTCATTAACTTAGGACAAACAAGTGACAGTTCAACAGTCAAGGGCAAGACTATTCTCATGAGATTAGACTCCAATAATACCTTCTCTAATGTTTACCTCACCAACGAAAACTAAACGAAAGACCAAGCAAGCAAGAAAAAGAAACAAAAATTGGCAAATAAGCAAGCCCAGTCAGGTATTCATGAGGCAAGAAAAGTAATAATATGCCTCATCGAATGTAGTTAGGAATTACCTCTTCATCACTCTCATCATTACCGGCTTGGTGTCTAATACCCACAAGATATGGGTCAACTAATTCATCTTCTGTGTTAGATAGAACTGCACTGACACCAGAAGCCGCTTGCTCTGCCCCTAGGTTGAGTATCTTCAAGCCTTTCGCACTTACAGGAACAAGAAAAAAATAACAGATTGTTAAACTGTCATACATTAGTCCTATAATTTGTCAAATAAATGGACCCATAACCTCTGGATGCTAAAAGGGAGAATTCCTACAACAACAGTTACCACATCCAGTTCACAAATTATAGATGCATCACAAATAAAATCTTTCCACCTATCTTTGAAAACCAAAACAAAAAGTAAAGAACCAGAAAGATGTCCCTTTTTCTTCATCGTTCAAGAAACAGGAAGCCAAGTGATAAATAATTATTTAGGAGATTAGAGCACTTCTATATTTCATATACAAAACTAAGGAAAACTATACAAAACATCCAGCTTCCCACAAAAGGTATAGGCCATGTTTCTTACACTATTCTGGGGAATGCAGAATATGCCTAACATAATACAATGCAACTAGATTAAGAAATTGCACGAGTTATGATAGGTTTAAGTAACATGTAACAACAGGGGGAAAAAGCCAAAAAGTAAATAATGAGAGGTGAAGGTGGTACCTAATAAAATTAAAGAGGTTATGATACTCATTTCTTTGGATATTTCTGAACAAATGCTCCTGTTCACTCTTGAGCTTGACTAGGAGATCAAAGTAGTGAGATGATACACTTGATCCGCCAGCACCATGCCTTTCAAATTCCATATAATCAATCTGCATCGTTTAATCATTTAAAAAGGTTAATGATCTATGATCTATCTAAAAGCTATTATGCTTGGAAGTACAGAAAAAGACCTCAATAAAATACTTTCACAGTGTGCATTTGTAAAATTACGAAACCTCTTGGAAAAACAACTGAAAGCAGATCAAATCTACAATCTCAACTATGCATTTAATAAATAAAAAAAAAATCACAAAGCTCAGAAGGGCACCATGAGAAAATAGAACCCACCAACAAACTCCAAAAAACAGACTTACCAAACTATACATAGGTGTGATAATGAGTAATGGAAAATAGGGGAAAGAAAAAGAAATCCAGTAATAACAAAGAGAGATGGTGAAGAACAAAATTGTACCTCATCATGAAGAATAAGAGTTGGAGGTTTGGGGAGAAAGAAGAAACCCTTTTCAAGTGGATACAACAATCCATCTTCTGCTTTCAAAGAAGATTTAACTGCATAACCGTCTTGAGCACTACGGAACGAACTAGGTCTTGTTACCTTTGAACCCGACAAGCCACGTAAGATTTTGGTGAAGACCTCATGTATCAAACCCTGAACAACAATTAAACAAGATTATGAACATTATCCACTGTCCAGGCAGGATTCAGAATCAACATTTTAACAATTTATGACCAACATTGGTCCTTGAAAACTAATAATTTGAGTTGCCGAAGGAACATCAAAACTTGTAATTGCACAAAAATATGAGCAGCTTAACTAAAGCTATCACAAAGTTGTTCAAACCCACACTATAAACCCTACTTGCCTCGAGCATTCTTCAGTGTGTAATTAGTCTTGGCTTCAACTTACCCTAGGTAGATTGCCAGATAATGTGACAACCAAGAAAGGGCATTCAACTTTATACTAACATCTGACCAAAAAGGTACAAAGCCATAGGTTATATGCATATATCACCTTGTATGTTGGTTCCAATCTGTCCTTGAATTTTGAAGCAAGAAGTTCATCACTTAATGTCAGATCCCTTTCAACAACAGTCTCTGTCTCAAACTGAGAAATAAAATAAAATCAAATTATAGAACATGTGATGCATTGTAAAATCAAATTCAACAGTAAGTTGAAATTAAATTGAGCTATATCCCAAAGGATGTACCTGAATAACAATATGAGGATACAGAGTGTGTCCTTTGCGGATTGGAGGATCAAGAGTAATGACAACAAATGTATGAGGCTGGTTGGACTGCATATATATAACAAACGAGTATATAATGATTAATAACTAATCTTTGATTTCTTATAGACAAGGAAAAGAAATGTATCTCTTGCTCCAAGCTTTTCTTCTTTCCAATGCGATACTACTTATGGTTGATTGAGATCCAAACGTACTTCAAATTTTCATTCTTCAGATATATCCAGGAAAATTATAAAATTTGATGGGGATACAGTGGAAGTCCTCTTCCATTAACTACAAATATTGATATATTTATAAAATGTAAACAGAAGAAAAGCAAAATCGATATATTCAATTTAAAAAAAAAAAAAACCTTTGGAAGCAAGAAGAGACGAACAACACTAGTATATTGAATTTTAAAATCATTTGCCTGCCCTTGGATACGCAAAAATGACAGGTACAGTTCAATACTATATCGTCCCCTGAGAACATAAAAGATTATATTAGATCTCTTTGGGTTAAATGAATAGTTAAAAGGACACAGATATGGCACTTTGGTTTACCTAGGTGTAAGAATTGAAATTCCTTCAAAGGTAACAACAGGCTCCTCTGATGATCCAACATCTGCCAACTGCTTGATCTTATCCAGAAAAACCTGAAAACAAAAATAAAACAAATTACAAATTTGCATAAAGCAAAACAACATTAATCGCCTAAATGCTCTACTGTTTGTAAAGCAAATTAAAAAACTACTAAATATACCCATGAGAGTAATCAAATTGACAGTAAGAACTCACCTGTGCAGGAGGTCGGTTCTCATCTCCAACAAATTGGGTATTCGAAGTGGGGACATGGAAACTCAAATCCATCAATGAATCTTTCTACACAATACAAAAATAGTAAGTCATAAGCTAGTGATCCAAATAAAAATAAATGACAAAATTGCCTTCAAAATTTCATGTTATTCAATCAACATCATGCAATTTGCAATTATATTCTGGACATATAACAAATTTGTTCATAAAAGTATTCTCATATTAATTCAATCAAGCACCATTTTATGGGAACCAACCGTTTATTAGGAGCAAACGAGAATCTTACATTTTAGATATTTAGGGTAATAAAATCTTATAAAAGTTAATTGAGAATGAATGAAGCACCTCATTTGCACCAGTAGTGTCATCCACATGGAATTCCAAGTACACATCTGTTTTCCCCTGCAGCTGTGTCTGTGAAACATCAGCTAGAGAGACCTCAAATGCTTGTTTGTTATTTACCATGAATGTCAGCATATTTCCTGTAATACAACTTAAATTTTAGTTGATTATGCTGGCCTGCATATAATAACAGATAGTATTTCCTTTTTCTTCAAGATAAGAATATCTTGAGTACGCTTTGCAAATATAAGCTAATAATTCAACATTACTAAACTTATAACAGATTGTAATGAAAAAGAATATTTCATTACATACTGAACATAGATTTTCTAGACTAGAGTTTGCTACTTATCTCCAAGTCCAAACATAAACATAGCCCACCTAGATAATTCAGGTTATACAGCAGAAAAACGTTAAGACTAAACTAATCACACGTTTCATGTACTTCATTTGTTACTACAAATATGCACAAAAGAGAGTTACGGGCTCGGGTAATTTTCAAAACAAGCCCGGCCTTAATTAGATAATGAAGGTAAGGAAATATACCATCTATATCAACTGCTCCCCAATTATGGCCACTGACAGAAAGCTGCTTCTCTTCAGGCGTCGCTCCAATATTCTTTTGAATAAAGCTATTTAAAGTGCCAACATCCTACATATCAGAAGTATAATACAATAAACTAACTAGTCAGAACAAATGAGGACTATATACCTTACAAAGTAAACATATCAGACACAACATCATCATATTAATGCAGATGTCACAAAAAAAATTATTAACCCAGTTACCCAATCACCAACTCCGAGGAAAGAAAAAGAAATAGCCTAAATACCATAAAACGCATAAAGAATGAACAGTAAAGAAGGGGAGGTAGTATGATCACTGGTAGGAACTAAGCAAGATGCAAGGCACACCTGATATCTAGGATGAATTATTCCATGTATGGCACATGATAATTTTACAAATAAAACTTCACTAAGAGAGGAAAGCATCCCATTACAACAGGTTTTCCTCTTTATGCAAGTTTATTAGGTAAACTAACAGTTACCTGTTCTTTGAAGCCAGTGAACTTGTAGAACACCCCATCTTTTCTTCTAACTCCCAGTTGATAAGCGCGGGGCACTTTCATCCAGGTGAGAGACACTATTTCAGATTTGCTGACTGTTATTTCCTTTCCACCACCTTGCTTTTTCCATTGGAGTCCCCCAGGGTGGAGACGAAACTGGCCCGGATTCTGGCAACAAAGAAACACATTTAATCTCAATTTTACTATTGCGTATTCAATTAGTTCCAGTAGTAAGCATACTAAATTTTATACTACAAATAGGTAAAAATTGATATTACCAGTGAGTAAAAACAAAAGAATTTTCTCAGCATTTCACACCCCTTGTAGATTAAACAAGAAAGTTAGTTCATTTTATTTTAAATCAAGTAGTACCAGCTAGCTAATTCTACATCCTTCCTTCATTTGAGCTCTAAAACCGAAACCCTAATCCATTCCTTCCAAGTTCCAACCAAGCCAGTCAATCCAGACACTACATATATCCAACCTCACATACATACTCAAGTAACCACGGACGTCAAAATGAAGCGAAGAAGAAGAAGGTAATAGGGTGTTCTCACCGTGCCTCCCCGGCCGCCGAGGAGGATCCCGTTGAAGAGGTGCCCGTCGGTCATTGCTTGCGCTCTCTCCTCCTCCTCCGAGTCCTCCGACGAGTCCTATTTCTCTTTCGGTTCGATCGCTCTCCCTCCCCCGATTTTTGATTTTGGTTCGGAGTTTGCGAACGAAGGGAGGTGGGCCGTTTTGGGCTTTATTGGGCCGGATTGGATTAGGTAGATGTTATTGAAGGAAAAATTTCGAAACAAACTCATCTCTACCAATCAAACGGCGGAGAGGGAAGGTGAGGATTATTGGGAGTGCGGAGGGAGAGCATCTCCAACAGACTCCCTAAAACACTCCTAAAACCAAAAATTGGGAATTAAGGAGAGAAAACAGTCTCCAACAGATTCCCAAAGAGCTATCCCTATTTTTGGGACTCCCAAAATCAGAACCAAGTTTAGCTATTTTGGTGGCGTTTTTGGGCACTCCCAATCCAACTTCCCAAAACCAGAGCCAAATCCAAACCGTTCAAATGTATTGGGATCCGTATTTTGGCCAAGTTTAAATGTATTGGGATCTATATTTTGGGAATCTGTTGAAGATTGAGGTGAAATTTGCTCCCAAAAAATTTAGGATGACACCCAATATAGGTATATTGGGTTACATTTTTAGGGAGTCTCTTAGAGATGCTCTAAAAATAGCTAATATTGGCTTCGATTTGGGGATAGCGCAAAAATAGGGAAGGGTTTGGGGCTTCTGTTGGAGCCCGATTTTTGTCCTTAAATCCCAATAATTGGTTTTAGGAATGGTTTAAGGATGCTCTAACTTAATTTTATGGATGCCCAAAATATAAGGCATGACTTGTACTTGCGCCCTATAGAAAGAAGAAAAAGAAAGGAGTTGAGGAGCTAAGGAAGGGAGAAGGGTTTAATGAAGGGGCGAGTTTGTAAGACGCGAGTTCAACTCACGCCTTACAAATCATGCTTTCAATGACAGGCGGGTCCTTGCTATACTTTTATTTAGGAAAATTGTTACAGGGCGCAGGTTATAGTCACGCTCTATATTTTGGGCATTCGTGAAATTAAGTTAGTGGTTTAGGCATTGATAAAAACTAACTTTATTTCTTCGGGCATTTGTGAAATTTTCCCGTTATTGAAAGCTCAATTGCAATTATCATCTAGAAGACTAGAACAACATTCTTGTTCATTTGTGACTCTATCACTTTGACAGTTTGAATTAATTTGCCTGTCATGCTTTGCTTTCTAATTGTATCCTGACTATATTATATTATAGCGTAATTTCACAATCATTTACGTAATAAAAATTTCAGCCGTATGATTAAACATGCTTTACATGATGAAATCTATAAATATCAAATAGTGATAGTTTGAAGTGAAATAGCACATCAGAGAATATCTCATAGTTCAGACTATACATGTCAGTCTCAAATAAATAGCACAAAACCTTCAAAGTTGGTTAAGGCGAAACTACATATGTACAATTCCTGCACTTAATCAAGTTTGTTTTGGAAAGATCTTCAGTCCTTTACGAAAAGGCCGTCTTGAATCTTTATTTTGAGAATTTCGGCTAATGCTGCTAAATCCTAATGAGCAAAATGCACCTTTGGTATGGCACAGTTTAACTAATACCAGTATACCACCATACATGCGGCAGAAGTTAGACGAGATCAGTGCACCAAGCAGTCATACCTGTAAAAAAAGTAAGAGAAGATAATGTTACACATTCCCTATCCACCAAATTAGATAAGAATACCGACTTTTGCAGAATTGATTATACAAACACAATTTATACAACACTAGTTATAACACCACTAACAGATGCTGGTCAAACACGATGCCAAAAAAATATATCAGTAATTATAGAACCAGTGACAGTTTGGTAAATCAGGTGTACAGTTTTGTCACATTGCTGCTGTTGCAATACCGAATAACGAATGGGATGCATGTGGGACTGCTCAATGTTTTTTGTGATTTAGAGTCAGACAAACGAAAATCGGTATACCATTTATCTTTTTTTCAAACAATAAAAGGAAAAAAAGACAATAATTTCAAAGCCAAACAGAAATAAATATAATAAGTGGAAAAAACCATTTCATCCCAGTACCCCTAAGAAGTACTTCAGATACTAAACAGCACATCAATATAACCCTTACCTAATGAAAACTATGAGTAGCCAATTCATACCACGCCAGCTCTGGGCATAAGACCATTCTTGTCAGAAGATCTCAGAAGCAAGCTATCAATCTCTATAGGAAGGAGAAAATGCCGTATTATGTAACCAGTAGAAAAAGGTTCAGATGGTGGTACAATTGCAACCGCACCGTTCTTCTTGCTAAGCATTCCCATTGCAGTTATACACCTTCCTTCTTTAATGTATCTGTGATAAGTATATTGCCATTAGTAATAGCTCAAGATCTTTTATTGAAACCACCAACAAAATAAGAAAGAAAAATTTTCCTATCCCTTCCATTTTGTAAATTACCTACAAACTTTGCAACATGTGTGAGAAATATTAGAATAAACTTTTTGGAGCATTTGCAAAACACACCAGCATAAAGTCAAGGTTAATTTACTATCAAGAATTCAAGAAGGCTAAATTGCCTGAAGTTGTGAACGTCAGCGTGACAGTTTGCTATGTACCAAGCTCAAAAAATAAAAAAAAAAAACAGAAGTGAATAGAGGAGGTAGAGAAATTCCATAAGCCAGTCTGCCCTTCTTCTTTCAAATAAGTCAGTATGCGAGAACCAAAATATAGATTTACTCATTGCTGTAAATTTGATCTGAATTTCTCAAAAAGGGTCCAGAACAGGAGAAACCAAATTATCGTATTGAGTTGCACTATGCCTTTCTCATCACATTGATCTACTAGCACACCAAGTTTTAACATCACAATCATACGTAAATAGATAAAACCTAGCTGTATTGATTGGAATACCAGAACTGTAAACATTACTTTAAAGTAGTGTAACAGTACCAGTAAATTTGCAAAAAGAAAAAAAAACAAAAGTGAAGCATTACCCTTCTTCTAGGCGTAGAAGATGGGAGTTGACTGAAAGATACCGCTCGTCTAGCCACTTTTTCAGAGTCAAGGAAAGCTCTCTATTGTTATCTCTAGTGCTAATGAGAGTGTTCTCTTCTATAAGAGCAACCATTCTTGAGTTATTTCCGGCCTTTACCAGAATCCTAGTTCCTGTTATGGCATCTGTTATGTAGAAATCTGCTGCTTGCCTCTGACAAACTCCAACAGAATCGGAAAACAGACAAGCAGAAATCAGTAGATGATTGAGGATTTCATTTCAATAATAACCCTGTAGTACAATTTTATCATATTTGCTATTGTGAAAGCATAAGGATCCTAATCGTAGCTTACAGTATGATATCTTCGTATGTAATGTATGACGATTAGTCAGAAAAACACCGATACATTGGAAATTTGGTAATTGGTATACATAATATACAATTTACAATTTACAATCATTGGTAGTTTGCAGTGGTACACTTCAGATTGCTCACATTAAAATGCCAACTTGTTAAAGTATAATCTGGACCGTTAGCATTTCAAAAAAAAATGCAAACGTTTCCACAGTAGTTCTACTCATGTTCCTAATAATATTCTTACTTCAGAATAGAAAAATAAGCTAGTACCTCAAGATGAGCTAAATCCCATCTAATACATCGCTCGCTAACATTTGACAGCAAAGATGTCCACCCTTTGCATGTGTACAACATGGTCGATGTATAAACGCATCTCGCAACCTTCTCATAAGAAGACACCAAACATGCATCACCACACGAAGCAATCTACACAAAAAAAATTGGGGAGCAATTAGATAATAAATTAGACAACAAAGATATCAGTAAATTCTATGATCAGACAGCATCACATGCCAGTATTTCACCCAAATGCAGTATGCAAACCACCAAAACCTTTAATTTTACGAGTAATACCTAGCGTCTACAGAAAAAAACTGTCCATAGCGTACATAGGTTACATTTCAGGATGTATCCGTTACATTTCAGAATGTATCTGTTACATTACGTACACGTCTAGCTATGATGTATGACGGTTTTTCAATGGACACAAGATGTTTCTCTAATTAATTTTACATATAAGAGAAGTATATATTAAATCAAAGAAAACTACCAACAATTATCTTGATATTTAAACATGTATACCCCGGTAATTTTGACAATCTGGCCATCAGCAGCGCTGCGAAGGTCGGAATCGGGGGCTCCACTGAGGAACATCAACAACCCGAAATCGGACCGGGACGCAATCAAATTCCAGACCAGAAATACTAAAACCAAGAAAGAGAGCAGGATTATGCCCAGGAAGAGGAGTGCATTGTGCACCACCGCGAGGACGAACACGGAGACGCCGAGCCCGGCGAGGAGGAGCGGGATGAGCAGGCAGTGCAGCGTGGCGGGAACTGGGCCCCGCCAGCTCCGGCCGAGTAGGGAAGGGGAGTCGGAGGCAATGCCGGTGGCGGATGGGAGGTCCTTGAACTTGCCTAGCGTTATGGGCTTGTTGCTGCCGTTGTTGTCTCGATGCATTAGTGATGTAGAAGAGAGTAAAGGGGAGTTGGGTTTGGTTTGGATGGGAATTGGAGTGGAAGTTAGTTGTGATTGAATGCAAAAACAGACTACGAGACTGTCATTAATGGTGCGTTGATTTGTTAATGGTAACTGTTTTTTTTTTTTTTTTTCCTTTCTTTGTGGGCGTTCGCTTTGGGAGGAAGGAAGGAAGAGAGCGGTGGACAGAAGTGGAGTACAAGTGTTCACTTCAACTGTTCAACTGACTTTTAGAGGTGACAAATTGTCGGGTGGGCTTCAAGTCAAGTCGGGGTCGGATCAGTTTGACCGAATAGAAATATCGGTTCGGGTCGATTTCATATCCTATGTAGCACTGCATTGTGTAGCACTACAGAGGATGAGCACCCATTTGTGTCGGGTTCGGGTCGGATCATTTTGATCATATTTTGTACCTCTATTTCCAGGTCATCTTGGGATTCGGGTCGGATTCGAATAGTTTGATTTTCCCTAAAACACGGGTCAGGTTCGAGTCAGTTTGACTTTTTCCGAAACACGGGTCGGATTGGTTCAGGTTCGGGTTCGAGTCAGTTTGACTTTCCCTAAAACATGGGTCGGACAAGTTTTTCGAGTTAGATCAAATTTTACCACCTCTAGTTAGACTTCAACTTGAACCCATAGAATCATAGATGTTGGGTCGATCATGTGTTGATTATAGTTTTGTTGTTATTACAATAATTAATTAATTGCGGTGGTGGCACGGCACTTAATTTAGGCTAGGAATTAGATTAGATTAGGGTTCAAGTTGGGGTGTTAGTGTGTCAGGTCACATGACTGCAGTCAGTAATGGCAGCAGATCGATGCGGCTTTTTAGATGTTTATTTATTTATGAACGGATAATAATATCTTTGTTTGTCTTTTGTACCAACCATCAAAGTCTATAACTTTACAATAATAATTTACAAAAAGTACTTAAAGACTTTTAAAAATGAAATTTTTTTATAAATATATTGTCAAATTTACAGATTAATCATGTCATTAATAATAATTGTAATCAATTTAATTGTTGTTTGATAGTCCCTCAAATACTCAATTTACAATCGTTCAAAAATACACAACTTCTTTTAAGAATTCCAAAAAAAAAAAAAAAAATACATAACTTTTTTATAAAGCGGGATAACTTTATCTGATCTTCATTTCTATAGCCTACTATATAGGGTTGGGCGAGAAAGAAGTTTCCAAGTATTCCTCTGGGTGCTTTTGGATTGTCAAAGAATAGCTACTATTCGGATTAGTAAGCTATTCCTAATTTGTGAGTGCATCCAAACACGCAATAACTAATTCGGAATAGTGAGATTAGTTGCTATTCTACTAATCCATATAAAACATGGATTAGCTACTATTCTTTTCAACCATCCATTGCTATTCTAAACAAACAATCCAAACAACATTTTTACTATCCCGAATAGCACCATATTTCTACTATTCTTTTGCTAATTCAAAAATCACTATTTTTTAACTAATCTCATATACTATTTTCTATTCTACTATTCTTTCGCTAATCCTTGCACGATCTAAACGGACCCCAGGTGAATAGCAGCAGAGCAGGCCATAAAGTTGCATTATGATAATTTCATAATCATGGGCCTTCTTCTGGGCTATTTTTTGTAGAAAAGTTTATTATCCAAGTCTAAAATCATTTCTTCCAATCCTCAAAGGTAGAGCTGCACGTTAGCTCATAGTTCTTGTTCTCAATAAATTATTATAGGAACCTAAGACCTTCCGAATTCCCTGTCTTATTTTAATCCTACCATTTCTTTACAATATCTTTGGTTATTTTTTTTATAGAGGGTATATATATTTGAGCTGAATTTCATTTATGCTTGATTTCAAAATTGGGTGGTTACAGATGCTCCATCAGTCCATGATGTCCACCACCTTAAATTGGATTTTATTCCAAATTCCTGCAAGAAAAAAGATTGCATCCTCCCCCTGACCTCCACGTGGCTGTTAGTTCTTTATTGTGCCATTTCCTGGCCTCAAATAATTGTATGTACCTCCATTTTAATTTCCTTTTTTTTTTTTTTGACATAACTGGGTAACAATACTGTACACATCACAACATTCCTAACATTTAATTTTTCACTACTGTACAGAGCATGAACCACACAGAATTTTCACAAACAAATATAGAAAAAAAGGAAGCAAAAAAAAGACAAAAAAAAAAGACAAAAAAAAAAGAAAAAAGAAAGAAAGAACAAAATATGATGAAAAAAGCAAACGCATGAAGTGGCCATGCAAACTCACTATCAAATTCCCTCTAAAAATCTCAAGCAACAGAGTTCAGCTCTGCCAGGGGCCAATGATCCCAGAGCTCAACACTACTGGCAGTACAAAATTGGTCATGATAGGCAGCAGCATCATAGTCTGCATCTAACTCTAACCCTAAGTCACTAACATGATTCCCCTGCCCGGATAATCCTATGCACCCGGTGTCATTCCCTTCAAGGTATAACATGTGATCATCACAACATGATTGATCCTGTTTTACTGACTCACAGAGCTCTTCCCTCTGGCTCTGGCTCTGGCTCTGGCTCTGGCTCTGGCTCTGATCCTGTTCTGTTGTAGACTTGTCTGATTGCTGCTCCAGCATCTCCTTCAGTTTTTCTAACTTCATGAGATCAAACACAACAACATGCATATGTTAGATAAAAATCCTTATATTTATATATATATATATATATATACTAGTAAGTAGCCCATCGTTTTGCTGCTTTGGGCAAAAAAATATTCGTTATAATAATCTGTTATTTTTTTTTATCTTAAGATTATGTAACTTCTTACCTCATAAATCATAGTTATATCAAAATAATACAAAAACAACATGATATAACACATGAAATTCAAAAAAAAAATAAATGTTTACAAGTATTAAATTTGCCAGTAATTAACATATATATATTTATGTACCTCATTTGTGAGAAACTGGTTCTCCTTCTTTAAACACTCCATGCTCTTAACCAAGCCATCATAGTTGGATTTCAAGACTCCATACTCCTTCTCGAGCTGCTTCGATTTCCACCGGGCTCGCTTGTTCTGGAACCAGATGGAGACTTGCCGCGGCTGCAGGCCCAGTTCGCGCGCCAGCTCCAGTTTCTGCTTCGGCTCGAGCTTGGTCTGCGTCTGGAACATGGTCTCGAGCAGCCTGATCTGATCATCATTAAACCGCCGCTTCTTCTCGTGCTTGCCGCCGCCGCCGCCCTTGCTGGCGAGCAGGCGCTGCATGTGGATGTAGAAGCTCTCCGGTGGTTTGGAAGCCGAGAACAGCTGCTGCTGCTGCTGGTGGTGGTGGTGGGATCTGTCCATTGTTGTTGTTAAGTGATCAGGGTTTGTGATGATCTTTGTTATGGTTGTAATTGTTGGAGTTTAATTTATAGGCGAGGTTGGTAAAAAAGAAAGCAAAGGAACGTCTGGCCTTGAAACGCGCCTGGCTGGGATGCTTTTAGAAGCTTCTGTTTGCCAGTGGCTCCATAGAATTGGTGAGTGGCTTCTTTCACTCCTGTTCTTCTGTGTTCTCTGCTGATAAATACTTTGTGTTGCTGCTCTTACTCTTACTCTTACTCTTACTCATACTTATTAATTGTTAATTGTTAAGCATTTGTGCAAATTAACAATAAGACAAGTTTATTAATTTGATATTGTATTGATATATAAATAATAAAATAAATATGAATAATCAAATATCAGGAGAATTATTAATAGAAAGAAAACCATATTGAGCAAGCATCACAAGACACATGGTTTTGATTATAATAATTAGAATAAAATTAATTATGTTAATTAGGTCTGATTAATACTTTAATTTTTCTGTTTTAAGTTTAATAGAATTGCAAAGACAAAACCAAAAGAAAAAAAGAAAACACCAGATTGGATTTCTCTGAAGTGACTGATATGGTAGTACTGAAATTGTTTTTGTAGCTAGCTAGCTAATTAAGACATGAAGAAATTAATTTGAAATATTTAACTTGACATGGTACAAAAAGACATTAGTGAAGTCAGGAGGGTCAAATCAAGTTATATATATGTGTAAAGTAATTATCCAAGCAAGTTAAACAGTTGGGTGATTTAACGGTTGCACATATAAAAATAAAAAAATGGTTAAGTTGTACATGAAATTGAAACCCCCACAAAAAAAGGGCAGCAGAAATTCCCTGGCATGTGAAGGAGAGGATTAATACGAGAAGGGTATTATTTTTTAATTGTGTTGAAAGCAGGAACCCCAACAAATGGACCAATGGAAACGTGTACCGCTGAGAGTGAGACGCCCCTCTCACCGTCGCTTTCAAGGTGTCAATTTATGTTTAGGTTTTTCTGCCTATTAACAGGTGAGGTGGCACTTGGGTTTTGTCATCTTACTGATAAACTCTGATCGAGATATATATAGATAGACAGATATATATATCATGAGCAGAGTTCCAATACCTCTATTTTTTGTATCTCCATCATGCCTCTACTTTTTAAATTTCAAATAACTCAAAATTTAAAACTCATTTACAAAACAAAACCGTTAGATTTGATCAGTATGATATTCTCTACATGCACATAACAATTTTTTTTCACTTTTTTGTTTTATTTTATATAAATCAATGAGTTATAAAAATCAACGGCTAGAAATTGCTCAAATTAGTATATTTTTCTGAAGCTCTTGATGTCAAACAAAACAATACTCAAATTTGATGATTTTTTACATATACATAAAATGAAATGATGTAGATCAAATCTAACGATTTTGAAAAATAAGTTTTAAATTTTGAGTTATTTGAAATTTAAAAAGCGGAGGCATGATGGAGGCACAAAAAATAGAGGCACTGGAATCCTCATATATCATAGAGTAAGACATAGCGTCCATATAAAAATCGTCCACAGCGTCTATTGTAATTTCAGGATATATCTGTTATATTCTTTGTATGTCTATATACATGTATATGGACATCATTCTAGTGGACGCGCAAGATGTTTCCCTATACAATATATATGAGAAACACCTTGCATCCATCCAAAAAACTGTCCATACATAAAAACATAACAAATACATCACAAGATGTAACAAATAGACGCTATAGACAGTTTTTCAACAGACGCAGACAAGATGATTCTCAGTATATACCATGCATACACAAAATATATCTTGCGTCCATCCAAAAAACTGTCCATACATAAAAATATAACAAATATATCATAAGATGTAACAAATAGACGTTATGGAGATGTTTCTCAGTATATATCATATGCATACATACACGTGCTAGCTAATGAATCTCAATTCAAGAATAAAGAAAGGATGGATGGATGGATATCGATGGATGCCCTGGGGTCAGTCGCTGCTCAAAGCAGGGGGGGCATGTGTCAGCCGAGTGAATCAGGATCACAGCTTCACGGAACAAAGTCTTTTCTGGCACCCCACCGTCTGCTGCCATTTGGCCCCCGGTGAGCAATTTCACTCCTTTTCTTTATCTTTTTACGATATCGGATCCTTATCTTAGTTTTAGACAGGGCCTTTAATTACTTTAGGCGAGTTCGATCTCATCGACCCCCTGACTTACCAGTTCACAACGCCAGCCGTTGGATTGTCTCAGGATCCGCGCGGACACGCATCTCGAGACAATCCGACGGCAGGAGATGTGAATCTCGATCGGGCAAAGGCGTTTAGATCAGTAGATTACAATACATGTCGAAATGGAATGAGCACATATCACATTTGCTTAGAGAGAGCTCCCTTCGCGTTCACTGAACCAGCCATGTGGACTCTCATCATGGCCACCCATCGATGTTAATGTTAATGTTATCTTTACATATATATAAAACAATTTCTTGTTATTTATATAATTAGTTTATTGTTGCCAAATATTCATGTGATCTTTTCTTATGGATCGATCTTTGGGATGCTTAATTTAATCCATCCATGAATTCTACTACCCACTACTAATACCTTTGTTAGTTCTTAGCACAGAGAGACCGAAACCTCTCTTATTATTATACATTCATAAGCTTCAATTTTTCGGTAAAATTAATTTAAAAAAATATTATTGCCAAAAAAATATATATATATATATATATAATTTCGCCTGCTTTTTTTTTTTAATTATAATTTTACGATTAGGGTTGGTTTTAGCGAGCTTTGACGTTGAACAGAATCACTTTGTACAATAATTTTTCTGTAATTTTATTTAATATAAAATATTTTGAAGTAAGAGTCCAATTATGTCGATTGACAATAAATTTTGGTTATAAATTTATTTCAAATATTGTCCGTGAGCGAATATTAAAAAAAAAGAATTAAAACATATATGAGAGTAATAAAACTGTGAGGTTTAATTACAAATTCATTTTATTTATTTAGAACCATTTTATATATATTTTGTGGACAGGTACAATAACTGTACCAAGTCAAACTTTCCGGATGATTTAATGAAAAGATACGATGATATGTGTGTGAGGGGCCAGGAGAGACTTAACCTGTTCATGGGGTATTGGATAAAAATTGCTGATTTATCAACATTGGAGACCTTTGAAAAAAAAAAGTATTAATATTGGAGAAGAGAAACGAATTTATTTTTTTATTATATTTCTTAAGTTAAATGTTCTGATCTCATTTTTTTTTAAAAAAACTGAATACTAATAAGAATACGCAAAATACATTAATTTTTATTTTGTGGGTCTAGTATTAGGGGCCATATATATCTGGGCTCTATGAAGTTAATTTACAACAGAGCCATGAACTACCTAAAACATAAAGGCACAACGCATAATTAAATATTTCTGACACAAAATATGCTTACTTTACTTTTATTTGTACATGCTTCATTTTTTTTTAATAAAAAGTACGTACATGTGCAAGTAACTAAAATTGAAAAACATTTTTTTATAAGGGTAGGGATGGGTGACAACTGCGACAACGGATTCTCAAACAAATATAAATAAAATTTCTAAAATAGAAAATTTTGTACAAAAATGTTATAAAGCTCATAGATCGTTTGTGTTTCAAATTTTAACAAATTTGATTGTCATTTGGTACTCCATCGGGGTTCATCAAAATTTCTTAATATTTCCAACGATTCAAAATATTATGAGTTTTGATTATCAAATGACTTTTAAATTGATCGAAATTTGAAACATAATCAATCTACGAGTTTCACAACATATTTGTATAAAATTTTCTATTTTAGAGATTTTTACTTATATTTATTTGCGGATATGTTCCCGCGGTTGTCATCCGATCTCCACCTTTTTTATAATAGTTTACCATCTTTATATCCATTTGAAATGAATATATTGTCTTTCTCACTTCATACTGTTTGACATGTTTTATATTCTAACAAATAAAATTTGTCAAATTTAATGATGTATATAGCTATATTTTGCTAATAATGATAAAAGTTTAGGATATAAAATCAAAATAAAAATAGTATACCAAATATAATTATGTATCATGGAAAGATAAGGAAATATGTATGCCGTGAAATTTAAAATGTAGATGTATTTTTTTTTAATGGGAAAATATGGGGATCGAGACTTCAAGTTCCATAAGAAAGGAAAACGGAGGGTAAGAATATTTTACAAGGGTCAAGGGTCAAGGGATGCAATTAAATTAGTTAACAGATGTAAGGATTTGAGAGCGGTTTGAATTGCTTTTTCCGTAAAACTATTTGCAACTGTTTGAACTTTGGATAAATCTTCACGCAAATAAAAAAAAAAAAATTTCGGATAAATCGAAAGAACATAAAAGGCAAGGAAAGAAAAGAAACGAGAAGACACAAGAAAGAAAGTAAGCCATTAACTTGTAGGAAGGAATGAATACTAATACACCCGTGATTCATGAATAATACTTTTTTTTTGAAATGTTGACGGCTACTGCCAACGTGATTCATGAATAATACTTGTAGAAATCAATTTTTAATTGGTTCCAACTTCCAACACAAACTTCTTTCCGTACAAGCAAACCATTTTTCTATAATTCCACTTGACTACTTCATTCAGCTTTGCCAAGTTCCTTTTTGCAGGAGTGGAGTCGGGATTTAAAATTAGGGGGTCGAGACGTCAAGTGACAAAATTTATTGGGGGTGGAATGAAAACTCTCAATAAAATATATTGCATAGTAATATTTCTGTATACAAATTCGAAATCATGGGGGTCACACCCCCTCTGCCCCCCTTCTCTCCGCCCCTGCCTTCTTGGCACTCCAAGGTTTGTTCTAATTTGTTCAAGACATTATTCAAAGAGTAATACCTAGCGTCCATAAAAAAAAAAAAACAGTTCATAACATTCATATGTTTCATTTTATGATAAATCTATTACATTTCAAGATATATCCGTTATATTATTAATTTGTACATCTATAGATGTATGGACGATTTTTTAATGGACGCAAAATAATGTTTCTCTAAATAAAAAACTTTGACAACATCTTCTCCTTAATTAATTAATAAGGTCGGTCTCGATTTTTTATTCTGAGGCAAGCTATGACCACACCTTGATCATCATCAGTGCATTCATTATTCAAGGGGAGGTCCACCTCCTTACTTCGCTCTTCAGATTACAAATAATCAATCAACCAAATTCGCGGATTCATGATACATGAAGAAGAAAGCAGGAAAATGACCTCCCTGACCTCCCTATAGAGTCTGTATCTGCTGCGATCCAAATAGGATCTCAGAACTTTGAGAATATAATCCGATGCATGTGGTTTTTAGAGGAGAGTTTTTGAATTAATTTCAGCCGTTGGTGTACATAGGAACTCAGAGTCCTGCAATCCGATTTGAATCTCAGCTGATTTCAGCACCCCCCCCCCCCCCCCCCTCCCCCCCCCCCCCGGTACATATGTCCTCGTGTTATATATAATTCTTTGTGTCTACAGGGTTCTATCTTAAATGCAGATAGAGATACCTCTTTTCTTGAATCTTTTTTCACATTTAATTATATATACATATCTATTGCTTATGTCAGTGAATGAACTGCAATTGTAAAATAAAGAAGAGGCAATTAATCCATGGGGCTGTTTGGCATCCCTTCCGTAACGCTATTAAGGTCTTAATAACTACTCTTAATCCTCCAAATATATGCCGATCAGAACTCTGAAGATCTTTAATATGAAAGAGGCACTAATTAAGGAGTTGTAAGGAGGATTATGGGGGTCTAAGTCATCCTTAATTATTGTTGAATAATATTCCTTTAGGTGGATTAAGTTTTTAATTCATGAAGCCTTAATTAAGCTTGATTGCTGAACATGACCCATGAGCTTAAGCTTATGGAGGTGTTATGTGAGTTTAAACTAAGAAACATATTAAATGATATCTAAATTCTGATTTATGTGGTTCAATAAATTTTTTATATCGTTTACTCAAGAAATAAATTTTTTATATAAAAATCTTGTGACGCAAATTTTTTTTCATTTTTTGAGATTATTTTTAGTATTTGTCTTGGGTTTATTAAAAGTTGTGTATGTAAAATTGATCATGTTGTACATTTAATTGTATGAATAATCTCTTATTTATTTGACAATTTACAAACCTATCTTGAATTTATGCTCACGGTATTTTGCTAATAAAGAACATATGAAGTGAAGTTTTCCTTGATGGTTTGGAAAAAAATAAATCAAACTTAAATTTCAAATTTAATGTAATAGACATAATTATAGGTATCATCGTATCATATTTGAAAAAAATATAACAAGATTTCATGCGTGTATTTTAGGGTGCTTTGACCAATTTGAAATTTCAACAATTTTGATGCGATATCAAATAATGCTAAAATACCTAATTTTTTTTATTAAATGTCCCATAATTGTAATAAGAATTTCTATAAAATTAATTTTAGAAAATATTTTAGTTAATTGTTTGTTACAAAAATCCTGTTCAGATTGTCGAAATATATCAAGTAATTAAATATAGTGAAACTGTAAATCTTGCAAGTAAGAGATAATGAAACCAAAATCTGAAGGCGATCTCGTTATTTCTTAGTTCTTACCCATCTATAAAATAATAATTTAATATATTTTTACAAAGGCTAAACTTGATTAACAAGCTGTGCATCGGTCAACAAATGTGTAACATAAGTTGATAAAATAGTTTTTGTTAATTAGTTTACAATTATAATAAGTCGGTAAGCAAAACAATTGTCACAAGAAACCATATATACAAAATGATCAACACTATATATACATATATACATTGCTGTCAATATATGTTCCACAAGAAAAACATGGAGCTCTTTTAGTTTTAGAGGTGCTCCTAATGATTGCCTTTATATAAATAAACTTCTCCAATCACTAACATAGTATCAACACATCTCTAAAGAAAGTGTATGGAACGAATCAGTATTTGTTGTCCTTTAATTGGTTGGTTAGGCCTAAAAACAGTAAAGATATTATTTGGGACAGCAAAATTTTTCCATTTATAATATGATTTTCTCATATTTCCTTCCATATAATTCAGAGATTTTGTGATCCCAAGTAATATGGTTGTTGTCCTTAGACCCGATCTAATCGGTTTCACAAGAACACGGAATGCAACTTCGCAGGAAAACAGAAACTGATAATTAATTGGGCCAGTAAAAGTCTTTCGCGTGTAAATATAATCAAGTGATAATTAATTAATTAAGGGAGTTGATAAGTACATATTAGTAGTCATAATTAGTAGTAGGAAAGAATAATTCATTAAAGTAGTCACCTGCCAATAACCTAGCTAGCTGCTACCCTATTTAATATTATACTGTATGCTTGTGATTTTTAAAGTTGTTCCTACCATAGAATTCCACAAAATCTCCATGGTCCGTATCAGCTCGTTCAGCCAAAAAAGGCACGTGAATTTGAAAATGAGAAATATTTTAGAAGGATTTGTATCTGCTGCCATAGTTTCCAATGGCAAGACCCTGCCATAAGACCCTGCCATAAGACCCTGCCATAAGACCCTGACTGGTGGGCTCATTTATTTGTGGGTCCCACCTGTCAGTGTCTTATGACAGGATCCTGCCATTGTTTTTAATGGCAGCAGATACGGACCCATTTTTGAATTCGGAAACATCATGCATCCATTGAAATACCAGACCGTAGATCCATAAAACATAAAGAGGTAACAGTTATATGTTAGATGTAATTAACAGTTATACGTAACGTGTAACATTTAATATTTATAGAAAATCCATGATGTACGCTAGCTATCACCCTTTAATTTCAAATTGAACTCAAATAAAAGGGACAACAATTTTTTAAGATCTAACACCGTTTCAAATGCATTCAAAGCACATTTAAATTATTTAATGTGTATCTTGTTCGACAAATGTTTTAATTATTTTTTGTCTAATTTATGCACATTAATAACATTATACGACCAAAGTCATTCTAAAATGATTTAATTAGCATCTATTACATGTTAAAGAATTTGTTCATGCAAAATAACGGTGTTAGAATTTCAATTACACATAAAATTAAATTAAATTGCATTCTAAAAGCATTTAAAAGTACTATATTTGTGTTTTAACTTTTTAACCAAATTGTGCCTTCTTTTCTTTTCTTTTTTTTCTTTTTTTTTTGGGTATACTAGTATGGTACTCAAATCCATTCTAAAGTACTTTAAAATCCCAAAACATTTTATCAAAGATTCAGGCACCACAGATGGTTTTTCTTATAGTCAAACACAAAACACAAAATGCATAATTTCTTTTGTTTTGAACCAAGTTTGAGCTCAAGCCCCCAATCTTCCTCAAATTGGAACTTTTTCGTTGAGAGGACCCAATTGGTGCATCCACTATGCTTATATTCCAGTGGCAACCGGCATGCAGTAACTGTTGAATATATTGGCCCATAATTATTCTGCTCTTAATGCTCATCAAAATTGTTTGCTCTCAGTTGAGGCTGCAACATTTTTGCTTTCTGGATTCTAGACATCTAGTGGGCTTCTCAGCCTTCATATAAAGCCGTCACAGTATGAAGCCAGTGCCAGCCTGAAATTTTTATTTTTCTTTTTTTTTGGACATAGTGAATTATATTCATCACCTCCTCCCTTTCTTTGTGGGAGGATTTAAAAATACAAGTCCTTACACCAAAAGTCCTTACCTAAACTGCCATCTAACTATGACAGTAACTACAACTAGTAAATTCCAACAAACTAAAAAAAAAATACCCTAAACAGTCACTTACAATATTGGCAATATTGACCAAAAAAGAGCCAATACAACACTGAACAAGAGTCAATACAATTATACAAAAACTGGAAGATAAGCTTCCTAATAGTCAACACAAAAGTAACAATATTATAGTAAACTGAAGCACTAAACAATCAGCTTATAGCCTCATTAAAATAATGGGGGGTAATAATTATCGAGTGTGATTTAATTTGTATTATTCATTCATTTACTTGTTAATTTATTATCGAGTGTGATTTTTTTTTTCTCGGCCCACTAATAATCAATCCTTTTAAAGCGTTTTATATCAGGAAGTGAAAAAGGCCCATTTGTTTGCTACTCAATTTGAAAGTGAATACATATAGAACACCGTTACAGCCCAAATATGGATGAAAATCTGTTGCTTTTCTGATCGGATGGTCCGTATCAGTTATTGCACCGATCTCAAAGTACTTCATTATTTGCTGCACCAATCTCAGTATACTTCGGTGTTTCTCAACCGTCGGATCAAGAAAAGCAGGGCCTACTTTTCTTTTTAGGAAAGCAGGTGATCTCGATCCCCCAAATATATGCACACAACATGGGCCAAGAAATGGGTATTAATTAAGTAGAGATGCTCGGGCCGACTGAAGAAAGATTGTTCCCGGAGTTTTTGCATACTAATATAACTAGTGAGAGACCCGTCCGTTGTGCGGAGCAATACTTAGGTATTTTTTAATAGTGGAGGGATCAAATGACACACCAATCTATTGACACAAATGCTACACTAGATCATATAAAATTATAAAAATTCTTAAAAATGGAAAATCTTATATAAACATGTTCATTTACTTGTAGATCGATTGTGTTTCAAATTTTATTCAATTTTAGTGTCATTTGATACTCCATTAAGAACCATTAAATTTAGACCATTCTAATTACTATATAAACTTGATGGTCGTTGATGGAGTATCAAATGACACTTACAAGAAATTTGAAATACGATCAATCTATAAGTAGATAAACATGTTTATAAAAGATTTTCCATTTTTAAGATTTTTTATAAATTTATATGATTTAGTGTAACTTTGTGTCAAAATTTTGGGTGTCATTGTATCCATCCTCTTTTTAATATAGTATAGATAGATAGAGTTAGACTATTATACTAATGTTAGCATTTCGGACCAAAATGCTAACGCCTCAAAATTTATGTTATCACGTTCGAAATTACGATTTATGGTGCTCAATAAATTCTTCATATGAAAATATTGGGGAATACAAAAATTTTTCATTTTTAGAGTTTTCTAAGTATTTGTTTTGCATTTTTGAAAATACATGTACAAACATCAATATTTTATTAATATTTATGAGCTCTTTTCTAAAATTCAAAATAAATACTTAGAAAACTCTAAAAATGAAAAAAATTTGTATACCCTAATATTTTCATATAAAGAATTTATTGAGCACCATAAATCATGATTTCGGACACGATAACATAAATTTTGAGGCGTTAGCATTTCGGACTGAAATGCTAACGTTAGTATAATAGTCTAACTCTAGATAGATATTTGAAATGTCAAGAATATACAACCAGAAAAGAAGATAATTGAATTGTTATACTTGGAAACAATTCTCCTAGATTTGCCCATTCCAATTCCAAATAGAGAGATTGCACATCAACTACACTCTTGAAACAAATGGAGAGGAAACAAGATTATAGTAACCAATCGTAGCCATCCAACAAGCTGAAATTAATTTGCATCGTCCGATCAATACTGGAAACACTGGAGATGTCCAATTCATAAGTGTTTTTTAATATAGTATAGATATAGATATAGATATAGATATCTACCTCTAGTTTTGTTTGTTAAAAGATACACACTATTATACTATTTGGTACGCCTATTATTAAGTAAATAATTAATTTGATATGAAATTATCTTATGTCTACAATAAATCAATATAATTATGCTGGTGTCACACGCAGTTATATTATGCTGGAATATTATCCTAAAAATGATAATCGAAATATTAGATAACGCATACATTCTTCCCGATGAATTAGCAATCAATCCTGCACTTGTTCACCACAATGAAGTACGCTTGTTGGATCAGCCAAATTTATATATCTTCCCATTTATATATTGATTTTTTTAGCGAAATTTAGTATCTTAATTATTATTTATTATTTAAGATAAAAATTAGAGACTCAAACCACTCAAATTTACAATATTTTATAGGATATTATTATTTATCTAGGTTTGTGACCCCTGCAGCACCGATAGCATTGACTTTATACTAGACCAAATACTATATATTTTTTTTTCTAAAGTGCTAACATATTGATAAACTTCATTTATATGAAAAGGAAAAAAGACGCAAAGAATTAATACGCAAAAAAATATCTTCTGGCAAATTCCACCGCAAGCTACGTACGTACCTAGCCGTTCTCATAAAAAGTGACAAAAGAGGAGACCACACACCACGCGTCCGATTCCGCTGTTATCCTAACTGAGGATAACAGGGCCTGTTTTTTTCGCTCGGCACCGTCAGATTAAAATAGATGGATGAGATCTGTTCAGAAAAACTCTTTTTAACTTTAAAAAGCGAACTTTTGCACTAAATCTGAACCGTTCGGTGTGATCTATGGTGCCGAGCGGAAAAGCAGAACCCTGTTATTCTCGGTTAGGATAACAACGGAATCGGATGCCACACACCACACCAAATACCACTTATATCACTTATATTGTGGTACCAATATTAGTTTTGTACATACACATAATTTCGTTATTACTTTCTAATTATATTATATATCAAGATTCATGCTATTAATTATGACTCGATTCAAACATTCTCAGCAAAAAAGGTTTCGCAGAAAATCAAAGAATAAAAATAAAAAAAAACGAGACACTAGTAGCTAGATAGATAGATATATAAAAAGTTTTGGATTCCCCAGGGCCAGAAAAAGTGATCCTTTAATTTCCTGGACCCAAGAACTGGCAGTGAGAGAGTGACATTAGAAAGTTGACACAGATAAAAACACGGAGAAAGCGAGAGATCAGTAGAGTACCAATACCTACAGTGAAGGCATTTATTGGGGGAGGATTAAAAAAAACTAAGCTGGTTCTGGTTGACTGCTAGATTCCAAACACGGATTTAATTTAAAGCCTTGGGGTTAGTGATATGTATATATATATTATAACTCCCTTTTTAAGTAAGTACGGCCAGGAGAGATATATAGTGAGCTAGCTGCGTGCTATACTGCTATGTTTTGTTTTGTTTTGACTACCTTGTTCTCTCTTTTTTGCCTTTCAAATGGAGAGACATATACCATGTATATGAATCTGTTCTTAGAAAAGCAGGGTGTGTTTTTCTGATTGGATGGTCGGAATCGGTTATTGTACGGATCTTAAAATACTTCGGTGTTTACTGGACGGATCTCAAAGTACTTCTATGTTTTTCAACTGTCGGATAAAAAAAAGCGGAACCCGCTTTCTTTTTAGAAAAGCAGGTGATCCCAATCCATATATCATATATGTATGGAGTCCGTATAAGCTGAAATCCAAAACGGATCTCAGTACCCTGCAATTAAGATTAGATGGATGTGGTTTTTAGGGGGGAGACCCAATTTCTCCTCTGCTCTTTGTGCTGGTGTATGGATGTATGTATACATGAATTGATTAGTGGAGATTACTGTACACATATGTCCTATCTCGACACGTCACGGACTAGGTAGATCCAACAATAGTTATTAGCTCATTCTACAATGCCAAGATACATACAAATAAACCTAACAATTTTTTACAAGAAAAGTGTTTTGTTGCATTTGGAGTACAGGTCAGGATGACAGGACAAATTGCAAATTTAAAATTAATGGAGATGATCTCATTAATTAATTATATATAGCCTATAGGACATATATATTCTTATAATAAAGGATCCAATGCAATATGAGTATATGACGTTGGTCTTTCCGAATTAGGGTTTGGCAGCGGTTTGAGGTAGGATTACCAAATCCATCGTCTCCATTGCAGATTTGTAGAAACCCTAAGGTATGCAGAGTCCTGAAAACTACTAATTTCAACCATTTTGGTGTACCAGTCAAATATATGGTACTCGAAATTGAAAAGTCGTCTGCTTTGCATTGTGTAACTGTGTTGTGTTGTGTTGTGTTAGGTCAGAAACTGAATTGAGAGCAAGTTCAACACGTGTTTCTCTTCTTAGCTTAGGTGTCTTTTCATAAAAGTGAATGGAAATACAGTGCATGGCTGTAGGTACATGTTTGCTGCTTAAAAAGCAAATTCAATTCAATGTGCAATCCTACTACAGAAAGACGTTACATGGCTAGCTTAATATGACGAAGAGAAGACGATGAATGAATGCATATATAATTATATATATACAGTAACATCAGTATTTAAAGCTCATTAAAGAATCAGAGGCGCAATTTACTATACTGGATGCATGGATGCTTAGGTAAAATCAATGACATTGCCAAAGGACGACAGCTCAATTCCCAAAATGAATGCTTTAATTAATTTGAGATGTACTAATTATTTATGGAATCGGATATTTTTCAGAGCCATTTGGATGGTCTAAAGGATTCTGAGAGCCGTACGATCTAATGGTTAGTAATTGATCCGCTGTGATTTAATCATGTAGATGCTAAAAATATCATGCTATTTATATTTAGAATGATAGGGTCACATGTTATCACCGTTGATAAACATATAAATTGAATTGAATGGTTTATTCATGGCTTTGGACGGAGACCGTCCAAATGGCTTAATTTGGACAAAATTCTAATCCATTATTTATTGCTTGGAAATTTATTTACAGATTAATATATATATGTTAGTCTTCCAAGGCGAATTGAATAATAATTGGTTCATGACAGTTTTTAGAGTTCATATTTTGAAAGGAGAGGGCAACAAAGTTCTCATAATTTCTGCATGTTCATACCAGGTGTATCATGTTGTGTACTACTACTACCTTATTAACTAGTTCACAAGCATACATACATAAGATGTGAATGTTATAGAGACTAGCTATTTTTGTTCAAGTTCAATACTTCATTTTTTTAATTATTTAATTACTTAAATTGGTATTCATTAGACATAGAAAAGCAATTTCTGAACAAAGGAAATAATTATTTTCAGTAAGATTACATCATAGTCGATTAATAACGGATCTCAAACTAATGTTTCAACAAGGACTTTTGATGTGAATATATATGAGTAGAAGTATATATATAGCTTGAAAAAAATGGTCCCCCGGAACCTTATCTTCAATCTTGAACAAAGGTAGATGGAATAAATTTTTTCTTAAAGTTAACAAGCTTTCTGTGAAGATATAAAAGTCTCCAAAAGGAAACCAAACAAATGCAGTATGGGAAGAACAAGTAATCAGAAAGCATTATGCTTTGATGGTGAAGTATCATTTTGGGACAAAAACCCTCAGACGAAAACTGTTATTTCGTGAGATTTTTTGCCCTCTTAATTAATTTGATTCTCAAAATAATATTCCAAGAAATTGTGTCTGCATATATAGAACAAAAAAAAAAAAAAAAAAAAAAAAAACAGATTTCATTTAAGTTTAAATGGAGGAAAAGAAAAGAGGAAAGAATGTTCTCTCATCAATGGGTAATGATGAAAAACCTTTTCATCCCATTCTTGTCAGAAAAGAAACTGAGAAAAACAAAAAAAAAAAAAAATAGAAGAGAGGAGGAGAGAGATGAAAAGCAAGTCAAAGAACATCATGATTGTCCCAATCAGGGCCTTGTGCACTTATTGACTTGCACATCGATCAGTACTGATCGCAACTTAACAAGACTATCACCATGCAGTGTTGCAGTCTTCTACCCAGTGTTAAACTGGATAGCTGTCTGGATGTGATTCAGTTTTTATTTTTTAGTCCAACATTAATGTTCCCACCTCCCCCACCCCCTCCTCAAGTATAGAAACACCAATAAGAAAGAACAAAATAATTACGAAATAAACTTAAAGAAAAAAAGGAAAAAAAATAGAAAATATCTTCAGAGAAGAAAGCATTGCAAGATCTGTCACTAGATCCCTCATAGCACCTCATGTAGAAGGGAAAAATTAGCAAAATAAATACTTCATCTCTATATTTATATATATTCGGCGAAAAGGGAAAAAAGAATAGGGTAAATCTTGACAAGAGATACTATACTTGGTGCTTTAACTTAAGCCCTAATTAATTTGTGCAATCTAGCTACACGTTGCCCTAATTAGAAAGCACTAATTAATTAAGAAGCATATATATTATATATAGAGAGTGACAAACAAATTAAACAGATATCTCATCATGTCTCACCATGGATGGCTATTATAAGAGAAGGTAACAGCAGGTAGCTTTGAACAAGACTAGTATTGGAAGGTCTTATTGGGGGGAATGAAGCCTGGTCCGAGATCCAGAAGAAAACCGGAGAGAAAAGAAAGTAGTGCATATATGCATATATGTTCTTTTCTTTTCTCTGTGGATTAAGCGGCGGCCTAGAACCAGACAACATTCCCCTCAAAGAAGAGCTTCCCAGTGGTATTTTGCTCTCAGTTTCACTCTCCATAGCTCGCCCGTGGACAGCGGCTTGTTTTAAGGGGAGATGGATATGAGATAGAGAAGGCAGACTGGGTCGGTGGGGTATCTATAGAAGGGAGGGGGAGGGGAGAAGGGTGTGTGAGTGAGTGAGTGTGTGTGTGGAAGGCAGAGAGAGATGAGGAGATGATGATAGGTGAAATGATTACAGAAATGGGGTCAGAGATTTTAAGGGCGAGAGAGAGAGAGAGAGAAGAAGAGGATAAAAAACAATAAAGAGGGTGAAAGAGGGGCAGCTGGATTGAATTGAATTGAGGAGAGAAACTATCTTGCGTCCATCGAAGATGTATCTATATGTCCATAGATAAATCCAGAATATGATAAATACATCTGATTTTGTAACCTATAGACACTGTGGATAAATATTATATGGACGCTAGGTATTACTCGATTGAGAAGAGAGGCAGCATTTGCCCTGCCCTGCCCACCCGGGTGCAGTAAAGAGTAAAGACAACCACACACACACACAGAGGCTCATGAGAGGCACAGACGCCGGCCCTACAACTACAATTCTCATCTCCATCCATCTCACAAGTCACAACATTTCAAACCATCAAGAGCCGCTCCTCCAATTGAATAATTAGATAGTACTTAATTCACATATATAACATTATGACATATACAATAATTTTCAAGAATTTCATTGAGAAACATCCTGTGTCCATTAAAGATGCATCTATATATTATATATACGTCTATAAACACACTCAGAATAATGTAACAGATAGATATGATTTTGTAACCTATAGATACTATGGACAGATATTCTATATATGGACGCTAGGTATTACTCAATTTCATTTTATCTTAATCAAGCCGGATAAGTAATTCGGATCACAATTTAACATTCGCGCGGACAAATTTAATTGCATATATGTTTTTTTTTTTTTTTTTTTGTCATGAAGGAATATTTGTTTTAGTTTTGGAGCAAGCAAGAAATTCATTTGGTTTAGAAGGCATTTAACTAATAATAAAACAGTTCAACAGCTTGTTGAAATTTTAATTACATTTTAACATGCTTGTTAAAAATTAAAAAAAAATAGCTTGTAGATTTTAATTGACCCATAAAAATGTTTGATTCCTATTCTTTATATAGATTCATGTTTGATTTGATATATGAAAAACACATTAGCTAGATAGGAAATGAATCTTCATCGATGTGGTTATATATTTAGCTTTATCTCAAAAAAAAAAAAAAAAATGTGATATCAAATCAAAGAACATAGACCCTAGCCGTCTTTTCCCTTTTGAAGCCCTAGCCATTCCAATAATAAATCCTCCGGTGGGGAGAGGCACACCGCCTCCCCCCGGCCACATCTCTTCTATTTTGCTTCTTTTTTATTGATTTCCTTCAAGCTTTGTTGGTTCGTCAATGCTTTGTTCGTTTCTTCGTCCGTCTTTTCGTCGCCCTTTTTGTTTTAAGAAGGGTCTTTTGTTGTTCTTCATTTAGGAGAGTTATGTCATGAATCACTCGAGAATAGATTTTGCTCCTGCTTCAACAAACAGATAACGGTGTTTCAAGAAATAAAGATTTGTGGAGTGCTTAGCAAGTTTTTCAATCATTCCAAAGATGATGAATTCATCACAACCAAGACGGTAACTTCACAATGAATCGTGCGCTTCTTCAAAATTTGTCTCTCTATGTTAGTTAATCGGGACAAAATTAATTATTGTAGAAGGTTTTGGTTGATATTTAGTGTTTTTTGGATTTAGATTGAGAAACAATTTTATTTTATTTTCTCGTGGATGTAACCTTTTAAGTGAATGAAATTAGTTTCCTACGGGCCTTGAATATTCAAAAAAAAAAAATCAAAGAACATAAATGTAGAAGCGGAAAATGCGAGAATTAATTGGATTTCAGCATTCAACTTAACAAAGGAAACAAATTAAAAAAAGATAAGTGTATCTATATTTCAGCATCGACCTTGTAAATAAAATTGAAATGATACTTTTATTCATAAATAAAAAGTGGCTCCCTACTCCACATAATTAGTTTCCATGATGTCCTAAAACAGATATTAGTTCAAAATTGTCACATATATTTATATGGAAAATTTTAGTATTTTTTCTTTTAAATTAATTATTTACATTGGCTTTTATATTGAACAGCAGATAAAATTGCATATTATAACGATTCAACTACAAATATTAACACACACATAAAATAACCATGCCAAGTTAAATAGATGTCAATGTCATGAACTTCATTTCACTCATATCATATCATAACCATTCATGTTCCAGGACAAAAGGCACAATATTGATGAACAGGTGCATGTTAATTAGTTTTAATTAATTGGAGATTCTTTATTTCCTTTCTCTCATTTCCTTCACATCTATATATGTCTACTCTAGCCATCTGATGATCGATCCAGGCCATTCATCCGGGAAATGGACGGTCATGATGTGCACATATACATAGGAGTCATTTTGGGATGCCCCAAAACCCTAGAAATCAAGAAATGGAAATAGGAGGCGTTGTGCAGAGGTATGGAGTGGCATGTAGTGATTGATATATATCGATTAAATGTGTTTGTTATATATGGCTCGAAATACGGGTCCAACAACCCTTCACCTACGCCAACATTTCTTGTACAAATTTGTAGTTATTGCATGCTATGCCTTCCTGCAGAATAATATCATAATCAATGCCTATATGAACATATATGACACATCCAATAATTCAGTAATAATTTGAATTGTTTATTTTGTTTTCACCTTGGCGCTTGTCATGGAGTTTGCTCAGGTAGACAAGGGAAATTAATGGCTGTGTCCGACCTCTGCCACTTGTTGGGGAGTTTTTAATTATTAATTCAAAATTTATTCCCATTATTTACGGAGATGGTAATAAGTTTTTTTTTTTTTTTTTAAAAAAAACTTTATAAGTTATAAATTAAGAAGCTATTAGAACAAAAGATCCATCAAACTTTATTAATAGTACGGAATGACTTATATTACGGCTCTATATTATCCGAACAGTTCAGTGTGATCTCCATGTATGTTATTGTTAAAACAATTTTATAATTTTTAGTACTTTTTTACTATTTTCTTAAATAATTAGAAAATGACTAAGGTAAATATTATAGGCCATCCAAAAATATTTTTTTATCTATAATAAGATGTAGTTAAAAAAATTTAAAAATATAAAAATATTGTCTGAAACTACATTAATATATGGAGATTCAATTGAGCAGTTTTGATTGACCAATTGAAGTTTAAAAATGATAAGACGGAGTAGTAGTATAGGACACTTTGTACTATTAATAGTACCGTAGCCTCACTCATCTATTTTATCACCACAAGAATATGTCAACATTTTTTTTCCACTTTGATTAAAATTAGTTTGAACTTTCTACATACTTTTGGCTAGTGAGGCCTAGATAGTATATATGTTAACTCTGTCACAACTATATGATATGTAAGAGATTATATATATATTTTTTGAAGTGGAATAAGAGATTATATATTTATATTCATTCTAGATTAAATTTGAATCTAAATGTTAATCATAATTTATAAGCAATTCGGGCCGAAATATATATATGTGATATGCCTTCTTCCTTGATGCCTAAGTAGTATGTCTTTGATTTAATTTGAATAATCTACAATTCAAAAAAAATCATAAGTAAATATTTCTTACGTTTTAATTTCTATATAAGTGTTACATATGTTACATATACATACATACATACATGCATACATTTTTTTTCTTTAAACAGTTTGATGGATAATTTTTCTTACATTTCTGAATTACTTCATTATATAAAGTGATCTGATTTTGCCCATATATATATAGGAAAATTATCCACCAAAATGGTAACTAAATAAAATGAAGCAAATCGACGTTCAAAATGTATATAGTATATATACATATGCAATTAATTAATTCCATTCATGCATCTCAATTTCTCAACCGTTTCCATATATATCACTTTAATTCTCACACTGCATCGCCACGTAGAATACATGTGTTAACCTCACAATGTATGTATATGTCATGATATATATATATATAGTGGCATCTTTAATTAAACTAAGTTTCTCGAGTGCTCAATGCAAAAGAACAAAATGTTAGAAATCAATCGGAGCAGGCAGGCATATATAGCCATTATATATTTGTACATATATATATAGTGGAGTTCGTTGTCATGTTTTCCTTATACTAATTAATTAATTTATTTATATTTATATTTGTACTTATTTATTGATATATATATATATATATTTTTTAAAAGAAATGGTTGCTAATCTGCTATCAAGGTTTGGTTTCTATATAGTACGGAAATTAACTGTAAAGCTAATTACCTGACAGAGGCAGGTTTAAATAAATCTTGTCTCGGTATCATCGATCACAATCAAAAGTTCTCTTTCAAAAGGTTTTAAAAATCTAATACTTGTCACTATTGATCAATAGTACTACTCGATTGATTAAATAGATGGCCCAGATTGATCTGCCAGAACTCAACTCAAAATCAGACGTACGATCGATTGATTGGATTTGAATTCGACCGGGACCAAGAAAACCCTAGAGGCGATTGCAACTATATTTGCAAGCAAGATGGATGCAAGATGGTTCCACAAAATGGGCCAGGTTAAACGTGGTGATGTAAGGCCGTGAGGTACCACCCATTTCTGATGGAGTAATACCTAGCGTCCATAAAATATTTGTCCTTGGCGTCCACAGGTTACAAAAGCGGACGTATTTGTTACCTTCATGGGTACGTCTATATATGGACGCATGGATGTCTTTTCAATTGACGCAAGATGTTTCTCTTTCTGATGCCTAGTTGCTGGAATTAAATAGGGACGTCATATCTAGTGTCCTCAATATTATTGTCCACATATCCACACTGTTACAAAATTTAAGTTAAGTGTTACACAATTTGAGATAAGAGTTACAAATTTTGTGTATGTGTGAACGTGGACTCTTGAAAAAATCCATTAAATATGAGTACTACCTAGCGTCCATACAATGGACGTCCATATATGTAACAAATAGACTGACAAATGGGACCCAATAGACCCCATTTGTAACTACTACACGCACAAAAAATAACCTATAGATGTCCATTGTGTGGACACCTAATGTTTCCCTTAATGTACTACTTATGCTCCGACTTGCATGGCTGGTTTCCAACTACAACAACGGTGGTGCCTAAGCTGCGTATAAAGCTTCATTCAGAAGTATAAAAAATGAAACAGTGATATGATGTTTTTGTTTTCTTTTCTGTTCTTTCCTGTTTGATATTTTCCGGGGTACATGATTTTTTCTGTATAAAATAGTGCTACTACAGTTTATTTCAGCGATTTGTTGACCAAGACCAGGAACTGCAGTAGATAGAGTACAAGATATGAGATACTTTACTGTATAATTAATTAATGACCAGATGCAAACAAATCATTACAAATATGTATAGTAGAAATCAGACATTTGATAAATAATAAAATTAATATAGCAGTAAATGGTTCTTGCAAATTAAAGAGATATTCAAAAGAAATTTCAACATAACTTGGGACAGTTTGGATTCATGCATATAGTAGCCTTTTATAGTGTATAACTGTATATATAATAAATTTTCAAGTGACATCTCATCTTAAATAGTCATTAACTGATTCTTACAATGGAGAAAAAATATTTTCATATATTGGGTGCTCTTTGAAAATACTTTACACAATAATTAACTCTTTGACTTAAAAAAAATATTATTTTTTTATATGTAGATATATTATCAGAAAGGCTAAAATTTGATTTTCAAAACAAAAGAAAGGCTAAATTACTAAATTACTAAATTTTGATTTGTAGTACGAATATTGAAAAGTGAGCCAAAATTCAGCACAAAGATTTAATTATTAAAATTTAAAAGTGAGCCAAAACACCATATATATGATGCACTCTTTTTCTAATAAGCATTAACAAAAGGACCTCTAAGATGCATGATTAGGGTCAGCATGCATAGTAATATGACAGAAATTAGTCCATCATGACAGGTTTATACATAAAGAGGGTAATTACGTATGTATTCATATTCATATAGAACATCTTAATGATACGTCGGAATTTTTTTAAGAGAGTTTATATCAATCTAGAATTCATATATATATATATATAAAATATGAATATTTTTTAATTATTAACTCTCATAATTTTACTATATATATGTAGATTTTTGTGACTAGCTATTACAATGATATTATATTTTTTTAACTCGATAATATATTAATGTGACCCATTAAAAAAAATTAAATTATTGGATATATAGTAGGGTGTAAGTCCAATCCATTCAATCCTACTAAAAGAATGTGGACATAAAATTTAATAATCGGATACTAATTGAATTTTGAGTAATTCGATAATTAAAATTTGGTTATGGATTTTTGTAAAAAATATTAAGTGAACACCCACCGAACCGACAGTACAATAAATAGATAAATAGAAAACCGTCAAACCCGTAAAACATGACTACCAAAATTAAAATCCGAATTTGACATTTATGATTAATTAGTTGATTAGTTATGGTTTGAATTTTATACAACATAAACTAGTATAATTAATAACGGGTTGTCAATTCACGTAAAATCCGACCAACCCGATCAGTTTACACTTTACATCAATGGGAGAGGACGAAAAATGAATTATTGCTCTCGTAAGCATATATTCTAGCTTTGCTATGTAACTATGTTATAGGTCTAATTGGCTGTATTTTGTAATCCACGTCATCTCGGTTAGGCTTTCAATTTTCATTATTTCAAGCATAAATCCCGGGGAGATATTGACAATTCATGACCTCATAATTCTCTTTCCCTACCTACGTACGCGCAAGCTGTTTTTAAGCATGACGACGTCACTCTATTGCTCATCAATTTTGTAATTAATTTGATACCATATATTAATTCAACGGATCAAACACAAACAAATTAAAGTATGCTGATATCTGGTATATTAATTTGTAAACCATTCAAAGTAAAACACAAAGCAAGACGGAAAGGTTAGAATGATGTAAACAGTTATAATCAATTAATTACATGGTCCGTAAAGTTTTAACGGCAGTAAATAATAACCTATATATATATACTATTTAGTATTACATCAGATGCATGATGTTTGCATAACCAGTAACCACCAATGTTGGAATTTTTATATACTCAAATGGAGAATATATTATTCCAACCTGTTAATTCAACTATAAAATATACAGGCGAAAAGGACATGTACCAATAACCTTGCAAGGGTTTGCTAATCATCAAGGCATACAAAAATAGGGAATAGTATTCAAATTTGTTAACCCGCTACATGAATTACTCATCCATACCCTAGAAAGAGGGTTGGGTTTCCTCTCACTACAGCTATGCCACATCAGCAAGTTAATTTTTGCTTTTTTTATTTTTTTATTTCAGCTTTAATCAAGGTATTAATTTGTACATTAATTATTTTTTTCTCTTCCTTTCGGATTCCAACAGAGAATGCTTAATGCATGGCTGCCTTTCAATTACAAATATCAATTAATGCATTTCCGTTTTTATCTTTTCATTTCTTTAACGGGCTACAAATTAATTCTAAATTAAAGCGGCCGAACAAAAGTAATAGAATATGGAAAGTTTTTCTTCACCTATATTTACATTGATTTACAGCTCATGGCTTTGTCTCTCTACAGTCTACGCCATCCTATTTCACAACATTCGTTCACAGTTTGCAATCAGGTAGATATAATGTATCTTTTATTTCAACATTCTTTTACATTATTCCTCTAAAACATTCTTTTACATTGATGCATGTTTTCACAGTTTACAATTATTATTGTATCTGTTTATTTTCTTTTATTTGAAGATCACAATGGCGATCACATATATGGTAATTACAATCAGGTACGCAATAGACATTTATTGTTTAATTACTTAATTCTTCTTTTATCGAAAAAATCACAGTAATGGCAATCATATATTTCAGGTAGTTTCTGTTTAAATATTTTATTTATCTAGCTACAAATAAATTTTCACACTCTCTATGGATTAATCGATTATAAATTGAACTTTGTTCAGTTAGAGACGTGAATATTTGCTTTTAAGTGCGTCACTATATATCTTTATATCTTTTGCTCTTTTCTAATCATGGGATTCATTCAATCTTTTTTGTGCAGATCTTTTAGGTGCACTTTTCAGGAGTTTAAAACCCTCAAAAAAGAAAATATGCTTCTAAGCTTTGCAATCTATTACATGTACAAATCTGCATACAACTTTTGATTTCATGTGCATTGTTTTATTTTGTTAATGTTACTCAAAGGGATTATGTACACATTTTTTTATATATATATTTGAAAGGTAGATACGATTGGTCTTATAGCAAAATTTATGATTCCTTAAATATAATTAAATTTATTTCTTTTAGTTGTGGCAGATGTGTGAACACGATAAGATGAGATCCAATATTTCATACTTTTTTCATTTCTTAAAACAGTACTAGAAAGTAAATATAATGTGCAACATTAATTTTTTTTTTTTTTGAGTGAATGACCGTAGGCTTAATGTGCAACATTAAAATATGCATAAACTTTCTGAACAGACAACAAAGTGTCAAATATTACCAAAAAAAAAAATGTGCATAAATTATATCAACAAATAGAGCTTTTTCTACATTCTTAGCTTTCAAAATGTATACGATAATAATTTTATCCCGGGGCGAAGCCTGGGTTACAGCACTAGTATATTTAATTAGCTGTAAAATCGTGCCATCACTGGGGCGCACTTATATTTCCCTCTGTCAGTGTGAACTGTGAAATATATATAATATGGACTGATCGAATTATTCATCATTCATGAATTATACACTTCGTCAAAATACAACATATTTTTTGTTAATTTCATTTATGTTCATCACATTTTATACTATTAATTTTATAAAAGGTAATTTTAAATAACTCGATTGCTATATATACTAGAAATATATATTAATTTGTATAATAATATTTTTTTTTATTGAATTAGTTTTAATACAAAATTTCGTTTTCTTAATTAAAGTTAGTTTCGTTAGAGTACATCTCAAATTAAAATCCATATTATAATGTTGTTAGCGGTGCATGCATCCTATTATATATTTTTAAGATTAGAATAGAAGTCCAAAGTATGATTCAAGTATTACCCACGAATATATATATATTAGATATGGATTCAAATTTGGATCGAATTAAAACGTGTTAATTTGCACCTTATATAATATTTTTTTTAACGGATTTGAAAGAACGTGTTGTATTTGATATCCGAATTAATTAATCTGATCCATTTAAGCTACGTTATATTCAAAATATTCGGTATTTTAATTTTATTATCTTTTGTAGCATCAAAATTTTCTTTGCGGTATAATATCAACTAATTATAAGAAAACATTGTTTAATCAATTACAAATTTATAATGATTGTTTCATTTGCAATTGAATGAACACATGCAGGGAATTAAGAAACTCTGCTGCCTAGCTACATACATACATGTTTCTATATATAGCAATTCAAAGTCCACACATAACATAATGCTCTTTGTTTATTAATTCCTACATTCTGAAATCTTGATGGGATTAGTAGTACGTCCTACGTTCCTCAACTAAAAATCAGGCCTCCGCAATTGCAGCTGAAGAAACTCAACAGAGTGACAAACGAAATACTGAAATAGAACACAAACAAAATCATGCATATATGCTGCAGCAGCTAGCGGCCGGTCAGAACTCAGAAACGTGTAACAGTCAACAAACTGACTGTCATGTTATGTTATGTTACTTCGCATACCATATATATAGAATTAAAAATTGCCCAATTGAGCATGAGCTAGCACACCACACGAGTCAAAATTACAGGTTGCCTGCAGCCTGCCCGAGTTGGTCAACACAAGTAAGTTACCCAATGCAAATATGCACAATATCCTTACTCTTAATAAAAGGAGATTGAATTTTTTAATATGAAAGTTCTATCTTCTTCAAAGAAGAAATCTCGGCCGTTAATTATTTACATAGATTAATCACCACTGTTAACGTACATTAATGTTCCGGCCGGCCCATTAAATTTTAAGACCCATATTAGTTTCTTCACAAGAGATAAGCTTTCACCCCATTTTTAATTGAGGAGGGTTCCAATGCCTCTATTTTTTGTGCATCCATCATGCCTACACTTTTTAAATTTCAAATAACTCAAAATTTAAAACTCATTTTTCAAAACAAAACCGTTAGATTTGATCAATATCCTTTCAAGTATCACTCCTCTTATTAATTATAAGATATAATAATTTCAGTCTAAAATAAGACGTGAGGTTTTATAACTAGTTAATTGGTCAGAGTAAGTTAGTATGCATATTTTTGGGTCAAAGGTGAAACATGAAAGCATATATATGGATTCGGTCAGCGGTCAGCGGTCAGTCAGAGTATAGTGCCCGTGATACCCGCTGCCTGCCTGCCTGCCTGCTGGCTGCTCTCTCTAGTCTCTAGTCTCTCCCATGAACAACACAGAGACGAGACGAGAGAAAAGAAAGGGAAAGGGAAAGGGGAAGGGGAAGGAGGAGATGCGACGTGGTACTCGGATCTCTCTGACGTCGCCATGCATCCGGGGCTGCCCGATTTCATATCCTCTGAAGCGCTGCATTGTATAGCACAGGATGTGAACCGTTAGATCATCCCGAGATTCGAGCCAGTACAGATCTCAAGATGATCTAACGGTTCATATCCTGCGCTACACAATGCAGCGCTACAGAGGATATGAAATCTGCCCTGCCTGCCCGGCCCCACACCCTCTCCACTGGCGCCAAATACTACCCTACAACACGTAAACGTCAACTCACTGCCCCCTAATTATATACATATATTCCTCTTATTCTTTTACCGTGCTTAACTGTTTTATATTTGTAATTGTATGTAAGTAACTATAAACTATGTACATATATATGTATTAATGTTTGGGGTCAGAATCTGCTGCCATAATTGTGATGGCAGCGTGCTGTCATAGTAAATTTGGACGGTTGAAATTAATTTAGACAGCTGAGATCTTTAGATAATAAGGGGTGTTTTATTGTGGGCTCCATCTGTCATTGTAACTATGGCAGCACGCTGCCATCAAAACTATGGCAGCGGATGAAAAATCCTAATGTTTGTATTGTATTGTATTGTATTGTGTTCTGTTTCCGAGGGGGGCATCTTTGAGACTGAGACTGACTGAGAGCAAGCAATTAATTATATGTATATATGTCTCAGTTATTTCCACGTACGTACTCCCCTGATTCAAATTGAAGAGCAAATTTATAACCCAGACCCAGCTCAGTCGGTAGGTCCCAACATTTATCCTTGTGTTGGGTTGTCTGTCTGTCCATAAACATAAAGATGTCCATCTACATGTATCTTATATTTGAAAAAATATTAATTAAAATAGCATACCATATATATATTTCGATCATTCCAAACCAAACCAACCAGCTCTATATATATAACACCCAAATTTAATTTTAGTACCGTTTAAATTTGTTAATATATGAATGATTATATAATGAGAGTCGTCGTATATGATAACTATCGTCGGACCTAATTAATTAACAACAATATATATATATATATATCTGACCAATATATATAATTATTAGCTAATTGACAGCTTAACCTAAAATTCATATATACACACTACTGTGGATTCGGTTTATTAATTGTACTTCTGATCCAATTATATAAGCTGCTGGATATATGCATCCTCACTATAATTAACAAATATGAAAACGAAGAAATGCCAGATCGATCGATTTGAACGAAACGAAATTAATTCCTAGCTTGGAACAAATCAACAAACAAAGAAATGGGGATCGAGGCAGAGAAAGGGTCCAACGCCTTTTTGGGTCGATTCGATCGACAAGGCAGGCAGGCAGGCAGGCAGACCAAGCACGAGGTCACATCAATCATGGGGAGACTTCTCCATGCTACAAACACTTATACACTACACGCATTTCAAATTTGAATCTCGGTTTAGTTTGGGTAACGTAGTATCGGAAGCAATGCGCCGTGCATGGAGAAAGAAAGGGTTTTGAGTTTTGACAAAGGGAAGCCAGTAGCAGCAGTAGTGAACATTGTTTTCACTGTTTGTTCACTGTGCTGTGCTCTGCTAGCTGTATATATATATACACTAATAAAGAGCCCACGTGTTGCTTTGGGCTGAAATTGTTATTTCTTATAATAAAATTTTAAGATAATATGTAATTGGCCTTATATTGAGAAAATTGATATATGGGTCTTAAATTTTAATGGACCGAGACATTAACGTCAACGGGCATTAACGTAAATCAACAGTTCTGATCTATCCAAGAAAATGATCAACGGCTCAGGTTTCTTATTTGGGAAAGATAGCTTTTTCATATCATTTTTTCCAATATGCTTTTATATATAGTGAAGATATCAGATATGTTTAATTGAGGCCTGTTTGATTGCTTCAAATTAATTAATTTATGGATTTCGGTGGAACATAAACATTAAACATAAACGTTACATAATAGATCTGTTATATATATAATACATGATTTGGTTTAACCCATAATGACTTTCATGAGCATATAGAATATATATGAATAATGAAGCTGATAAAAAAAACAAAAAACAAAGTATCAGAGCATAATAATTATAACGTTGATTGGACACTGACTTGCTGCTTAATTTTCCTCACTTTCAATTTCTAGAAGTTAGCCTATGGGCAGATGACCAAAAAAAAAAAAAAAATCTGGACGTTAATGTAATTTAATATGAGGAATTAATTTCTTGTGTATCATAAAATGTTCGGGACTCTCCCATCAATATAATTATGCCAGTAAATGCATCTGAATCATATACAAAAAGTGCAGAAAAATATAAATTTTATTAAGACAAACAATGAAACAATAATATAATTCACATGCATTATATATATGTATGTTGTGTTTAGAATATTGTACAGAATTCTGATGAAAATGTTGGTGCAGGGCCAAGATAGAGACAATTTAATTTGTCCTGATCGATTGGTTGCATATATATTTCATTTAATTAATATATATTATCTTCAACCGACGAAATATAAAATCTTTGAATTTATATGCCGCCAGGAGGTCAGCCTCTTGTGTGTATATGCTGCCAAAGAGTTAGCCTGGTTATATACTTCGGAATATATGATGGGTCTTTATATGAAAACATATCTGGATTGCATTACTTTTTAACTAATTGGCGGTTGGAATTAATGCAACAGATAATATTTAATCCATGTAGGTTCATCATATCAAATTTGGTTCCATGAATGGTTTTAACATTAATTGGATCATCAAATTTAATTAATATCACGCAGTTTTATCATAATGTTCTAGATAAATTTATATGAGAATTCCAATGATCCATATTGAATAGTACTAGTAAAGAGCCTATGCCTTGCTTTGGGCTAAAATTATTATATCTTATAATAAAGGGCCAAAATCTCATCTTTTGTGAAGAAATTAATATGGGGCTTAAATTTTAATGGGCCGCGACATTAATGTACATCAACGGCGGTGATCAATCTAAATAAACAATCAACGGCTGAGATTTCTTCTTTGAAGAAGATAGAACATTCATATAAAAAAAAATCCAATCTCTTTTTATTAGGAGCACGGATGTTTCGATAAATTTATATGAGAATTTTAATGATCCATATTGAATAGTATAAGAGAGGGTTGGGTTGAGACTGTTAAATTAGACATACCAGATCAGTACTAGCAGCCGTTTGTCATATTAAACATTATAACTAGAGCCCAACCCATTGGCTGCTCACCGTTTGGGCCAAAAGCCCAAAATAATGCCACAACTGGATGTGAAATATGACATATTTTCCGCTACTCAAGGCCCATTCTTGACATACATTGGTTAATAACTTAATAGCCAGTTTATGAATAGAACCATTTTAAAAAGAAAAACAGAGAACATCTTTGACAGAACCTTGAAGCATCAATTATGTTGCATCACATACTGGGGAGATATTTACAATAGTTATCTGTACAATCGTAACAATCAAATTTAAAAATAACTGGAAAAAAATATTATTTGATTTTAAAATAACAAAATATTTATGCATATTGATGAAGTTATAGATTGATTATATTATAAAAAAGAAGAAGATCAAGTGTTGCATAATAGTCCGCCATCAAGTTAATGACAAATCGCATAACATTTAATGATCTTTGATGAGCAATAAAACTTTGTCGAATTGTATGGAATTTGAAATACTATCGATCTAATTTCAAAATTTTCTCTTTCTAAAAAATAATTTTTTCCTCAATATTTATCAATATAACCACTGTCAAGTGCTCCCTATCGATAAGAAGGCGGCATGCAATTATCCAAAATAAATCAGTTTAACTGACAAGGTAACAAGTAGCTCTCTTATACAAGTGTACATATAATGAATCCCACCAAAATCATTACAGCAGATAACAAAACCCTCCGACAAATCGACTGACAGAATGGCAAACAACCGGGGGAAAAAAAAATTAAAAAAAATAAAAAAAAATCCCTCACATATATGCTGCTATATAGGCACTCAAATATACAAAATAAAAGAAAAGAAACCCCCCAAAATAAACAAGGCAGCTTAAGACAAGCATGTTCTCCATCCTCCATCAATGGTCATTTCTAATAACCAATCACTAGCGAAAATTAAACAAATACACCCTGCCAAAATTAGTTAATACAGGTGGAACAACGAGCACACCGTCTCAGCAACCTATCAAGTTCGAAAGATTTACAACATCTTATACAGGATCAGTTCTAGGAGTCGTGTCTGCCATCCGCACCACACAATCTTTCAAGTATTGTTAAAAAAAGGAGCCTCACTTTTTACACACGATGCTTGGCAGGACGTCCAAGAAGTCTATATTGCTCTGGTAACATAGAACACAAAACCTGTCCCTTGACTTGTAAGAGTTCACCGTCTATGCCGCACCCCGTTTGTGCCTTTGACCCCGGTTTGAGCTTCACTGACTTCACCTGCAGCATTGGTATAATGTGCAAAAGTCAAGTTATTGAAATGTGCTGACAACATTGGAATCAGATAATGAGGTTTTAATTTTATTTGTTTCAGGAGTACGTTGCAGAATGGCACTACCATTGGCCCAAATACCTTTAAGAAACCAACAAACAGGAAGACATCGCATTTTCGAAGCAATATACAAAATAAAATGTAACTAAGGATGTACTGACATCAAATCACTACCAGAGGACACTAATGTAAAGGTTAATGCCAGCTTGGGTCTATCAGCAATCTCTGAGAAAGACAACCCTAGTGTTTCTAAATATACCCATAACCTCATAAGATGATTACCAAACAAAAACCAGTAGAAATGTGCAATGGCTTGTCAGTATTAACTGACCGGTTTTTGCTTAGCTCATCAAATGGTTTATGGAAAAGCAACCAGATTCTACTAAAATAGAAGTTTGTTCTGACATTCTCAACTAGTCAACTTTACTACCTTAGGTTCAGTATTTCGAGCTAGCCGACATTTATGTGGGGTTAGCTGACTGAGAACAGAAGGAAGTATTTTACTTTCACTAGTGAACTGCCCAATACTACCGAGGTCGAAATGGTGTCCAATTTGTAGGCTGAAGAATCCCAGACAAGTTGAATAATAAAAAAATTATAAGTGAGATGTCACAGATCAAGTTCGAGCGCGAGCCAAATAAATACCTTCGTGTACTCCACATAAGGGAGAGAAAGATGTCGGCCAAACTGAAGCTGAATAAAAAACCTTAGCAACCTCCACCTTCCGGTCCCACCTACCAGCAGCAGATCCAAAGCCCTATCGTCGAACTCCGCTTTTGGTGCAACCACCTGTGAACTCAGGCTCTGCACAGTTCTGCATGAGTGGTTACAAACCAAAACCCCCAAATATTTGCCTTTCCTAACCACCCATTTCTCATCCATGCTCGGTACCAACATCCCACCACCTAACTCTGGGTCATCAGAAAGGTCAGGCAGCTCGATGGTACTTTCGTTCTCTCTTTCCTCCCAGGTTGGCTCGGTGACCCATCTGGGCTCAGCATCCCATTTGGGTTCTGCATCCCAAATTGGACCAGGGTCAGACACAGTTGAGGAGATATCTTCCCTGTCATATGCTGATGTGGTAGCCCATGAGGACCGTGATTCATTAGTTGTGGTTAAGCCTGAGGCAGTTGAGGTCTTATCAGTCCTTGACTTAGATCGAGTTCTTGGCCAGTTCGGATTAGATGAGAAATGTGGTTGCGGATGCAAGACTTCTTCAGGCTCGGACACGATGTTGTTACTTCTGCCAATCGACAGACGCTTTGATTTTGGGTCCAGTGCACGCACAACCTCGGAAGGTTCATCTGCTGCTGAAGTGATGATACTATCAACTGGGGTTCGGTTTGGACTCATCATTGAATCAATACTTGATAAACTGGATGCGCGAGGGATGCCTTCTTTTCGGGACCTTTGCAGTATGTCATCATAGAGTTCTGACATGTCAGCCCGCTGGACTTCTTCAGGGGAGCTCATTCTCTGTTGCGACTCAGATGTTGCGTCTTTTGCCATGGGTAGATACTCTAGCTCAAAGCTGTACTTGGGCAGGCAAAGGAATTTAAGAAAACCAGCTACAAAGTACCGTAGGGGACCGAATCGCTTTTGGTACTTTTCTGAGAGCTCCAATACTGCAGAAAAGGAGGAAATTGAATGCAACTGAGCGAAAAGTGATGTTATTAAGAAAAAGATGTAAGAAGTGCTGAACTTACCATCACTAAGAAAACCAAAGTATGAGACAGTTGTGCCATAATGGACAACCCCTGTTTGAATCCACTTAACAGAAAATACATCTGCAGCAGTGAGTCCACCCTATGGCAAACAAGAACAAGAGAATTTAACTACGGGTTTGCTTCAATTATTCATAAAGTTTTGCAAGCAACTGCAATGAAAAGAAAAAAAGAACACTCTGGATATTTTAAATCAGAACCTTAATAATGGCCATTGCAGCGGAAATTGGATCTCTGACTCCAAGAACTGTCCAAACTAATGAGTTGTCAGAACCGGCTGGTATTATACCAATGGGAACAGACACAGCTTCTTTCTGATCATCTCTGCTAAGAAGCCCATTAAGGACCTGCAAACAAAACATGTAGCAATATATATTACTACCTTAATTGTTCTTTTTTCCCTCCTTCCAGGTTGCATAATTTACCCTACCAAACTACAAGGACAACGTTAAACAAAATCATTCTTGGATCAAGTAAATACTGACCTCATTCACAATTCCATCTCCTCCAACACATATGATCCCTGCAAGAAGGTACATTTTGGAGCCATAAGTTTAGCACACAAAATGAAGAAGTGCTGTATTTTTTAGATAAAGAAAATTATGCAAATCAGGAAGGTCAATGATTCAAACATACCGTCAGGACAGGTACTAAAATCGACATTAGCAGCAAGGTTTTTTGCATGACCTGCATAGCTGGTATTTACTACTTCCATCATAAAACCTGCCAGCTGTAACCATTCCATACCCAATTAATATAGACAATACCAAAAACATCAACAGAGCATAAAAACTGGCATATGTGACCCTGTTCTAAAACTCTTCAAGGCTGGCCATGTGTTCATGAAAAACGAAACACGCCAGTTTGATATTTTCTAATGTAAGTGCAAATTAGCTCCCGAAAGTTTAGATCCTATATATCCCGCATTCATTGAATCAGAAATACATTGACATATAGGCAGATGATGCTCAACTGTCCATCTAAGCACATTAAAACTTCAAACAAGGCCGTGTGGTACCAAATATGTATAAATTAGACATACGCATGCAAAACTATAAGGATCAACCAAATTATTAGGCCTTGTAACAAGCAGGAAATAGGAACCAAGAAATGCAGCAGCAATAAGCTGGGGTATGTGTAGAAGTATACAAAATCACCTTGAAAATAGGCTCAACTTTGTTGTGAAACACCTTACTTGACCTCCCGTGGCCAGACCGAGGATTCAGGATAACAAGAATTCTCGGGTTGCTTCTGCGCTTGATAGCTGGCTGATCAAAAATGGTCTCATCTATAACAAAATCAGATGGCTGTTTCTTGTTTGAGATTAAAGGATGAGGCTGTAGGTTCACAAAGCACTGCTGTTCAGCAAAACCTGACACCCACTGAACTGCCTCATCCGATGTAGTGGCTAAAAAACGGAAGTCCTTTTGTGTCCTCTCTGATTTCCGACTGAAGCAACAGAGCCCAAACGATTTCTTCTTAGAAGGGTAAGCATGCACAGTGAAATGCCTCAGACCATTACTGTATGTTACCTGTGAAGAACATGAGAATCAAATTGATGAACATTGTTTGTTTTCACAATTGTGAGGTGATGTCAGTTTTTACTATACACTTATTATTAGGTAAACTAAAAAGAACCCCTACAATAATGTTATAATGAGAAATCTGAGTCAACACTATTTCTGTTTCAATTAAATCTTATGGTACGACTATTTAAGGTTTCTGCAATGGAAACGGTAGACCTTGAGTCTACTTAAATCAAAAAAAAAAAAAAAAAATCTTATGGTACTTTTACAACTTCAATTATCAAATTGCAAGATAATTTAAAAAAAAAATATGGTAGCTTTTATCAGTGTATAATTCTACTAATACCAGAATTAGTTAATATAGTGTCTGCCTCTGTAGCATAGGTATAAACATGTCAACACTTGAAACGTTTCCAATTGTACAAAGTCTAATAGAAGACAGTCTGCGGTCAAGATCTAATATAAGACTGTCAATCTCTTAGTTTCCAATTCTACAAAGACCCAAAACAATCTTTTCAATATGTTCCACGTACTAAGTTGAAGCTTGCAGTGCAGCATGAATCATAAGAACTTGTAATCTTTTAAGGTTGTGCTCCCAACTTGGTTAAAGGAGGTGAATAGGTGGAAAGGGAAGGGCATGAGGAAATATATACCTTGAAACCTTGCCTTAGTTTAAAATGGAGGAGGTCCGAAGAGGTGAAAAGAGGTTTGATGAGGTGAACTCTTCATATATTTCTTTAGAATTTAGGTTTTGTTACTCCAATTTGGACAGCCAAAATTTTAATCTCCCAAATTGGTCTCCTAAAATTTGGAGGGTCAAAAGTTTACCATTCCTTCCCTTCCTAATTTCCTAATACTCGGGAGCACAGCGAAATTAAAAAATAGCTATGTTAATATAAAACTTACAGAAACGACTTCATCTAAGCTGAGAACATTCGATGAACCCCAGAATAATGCCTTGCTGGTAAGCTTTGCATTTACGCTATTCGTCTTCCCAGACCCAGAGCCGGCATTGTCGTCCACACTTTTGTTCTTCTTATCAAGCACAAGCTGCCCTGTCAGGACCTCATACCCCAACAAATCGGACTTCTCATCGCCAACAATATCAATCCGGTGCTCATGTGTCTTTTCCTTCACGGCACGGACCACATGTGAGGCCTTCTGTTTTGCCGGCTTGCTTTTGCTTCTTTTCTCAGGAAAGACAGTCGGTGAGGACTGCTGGCCCGATGATTTCTGGGACCGCCGGCCACTCGAACGACGGCTCGATTTCTGTGAGGAGGTTCGTGGAGTGGTAGATACAGTAGGCTGGTTTTCATCGGATACTTCCATTGTTCTTTCTATATATACCACGGTACGATAAAAATGGCATCTCTAAATTATCATGAGAGTACCAACTAGTATATAACACCTGAAACGAATAAAACCCAACATTTATTCAGCTTAATATACCTAGAGAAAAACAAGCGATAAGTAAACTGGAGTGCAAGCAAAGAGAACCACTTTTCCCAAATCCCTTCTCCAAAAAATCCCCGTTATATGGCACAATTCACTAATGAAACGACAGCCAATTATACATAAACAATCAGCATGTATTTATCTGCACTCCATCTATCTGTGTTCGACGGTGACGCTTTGCAAGACAAGGCAAGGAGAGGTGGTTCAGTAACAGACAAGGCAGGAGGGAATCATGCAACAATAACACCCACAAAAATTACAAGTGTTTAGCTAAACCTAAACCTCTAATTGCCAATCTCCAACATGGCAATGAAATTCTCAATTGTAGATGAAGGGAACAAAAATGCCCCAATTCCAATTGCAATCAATTTCGGCGAACAAGAGCAGAGATGGAGCTGGTTCCGGCAAAACCCAATTCGGTTCATCCTGTTAGGATCACTCAGAAATACCCAATTCCCCAGAACACAAATTCCAGCTGGTGGGAAACTGGGAATCAACCAAGCGTGAAGTTTTGGGGGGAGGGAAACAAAAGAGGATCTAACCTTGGAGACAGAGATCGGAGGCCGGAGAGTGAGCTCCGTGCGCTGCTTTGTTGGGACAGAGAGGCTCAGAGGCAGGCAGATCGGTGGAGGGAGGGAGGGAGGGAGCGAGAGAGCTTAGGGTTGGGAAAGTGGGAAGGGAAGGGGAGGAAGGGAGAAGGTGGAGAAGGAAGGAAGAAAGGAAGAAAGGAAGGAAAAGGAATTGAGAGTGGAAATGGAGAGGAGAATGGAGAGGAGGAAATGGAGGGGAGGAGATGGGTGAAGAGGAGAAGCGATGAGATGAGAGAAGGGCGGACTTGGTGTCGTTGTTAGCTTACCTCTCCGTCTCCAGTTTACGACTACTGTTTCCCTCCAGTAGTGTTGTCCCCTCGCAGTCCATTGGATTGGATTCCACTGTTAGGTACAGCCTACACTGCACACGGAAACATCCTCTTTTGCTTTACTGATGATTAGTGAATCTTTTTTGTTATTGTTATGGGATTGTGTTCTTCTTCTTTTCTGTTTAATTATGGTTATGCATAATTTTGTTGTATTTATAGTGTATATTTCGGGCTTATTTAAAAATTATTGAACTTTGTAAAATATGGAAATCATTTTGTTATGGAGCCCATACTTTGTTATGGACTCTGAAGAGTTACTTTGTTTGTTGCTGTTGTTTTTTTTAATGGATAAAAAATGAGGGTTAGGTCACTCAAATTTAAATGTCTATAAGAGACTATCACTTGACCAAAGGCTGTTCTTTACTTTGGTTTATTTTTTAAATGTTTCATGTAATTGATAGTGAATATAAATGGCCTTACAAGTCCCGTCACAAAATTGACTTCATGATTATGTTCAATATTGGATTAGTTAGCTGACTTATGATTTTTGGATTGTAAGCACTAAGCAGGGCGAATTTTCTCAGTTGTTATGGTCTAATTATCTATTTTATTTAGATAATATATCACTAATATTTATAGTATTTTCATTTGTTAACATAAAGTGTAATTAGAGTTTAAATGCTGTTCTTCAAATTTGTAGTATAATTTTATTATTAACCCATGATTCGGAAAGTATAATAATATATTAAAGTTAGAACAATTATAATTTAGAGTATAAGTTTTAATAGTTTGTCTCTAAATTTGAGCATTACCATATGATATATATATATTTTTTTCTTTTTAATGAATTCTGACAAGTTTTTTATAGATATCCAACACACCCCAACCTAATAGAACTCTTTTTCACAGGTTATTTTTTGATATCCAACGTATCAAGAAAGTTATACTTAAATAGAGGCAATTTAATGGCCATGACATAAGAAACATCATTTTCTCTATTTTTCATCTAACAGTCTTTTTTGTTGTCTATTTCTATTGAAATATTTTGCACTAAACTTTGATTTGACTTGGATTTTAAAAAATGAGTCAGAAAAAAAAAAAAAAACAATTTACCATTGGATGTCTATCTCGCAATCTGATATATACAAATTGCTATATGAAATTGAGCAAGTCCCCATCACTGATAAGCCAATTTATTAAAGAAAAAAAATGATACAATCATACTATGTTCATCCATTGATGTGGTCGGTGACAATACTTATAATCTAGTCTCACAAATTTCACATACATAGTTAAGTATTGCTAATTGATGAGAACCAGTCTTTAGTCTAGTGGCTAAAAACAACGATCTCTATATAGAAGATTGTAAGTTCAAAACTCAAATGAAAAGTCTTTTATAAACATTTAAATTTAAGTGACTTTAACCCTCATCTTTATCTCAATGAGCAAAACCATCATCATAATACTCCTTGCAAAACTCATTGCTAAAATAAAAAAATCTTAATGGTCATGCATCGATTAAATTTACATCTTTCTTCCATTAAAACATAATGTTTAGGTCTTCGAGGTCAAATTAAATTTCATACAAATGTTACTATGCTCTTTCTGTAAAATGCCATATATGGTTGATTAGAACCTCTCTCAACCTATCGGCATCCAATAATAATATTCCTCCCCTTAACGACCGTCCGAAAGTAGAAGATATTGTTGGTAGATGACACAGCATATATAACCACCAAATAATGATAATATCAATATATATCTATATGACTATATCTATACTTCTTTAAAAAGAAGCTAAGAAATAGACTCTTCATTGATGTTCATAGTCTAGCTTATGCCTTAATCTCCATCCATTAAATAATGAATGGTTCACATCGCATCCATTTCCTATTGTATTCCCCTCTATTTCTGTCTCAGCCCAAAATCGAAGTGGCAAATTGTAAGACTGACATTTTAAAGCATTAACTATTAAAATCATAAACCCATTTATTTTCTTCGATTCTTTCACTTTATTTAGCTTAAATAAAAATTAAAATTGTCCACAACAGCAGCGTGTGACTGTGTGAGTACGTTTCTAGTCATAATAATGAATTGTGGTCTGTCAGAACTCGGAACACATGCCCAGTATAAAGGAACTGGAGAGGAATGGAACAGAAATGGCACACAGCACCACACAGTACACCAACGCTTGGGTTCAGTGCGGTCCACGGAGGGTGACGTCTCGGTGCATCTCCAGAGAAAAAGCATTGGAACTTAAATTAAATAAAAGATTGAATATTACTCCAATACTCTCACCCTATAAGTCACGTATTTGCATCCGTTGATTTTTCCGATCGGACGGCTCCCTGCAAAAACGAAATTCTCAGCAACCGGTCATCTCACTCGTACAGCCGGTCATCAACCGGTGAAAAAAATAGCGGAAGGGCATACCGTCAAGTCTCCGTTTAATAGTCCGTCCAATTTCTCTCTTTCCCCTTGAGAACTCCTCTGCCGGTGAAAAAGGTGAAAAAAATAGCGGAGCACACCGTCGTCGCTCTTCTCTGCCGATCAGTCGAAGGTTCGACCACCGATCTCAATGCTCCTTATCTGCATCGATACTGAGCTCCCGTGCGTTTGAATCGGGCTCCGATACCCGGGACTTCGTGGGGGCCCTCAATCACCGGCGCTTCGACCCTACCAAGAAGACCCCTATGCCGGCGACAAAGCTGCCATTAAATGTCTGACTCAGCGACAGCAACTTGGCACCCTCAAGATGCACGCCCCCGCACCCTCAACAACTTCTGCTGGTGAAACCGTAGAAGCGACCAATCGGTTCTTACTGGCCCCAATTTTCCACTGAGTACTGATACGACTTTGGAAAAGAATGTCAGTTCAAGGTCTCTCGCTCTCTCTTTAAAAAAAAGTTTGAATTTTGTTATGAATTATGATAACTGTGAAATGTTTTAAAACTAACATCGATTTAAGTAAATTTGGGTCGGATATTGCTGTATTGGTGGTCTTTTGGCTGTGATTTAACTGATTGCCAAAGGAGTTGAGGCTTTGGTACTTCTGTGAGTCGGATGAAAGCTCATAGTACTGTACCAGAAATTTAATGTTTGATATTGGTTCTTCTGTGATTTCAAGGTAATTTAATTTTGATGTTTCTCTTTCGTTGTTGCTTGATTGATGAGGCTAATGAATCGAAGCTGAACCTTTTATAATCGGGGTTTTTTCAGTTTTTGAACAATATGGAGTTTGGATTGGTACAAGGAATTGAATGGTAGTCTGATTAGCAAGATCAAACTATCGATAGAGATGTGTGTTGTTAGTCTGATTTAATTATCAGAAGTCTTTTTTTGTAGTGTTGTTAATTTGCTTGTTCCATAGGATATATCCATGTTCTTGCTGTTGTATTTAATTAATATGTGCATACTTATATGTCTATGTGCATGTTCTATCCTCCATATATATGGGTCAGTGACATCCATTTGCTGGTGTCTGTGTAAGCAATTGTCAATTTCTTTATGGCCAAAACGTTTTGCATTAAATTTTGGAACAAGCCTGTATATTATTTGATATTGAATTGTATCATGTACTTTTTTGTACCAACATAGCAGCAGCTCCTATTAGGCTCACATTTAAAAAATGGTTCCCATATATAATTGGAATTACCAGATTTGTGGTACTTGGTTGATTTTGAAATCTTCGTATGTATTGTAGTATGCTATTGCTTTACAAATTTCTATTATGGACACTAACAAGTTAAGCATTTTTAAGTTCTTAATGTTTAACAACTCATGAAACTAAGTGTAAGCTTGTCTGAGCAAGGATAAGTCTATTAGTTGGCAGCCTGACATCTGAAGTACCAGTAACTGATATGAAATGCCTTTTGTTTTCCACTTAACTAACAATTTTTAATGTGATATATCTATTTTTCTGAATTTCCTGTCAAACAATGTCTGTAATATAGACAGCTATGGAGGATCAAGCCATTATGTAGGATATGGCACTGAAATGTAATTTGAATACATTTAAATGGCACTAATTTAAATTAGTGCAATTTGAATACATTTAAATGACACTAATTTAAACTAATTTTGACCTCATTTGCACACATAACAATGCCAAAACTGATTTCAAAAAAACTGCTTGTGAAGCGTGTTGAAGAACTTATCTAACAAATATAAGTGCGTTAAGATGCAAATAACACGCCAAATAGCACTGAAATACAATGACTCTAAGTGCGTTTCAAATCAATTTTGACCCCGTTTGCGTACATCATAATGCCAAAACTGAAATAAAAAAAGACCTAAATGCATCTGAAGCACGCTAAAGTACTTATATAAGGAATATAAGCACGTTAAAATGCCAACAACACTCCAAATAGCACTAAAATATAATGTTAATGCATTTGAATCGCTATGTGTTTCCAAATTGCAATTAAATTGCATTTTAAATGCATTCAAATAGCATTTAAACACTTTGAGCCATTTAAATTTATTCAAATCGCATTAAACACTTTGAGCTATTTAAATGCATTCAGTTTGAATTTTAGTGCTATTTGGAGTGTTATTTGCATCTTAACACACTTATATTCGTTAGATAAGTACTTTAACGCGCTTCAAATGGTCTTTTGAGATCAATTTTGACATTATAGTGTGTGCAAACATGGTCAAAATTGATTTCAAGCACACTTAGAGTCATATATGCATTTAAATTGCATTTTAGTACAATATGGAGTGTTATTTGTATCTTAACGCACTTATGTTCTTTACTTCCTTATATAAGCACTTTAACGCTTTATTTAGGTGTCATTATTTTCAATTGCGTGATTGCACTGTGTTAAGTCTAAAATTATGCAAAAGTGCTATTCACCCTCATCTAGTGCATCAGTCATAGGTTTCTCAGTGTTTAAGTAGCTCATTTCGAGTTTTAAATCAATTTCAACTCTTTTCTCTACGATATAATGAGAAATCAGGTCTAATGATTTAGATTGCATCTCATTCAATTTAGAGTAGTTATAAAAGCAAGACAAGTGTGTTAAGATGTAATTAATATAAAAATAACATCAAAATACAATCATAACGTCTTTAAACAATTACATTTGTGTTTTAAATCAATTAAAATTGAAAATAACACCACATGCATTCATATGTCTTTAAATAACTCTTTTTGTGTTTTAATAAGTTTTGGACTCATCTATTTTCATTATAATGCTAAAACATGTATAAACTTATTTAGATTGCGTCTTCAACACGTTCAAGTACATATAAATACAAAACAAGTGTGTTAACATCCCAATTAAAATAAATATAACACCAAAATGTATTCATAACTTTTTTTTCCATATTATAATGCAAAAATCAAGTTCAAAAGATTTAGAATGCATATCTATCACATTAAAGTACTAATAAAAAGCTGGATACTTTATGTCAAGAAGCCAATTAAATTGAAACATAGCACCACAATGCATTCAAATGCGTTCATAGTGTATTTTTGTACTATTTGGAGTGTTTTTGGCATTTTAACATGCTTATATTTCTTAGAGCTAGACTATTATACTAACGCTAGCATTTCGGTCTAACGTTAGCATTTCAGACCGAAATGCTAACGCATCAAAATTTATGTTATCGTATCCGATATCACAATTTATGGTGCTTAATAAATTCTTTATATGAAAATATTGGGGAATCCAAATTTTTTTCATTTTTAGAGTTTTCTAAGTATTTGTTTTGCATTCTTGAAAATAGCATGTACAAACATCAAAATTTATTAATATTTATGAGCTATTTTCTAAAATTCAAAACAAATACTTAGAGAACTCTAAAAATAAAAAAATTTTGTATTCCCCAATATTTCCATATAAAGAATTTATTGAGCACCATAAATCGTGATTTCGGACACGATAACATAAAAATTGAGGCGTTAGCATTCAGTCCGAAATGCTAATGTAAGTATAATAGTCTAACTCATATTTCTTACATATGTACTTTTATGCGCTTGAGATTAACTTAAGTCATTTAATACGGTTTTGGCATTATAATGTGTGCAAATGAGATTAAAATTGATTTAAAACACACTATGAGCCATTCAAATGCATGTGGAGTGCAATTTAATGCTATTTGGAGTGTTATTGGGAGCTTAACACACTTATTTTCCTTACATAAGGTACTCCCTTAAACAATTTCGGCAATATAATGTGTGCAAACGAGGCCAAATTGATTTGAAACACATCTATGTTCTTGTTATTTAGTATTGCCAATTTGCGTAAGTCGCTTAAATCATTTTGTGTGAGTCGCTTAAATCAATTTCCTTACATAAGGTACTCCCTTAAACAATTGTTGTATTTAGCAAGTTGGATTGGTCATTTGATCTTTTGGATATATGAAACTTGAATGTGAAGCAAAAAAATGGCCTTACTTTATAAAGCATCCCAATTATATACATTATAGTATATGTATTTATTTATAAAATGACCAAACTGAATATATGTATCATACATTGTTACATGATATAAATAAATTAGAGTGAGGCTATTACGTTTTACAAAGCGCAGTGAGGTAGTACGCTTCGGTCCCATATTGTAAAACCGTAGCTCAAATGATCAATTCAAGTTGTTCAACACAATTTTAGATTAAATGACCAATTTAATCTATTTTTTTTTTTCCATTTTTAGAACTTTGTAACTATTTTTTTTATTTTTAAAAACGATTCTTTTATGTATGAATTTTGGTACATTTTCAGCGCACTACCTCATTACGCTTTGCAAAGCGCAACAGCCTTACTCAACAGGTTAACTATAAATAACATCAATAATAAGATATCGAATGATCTGACATGGATTTTTTCTTGGACTTGCGGCAGATAAAATGGTATCGCTATATAATACGAAGGTTGAATGCAAAATGATGACGGATGATGTAAGTTTACTAGAACTATGTTCACTTTACATAGCAAATTTGCCCCTTTTATTATCCAACATTCATGACATCAACAGATTATGGATTGCTGCATGGCACTCGTGTGAGAGGAAACAAAACATATACAAGTGCTATATTTGTCAACACAACACATATAGTTCCAGTGTTGTTGACCCGGCATCTTACAAGCACTTCCAATGTTATTGTGACTGACAAAATTTGAGCTGCTCCGGCCATCGTACAAACACTTCCCATGCTCGCCTTTCCAACCTCTCTTCAAGGAGTCTAATCTCGGGAGCAGCAAATGACCCGACGGGAGGTAAGAATGGGCCACACTGATCTAATGCCCATTAGCAATTCCAGTGACTAAATCGATGAAATTGATCTCGACTGGCCGTGTGATTGAGTTTCCTTAAGACTCCCCGATGCTCTCTTAACCTTCAATTCCATCTCTATAAACTGCCAGATAAGGGTTTCACCTCACCAGATGCAAACTGGGTGCTGGCTTGCTTGAACACCATGTCAGAAATGATTATTGGTTGAATTAACATTTGAGAACATCGTTAATTGATTAAAGGATGGCGGTACCAGTGACCCAGTTACAGTGATTGACCCAGTCAGACATAGGTTACTGGCTTTCCTACTGGTGACTGAAGCGAGGGATTGTTACCTAGTTGCATTAAAGGGAAAAGGAGGCGGGACAGGTTTGAGGTTTTCGCTTGGCGTGGAAAAGAACATTCCTACTTAGCATAAGTATCCCGGCCTGGAGCACAAAGACCGGTGGTCGAACCTGCAACTGATTGGGGGAGAGGGAGAGGGAGAGGCGGATTTGAAAAAGCCGGCGGATATTTGGATGAGAGTGAATAGAGAGAGTGCGGAGAGGGAAAGACGACGAAACAGAGGATAGGCGGTGCGGAACAATGGTCGGATCGTCCGACTGGGGGAGAACACGTACGAGAGCGCAGCGAGCAGAGAAGAAAGAAAAGAAGACGGAGAGTTAACGGTGTCAATAAAAAATTTTACAAGGTTCCGGTTCTGTCCTTGAACGGTTTGAGTTTTTTATTTTTTTTCAATTTTTACGGTGAGAGCATGGGATCAACACCCTAAAAGATTATCTCTGTCTTTTTTTTTTGAGTAAAAAGATTATCTCTATACTTTTAACTTTTTTTTTTTTATCTATCCCAAGTTAAATTTATAATATTTTCTCTTTCTTTTTCATGCCCTCGTAAATTTTGAGTAAATTTTTTTTAATTCTTTTATTTTTCTATTGTATAGGTACAAGTTTTTTGTTCGCTTAAGAATGTGAATTGCAACCGGCAAAAGTGATTTTTGTTATTTAAAAGAAAATTCAACTAAAAGTATATTGAGAGATGAATAAGAGAGATTTTTAAGAGGGGCAATTATTACCTCCCTAAATAAAAATTATTGAAACGTTGGGAGCTGGTTTTGTATAACTTAATAATAATAATAATAACAATAATCATTGGATGTTGACACCTCTTCTACCGTCAAAGTTTAATTAATTAATTAATTAATAATAATCAACCAACAAATAGTGCCTCTTGCATTTTAATATGGTCAGCATATTATAATGCAAATACCATGGCACGGATAAAGTGCTTTGGAACTTTGGATAAATAATAACAGAGGGGATTGGTGGGTGGGGTCTCAGCCCCCCCAACATTTAGACAGTGATTTCAATGATTTCTTATAAAGCACTACCAAGTATTTTTTATTTTTTTCCTTTTTAACAATAAGGAGATAATAATTATATCGTTGTCAGGAACTAATTTCAACTTTGTGCGTGCTAAAAAGGTCAAAATGAATTAAGCAGCAGTTAACTCGGACTCCAAGCAACCAAGTGAGAGAGCGACAAACGATATTTCCAGAGTAACATCTTACGTGCACTGAAAAATCATCCATATGTAAATATAACAGATATCTTTCGAAATTTAATAGATACATCTGAAATGTAACCTATAGACATCATAGACAATTTTTCTATAAACGCTCGGTATTAGTCATATTATTTTTTTTCGAGAGGACCAACAACGACCAGTTATATGACAATCTAGAAGATGCAACCAAACGGAGAGGATAACAAAGTAATAAAGTATACTTTGTTTTCTTTGTTTTTTGTTTTTTGGCTTTTTGAACACTGACAAAGTGCTTGTAGAAAATGGAGATCACAGTGTCACCTGAGAAGATCTGACACGTTGATTCCATATACTTTTGTGCTTCCTCAACATTGTCAAAATGTAAGTCATTAAGTAATCGTTTTTTCATTTTGGAAAATGTTTGCAGTCCACCATCTATACTCCTATAGAAAGCACGTAAGAAATTGGATCATCTTTTTTGTTTCAAGTCTACTTCTGAAATGGAGAAAAAATATTACCCTGCTCACATAGATCGAACCGATAACTTTTCGATTTTTTTGTCTTATCATTCCCAACACCTTTTCTTTTGAACACACCGTCGATTCTCCCAGTCCAATTACTGTTCCATTTTCCTCTTATTGTGATCGAATTAAAGTAAAAATATTGCTTTTTAATTTTTACTTTTGTTCTTTGCAATTTAGAATGGTTTTCTCTTTGATCCATAACCTATCCTATGCAACACTTCGCTTTGCTCCTTCCTAATATGGAGAGTCCATGACGCTTCACTCAATTTTAAAATTCTATATTTCTGTTTGTACTGCATATTACTAAAATAAATAGTTCATTATTTCGAATTTAGTTTAAAAGACCCGTCCATTGGACATGTTTCTTGCTAGTTAAATTAAAGAGTCCATTGTTAAAAGTAGTTTATTATCGGTAAAATGAAAAAAAAAATATTGTATCCAAAAAAAATATCAACAAGATCTTCGTACTAAAAAAACTTAAAATACAAGGACCAGCCTTTGGTCCAGTGACTAAAGATAACGCTCTCTGTGTGGGAAGTCGCGGGTTTGAAACTTGGATAAAAGTTTTTTACAAACATTTAAATTTGAGTGGCTTGACCCTCATCTTTATCTCAAAAAAAAAAAAAAAAATCTTAAAATGCTCCTGATAATAAGGAAAAAAAAAAGCACAAATATTGTGGAGCAATAGAAATTTTGTATTAAAAAAAAAAATCTAAAACAAATACTTAACAACCTTAAAGTAAAATCTTTAAAATGTAATGTCTCGCAAGATCTTTTATAATCAAAATATTTAATAGTAGAAATTGAAATTTTAGAAATAAACAATTAATTTTTAGCTAATTTCACCAATAACCCTAATGAATTTAAAAACATAGTAGCTTACTCTTTTTCCACATGATACACTATTCATTATTTTGTTTATAAATAAGATAAGAGAGAAACCACTCAAATTTAAATATTGACAAAAGTTCATCATCTTTTATAAAAGTTCCTCATCCAAGTTTGGAATGTCCAACTTCGACAATAAGAGCATTGCATTTCGAGTTTATTATTCTTTAGAATAACAAGATTATGTTATTCTAATTAAAACCGTTAGATCAAAACGAACAGACCCAATCAGTCCAATTTAAATTATAAAAGACTTTTTTTAAGTTAGTCTCGTCCGTTGATTTAGATCCAACAGCCCATATTTGGATGACAGCCATCGGAATTGAGATTACAGCAGCACATTTACGTGAAAGCTTGGATTTTGTCACTCGGTCTCACACTCTTCATTATTTCATTCCATCACTCCCAACTAGAGGTGGCAGAACCCGACCCGACCCGTTCCGATGCAATCCGATATTTTTCAGAAAGTCAATCCGACTTGACATTTTTCAGAAAGTCAAACCGACCCGACCCAATATCAAATAACATCCAATCTGATGGGCCAAGGTGTCCGGGTGCCGAATACCGAAATCCAACTGTATTACAAGCTTTTAGAGTATAGTTATAAAATGGCTATCCTATATGCTTGAGTTCCAACCCCCTCTCTATGCTCAGGTTCGCCCTTTATAAGCTAAAGTCCAAGACCTCCTTATGGCAAGAAGGAAGAGGCCGAAATAAGGCAAGGGATTCGTGATTGGAGCTAATCACGGATCCTTCCTCTTTGGGATGTCGGCATGCTATCTGGGCCGAGCCGACTGAGGCCCAGAACATAGGAATCCGGCTCGAAGCCCATAAACCAACACATTGGGCCCTATCACAATCCACCTCAAATCAACATACGATTCAAAAACAGTTGATATTAAAATTGACCCGACCCGACCCGACCCGACCCACCCATCACCTGACCCGAATCCAAACCAAACCCGAACCACCCGCCCGCCCACCCGATTTGCCACCTCTACTCTCAACTCTGAAAGTCGTAATTTTGCGTTCTGTTGGCGATCCGCCCACCTGCTTGAATTCTGCCGCTCTACTTCACATAAATAAATGTCATTCATACGTACAGCTGCAAGGATATCCTACTTAATTAATATATGATACCGTCATCTTATTAATTTATAGCATAAATTCTTTGACCTATGGAAGTCTGAGTCTACTTCATCCAAAAAAAAAAAACAAAAAAAAAGAAAGTCTAAATCATCCAACTTTTTTGAATATCTACAAAAAAGTTTCTCTACCTGAATTTGAATTTTTTTTTTTTTTTGAGGAAATCCTGAATTTGAATTTATTGTTGACCTTGCAAAATAGCAAACAGAAAGAGCCGGTGTCAACCTCATAAGTCGAGGGCTGAGGATGAACTTACTGCTGACATTCTTTCTGTGGGCTGTGGGCTGTGGCATGTAAATATGTAATGCATTTGGCAAGAGATGCATGTAAAAATTAGAAAATGGAGTTTGGATTTTGATGTTAAAATTCGAAAAATTTGTTAGTTATACCATATACTTGTACAACCCACTATATCAAATGTATACCAATTATCTGGGCCAAAATACTGACATGAAAGTCCACAAATATGTAATTGGGCCTTTTGGTCTTGGTCCAAAAAGAACACGGACCTTTTTGTCTCGGCCCAAAAAACTCAGCCCAACTGTTATGAATAAAAAGCAGCTGTCGTTTACTCGTTAATTTACTAATAAATTCCTACGGGTTTAATTTAAGATCGTTCTTGGTCAAGGATTAGTTGGTTGAGAAATACCTTCTGCGTTGCTTGAATGCTTGTTGGTTCTTAAATATGTAAATCCTGATATATCCTTAAATCCTTGTGATTATATATGTAGTACAACATTGACAGCATACCAATCGATTTCTGCATGCTCAATATATACAAATTATATATTAGAGCCAGTATTTGAGGTCAATATACAATACAATATATCTCTATAAAATAAATGCTCCAGTAGTTTAATTTAGCATACTATTGGTTTTCTTCCCTTGCTTGCCCGTGCACATATAGATAACAATCATGTTTGCCAAAACCCCTTTTATTATGTTTGTCTCCTAACAAGCTTAATTACCAATTTTTTTTGTACATTATTTTATGTTCTTGTTTACTAGCTGGAGTCAAAACCTGTAGCCTTAGATCCAAGCACGTAGTACAGGAAGGCACAGAAATATTTATTAAATTCAAGGTACCTACCAGTATATAATATTTTAGTGAATTTCAATTTATCATACAATAAATGAAAGGGGCAGGAAAATATGCTCTGCCTAGAGATAAATTTTTATCAGTATATATGCCGGCTGTTTAGTTAGCATTTCATAAGGACATGTTTTCTTATATGTCCTAAATTAATTTGTACTTTTTTCCCTTGTAGTTGTTAACTGTTGATTCTAATTGGTCAAAATAAGATACAATACAAAAAATAAGTTTGAGTAATACACTATTTTTTTTTTGCAGTATAAACACTTTTTTAATTTTTATGTTGGAGCAATTTTTGTATAATATAAAAAGAAAGAAAAATGTCTTTAGTCTAATTAAAAATATATATAGAGCAAGGTTTCAATGCCACAGGTTTTGCGTGCCATAAGATGTCACAAAATTTCTTTTTTCATTTATATTTCAAAATTGTGCATTCAAATTTCAAATTAAAACCGTTAATCTTAGATATATTGAATAACATTCTATAATCATTCATTTTAGTGAAGGATCATACAGACAAAAAAAAAAGAGAAACAACATTTCCATTTATTTTTGTGTGTGTGGGGGGTCAGAAAGAATACAATCCTGCAATTATTTGGTCTCCATTGTCAGAGTCAAAATTTTCATCCCCCATACAATTCTGCAATTATTTGGTCTCCTTTGTCAGATTTCCATCCCCATACGATACAATCCTGCCATAGTTTTCCATGGCACCCCCACCCACGGCCATACCTAGCTGCGCGCTGAGTTCCTGAATCTTTCCGTTTCTTTGGAAACGCATGGCTGCGTTATGGGCCAAAGAATGAATGTGCTCTGTTTTGAACCCGATTTTTTTAATAATAATTAAATAAATAATCGGAATTAAATATTTAAATAAATGTCAACTGAAATTCAGGATTTAGGAAGGTTTCGTTTCAAAATCGCGTCCCATACCACGAACAGTAAAAAAATGTCAGAGATTCGAAAACCTATATTTTATATACGAGTGGTTTTGTTGTGTTATCAATGGGTTACGTTTTCAATCAGTGACCCAAAGTTTGAGTTGCATGCTAGAAACGTATCCCAAAAGATGAGTCACGGATTGAAAACACAACCCATAAAAAGATAAAAAAAGTGGGCACGCGCAAATTATTGGTATGGGACGCGGATTAGAAACAGTAATATGAATGTCAAATTAATAGAGTAATACCTAGCGTCCATAGAAAAACCATCCACAACATCCATAGATTACATTTTAGGATGTATCTGTTACACTTCAGAGTGTATCTATTATGTACATTCCGTATACATCTAATGTATGGACAGTTTTTCAAGGGATGCAAGATGTTTCTCAAATCATTATGGTTTGAGATGAGTATACAATTGCTCCCATTTTGTGCCAAAAATCAGACAGAATTTAGTACCATGGATTGTCAATTTTTGACTAACGATGTTTGATTCATAATTCAAATCGCCTGTAATATTATTATATATACCATCTGTTTTACTTGTGGATGCGTGACTTTGATCCATCCACACGTTGAGATTCCCGCGCTGAATTATATATAGCTGCAGTGAAGATCAGCTGGTCCATAATTCTGAGCCGTTTGATTGATTAGATCATTAGATGCCACCTTGTTTTTTAATTAATTAGTACTCTTGTTAGTTGTTACTCCCAATTTTATTTGTAGTTTAATTAATTTTATTATTGTACAATAATTGCTATCAGTTAATTAATTAATTAATTAGTCAGCAAATCCGATCCCCATCTTTCTTATAAAAAAAAGGAAAAGGAAAAAAATGTAGTAGTCAGTAAAATTTTTTATTTGACTATTAAGTTCATAAAATTATTGAATTTTTTGTTGAAATCAAAGTACGGACAGGCCGTTTAAATTTAGGCCCAAAAAAATGTCACAACCCACAGGTAATGTATTAGTGTCGTTGTACCAAATTTAAAATTTTAATCAAATAATTTGCTTAAACAAAATTATCCATTTGTATGCACGAACGGGGCTATAAGATATTGTGGAAAACATTATATTGTTTGCTGGTTGAGATACAAAATTACAAATTATATACCCAGTATATATCTTGCCTATTTCCTGTGTCCTTCGATTATACCAAATTATCCTGCCTATATTTCGTAGATTGATTGAAGATAAATAAATATCTGAATTTCTCAATAGACACACATTTTTATTTTATTTTTTTTGTTAGGTTTCTCCTAACAAGTCTAGTACCAATATTCTGATTTTTGTTTGTATTGTCTATTGATGTTCACTAACATGTAGCCTTAGAAGCAAGCACGTAATTCATAAAAATATAATCTAATTTCTGTTTATATATATATATATATTTTTTTTTGTCACCAGCAAGGCTGCTAGCTAGTATTTTTTTTATGGGTTAGACTATCAACCCCCAACAAAAATCTCCCAATCCTGTCCCCCTCAATCAGAGCACGCCACCTGTCAAAAGCGTGTTGACCGGTCAAAACTTAAAAACGCATTACTATGGAACTTGGTCGCTTCGCATCACGTGCAGCACAATGACTCTGCATGTCACTACATGTGTTTATATTTCAAAGCTAGGTGGTTATATTTCAAAACCAGGTGTTTATATTTCACATCTAGGTTTTTTTTTCTCCCTGTGTTAATATTTTAAATTCAGGTGGTTATATTTCAATACCAAGTGTTTGTATTTCACATATAGGTGCTTTTTAACTCTATGCTGTTAATATTTCAAAATCAAAGCGTTTATATTTCACATCTAGGTGTTTATCTCAAAAACCACATGTTTATATTTAAAAGTCAGATGGTAATATCTCAAATTCGGGTGTTTATAGTCCAAAAACTAGGTGGTTATATTTCAAAATCCAGTGTTTATATTTCAAAGCCAGGTAGTGATATTTCAAAACTAGGCGTTTATATTTCAAAACCAGGTAGTATTTAATTCAAAACTAAGTTGCTATATTTCAAAGTTAGATGATTATATCTCAATTCCAAGTGTTCATGTTTCAAAGTCATGCGATTATATTTCAAACCCAGGTATTTATATTTTAAAATCATGTATTTATATCAAATCTAAGTGTTTATATTTTGAAGTCAGATGGTTATATTTCAAATCCAAATGTTTATATTTCAAAGTCACGTTTTTATATTTCAAAATCCCGTGTATTTATATTTGAAAGTTGGTGTATAACAGTTGTACATGTATAATTGTATACATAATAGTACTAGATGCTTATATTTTTACTATAGATGTTTATATTTTCTAGACACTTTTTTATAGTTTTAATTTAGTGGTTTATATCTTAGGGGCTGGTGTTTGTATTTTAAAAACATGTGCAACAAAAAAATTGTGTTTACGAAAAGGTATATGTAGAAAAATATATCATTCCGCTAACTAGATGAGCTCCCATAGTATAACAAACAAGCTTTATTTTTTATTTTTCGTATCATGAAAGTTTTTAGTATGACATTAATTACTACTACAAAATGGATTTGTTACATCTGTTTAAAATCCCATATATATTGGTTTTTTTCTTTACATGATTGACTTTGCAGTTTGTCAATGGCCGATGGGTCGTTCATGATAGAGATGTTGAGTGAAGTCAATAAATTTTTTTGTTGCAATCATCAAGTAAATATTTGTAATCGAATAGGATGAGCCAAGAGAGATCGTCTTTCACTTTCAGGGGAAGAAAGAGAAGGAAGGTGGGGAGAGAGGGTTGTAGAGGAGAGCAGTAACTGGGGACAAGAGGGGAAGAGAGGAAGAGGGAGATATGAGTAAGCCTGCTAATGGGCTTAAGCCGCCCATGGTTTCATGGGTTGGACAGCAGATGGACTGTAATGGATCGGGCCAAAATTTGGGCTATGACCCAGACCCAACCCAACCCACATACAGATCTACAATTGGGTGGCCCATATATAAAATCTGGGCTAAGAATGGGCAGATATCGGTTAAGTGTCTGGACTCTTAATTGAATGACCCAACCCAACTCTCATTTCTTCGAACTCCTCCTCTGCCTCAACCCTCAACCCCAGAAAACCTTGCTCGCCGAGTCGCTAGCGTCGCCGGCTCGCCGCCACGTCTCGTCGCCGCTGGCCGATCAGAACCCTACCCCAGGTGCTCAACGACAGTCGCCACTGCCCGATCCACTCGCCGGTCGCTTCCTCCACTCCTCTGCACTCACCGGTCGCTTCCCGTCGCCCTTCGCTCCAAAGGCCAATCGAGAGACAAACAGGCAGATAGCAACAGCAGTCCAAATTGGAAGACGGGGAAAGAAATTGCAATTAAATAAATTAAATAATGAGGAGGGATCAAATAACTGTGGGCACCGGTGATCATTTTTTTATTTATGCATAATTTGAAAAATCTAAACCGTTAGATGCATTTTATATTATCTTAATAACATATATATAAAAAACAGTAAAATTTTAACATTGTTTCGGTAGTCATCAAGAGAAGAGAAAAAATCATAAAATTTGAACCGTTGATTTTTGTTAATGCTTGATACACATGTAAATAAAATCAAAATGATATAATTTTTTGTATACTCATAAAATATGATATATACAACATATTCTATCAATTAGTTTTTTTTTTAAGAATTTAAAATGTAGTTATTTAAGAAATTGTAATGCAATTAAAAGAAATTGCATAATTTATATGTAAAAAAAATTATCAAAGGACTTGAATCATATAGGCATTAAGGAACAAAATTGAAATGTAGCATATTAGCTAATCATTAAACCGCGGGTGAGTTCGTGAGTTCGGCTCCTTGTTTTGGGTTTTGGGCTGGGCAAATTCGGGTTGGACCCATGGGCAGAATTGGGTTCTTACTGGACCAAATATGGGCCAAGTCTGGACTGGGCGTGGTTTGGGTAAATACTAGTTTGTTTGGTTTGGGTCTGGGTCAAGGCCTGCTGCAATTCCAATTGGTTTGGGTTTGGTTTGGGTTTGGTTTGCAGCCATTAGCAGGCTTAGATATGAGGGAGAGGAAGGAAGGAGATGTAGAGCGATTGTGCTGTGATGATGCGCATGGGGAAGAAAGTTGTAATAACGGGTTTGGGTATAATATTAGACGGGTCTCAACCCGGGGGACAGAATCGGGGGATTAGATTTGGGGATAATAAGATTTTCACTTTTGTTTATTGCAAATTTACAATTTAATAAGCGCACGGGGTAAGAATATATGCCTTCTGTCTAAAAATTAAATTTATTAGGAGGCCGGCTGTTTAGCACTTTATTAATTAAACTTGTCTTAATGTCCGTACTAAATTTGATTTGTGTTATATTTTATAAAGTAAAATCAGATTTTGTTTGCAAATCCATATCGTATATGCATTTAAATAAATTTTAATTTGTTTATAGGGATATGTTTGCGTGTGTTCCTCAAACATTTGATTTTTGAGTTTTCGATAAACTGGCCATTCAAACTTTAATTTGATAAAATCCCTCCAAAATATGAACGAAGAATTAATTTATTACCAAATATTTAATATTTTCAGTTATAATATCAACAAATCTTTTGCACTATAAATTTTAAGAAAATTTACAAACTAACTAAATAATCAGTTGAATAAATATTAATAATTTTAATTATATTTATTTAATTTATTAAAGATAGATAAATATTGTTACCAAAGTAGTTACATTGATATTATTATGTTTAGATAAAAAAACATAAGCAAATATTTTGAAGTAAGAAACATATTTTTCGTTAATTAATCACAAAGATAATTTGGTCACAAAAATAATACATACTTTAACTGTGTTTCATATTCTTTTAAGTCTATTTTAGTTCATATCGATGACTTTAAAAATCAACCACGTTACTTAAATGTTTTGAAACGTTAATATTCTGAAAAAAAAATATTAATTTTAAGTTTAAGACGAAACAAACATGTCATTACGTTAAGATGTCATATTTCAAGAGAGAAATATTGAATAGCCCTTGGCCATGTCATGATTCACAATGGCTCCTTATTTCTTCTTCCACTCCCTTTCCTTGATGGTGCCATTACTAAATCTTTGTGATTTTTAATTAGTGAAAGACTAGCGTTTGGAAGGGGACAGCGGATCTAATTTTGATGACGCAGTCTAAATTAATAATAGACACACACACAACACAACGGCTCAACATTTTATGGGATCGGAATCCGCTGTTTTACCCTACTTTTCTTGATCTGACGGTTGAAAAACACCGAAATACTTTGAGATATGTGCAGTAAGAACCGAAATACTTTGAGATCGGTATAGTAACCGATCCCGACCCTCCGATCGGAAAAGCAGGGTCTGCTTTTCCAAAAAGAAAAGCAGCGGATAAGGATCCCATTTTATGTGGCCCAGTATATGGGCCTGGAAAATAAACTAACATATTTAGATTAATCCCAGCGGTACATCACGGAAATCGACGGTCAAGATGCGTTTGAAAGTCGGTTACCATACGCTCCGTATTATTGTTATTATTTCCACACGAAGCATTGACGAATCATCCTTCCTTCCTTCGATTTATAAAATGAAAAATGTGAACAATGAGCTCGAGAATAATACTGAAGACATGATTACAGCGACCGCGTCAAGCAACCTTTATTTTTTTTTTTTTCCTTTATTTTTCCCCTTTTTTGAAATTAAAAAGAGGATTAGCTAGCATACCTGAATTGAGAGACTGAACAACTACACGCTACTTAGCAAAAATGTCAAACATGATCTCTATAAAAAATGACAAAACCTATATATTTTGTACATAACAATAGTCCTAATAAAAGTAGATTGGATTCTTTGACATGAAAGTTCTATCTTCATCAATAAATAAATCTCGACCGTTGATTGTTTACTTAGATCGATCACCACCGTTGACGTACTTTAATGTCTCAACCTATTAAAACTTAATGCTCATATCAATTTTCTTAATTTAAGACCCATTACATATTATCTTAAAAATTTATTATAAGAAATAACAATTTCAGCTCAAAGTAAGATGTGTTCTTCTTTACTAGTATTTATACAATATACCATGATTACTAGTATCTATAATTATAGCTTTTAAGTGAGAATTGGTCCCTGTACTTGTGACCCAATAATAAAATCTAAATTAACCAATCATATGACAACAAATTAATTATCATTTCAGTCAGGTAATTAAGCTTTATAGGTCTAGAGAGCCTGTGACTTTAATTACACTGTAATTAATTTATTTGTTTTAATTATTTACCTGATCAAAGAGGCAGGCGTGTACTTTCATCCAATTATAACATTCATTGCAGTGCACAGTTCCTCACCTCACTTCACCTTTCTTTATTTGAAGCAACTTATTATTCACTTTTGTATTTTTCTTTAGGACTAAGAAACTTTACCTTTCCGATTCACTGTTTTACTCCACTAGTAAAGAGCTTGCGCCTTATTTTGGACTGAAATTATTATATCTTATAATAAATGACTGAAAACTCATTCTTATGAGGAAATTGATATGGACCTTAAATTTTAATGGGCTAAGACATTAATGTACGTCAACGGTGGTGATCAATCTAAGTAAACAATAAACGGTTGAGGTTTCTTCTTTGGTCAATCTCCTTTTATTAGGAGTAAGGATTTGAGATTTGACTTGCCTCACCAAGTTTGGATAAGCTTATAAATAGTGTTATATAGCTCACTTTTACTACAATTAAAGAATCAGAATTTGACATCATGACCAGTTCTGCAAGCATGGTCAAAATATATATGAACATTGAACATTTTTTGTAGTTTGTGGATTATTCATCTACTGCCAAAAATAAGTTTTTGTTTATTTATTTTACCAAAAAAATGTTTTCCTGTCCAAATTTGCTTAAATCCAACAAATTTAGTCAAAAATTGCCATCAGTCGAGAAAAAGCTTAAATTTTGGCCAATTATGTGGCAGGAGGAAACAATGTAAAAAATTGCATCAATTAATGGATTAGCTGATTTTTTTTCTTATATTTCACATTAAATAAAAAAGAAAATAAGTCTTCACCTCTATTTCATGCATCCTAAAAAAGGATAAAAATGAAGAAATAAAATGTTTACACCTTTATTTAATTCTAGGGTAGATTTCCTGGATGATCATTAAACTTTACTTTCGATGCATAATTGGTCACTGAATTTTTATTTATTGTTTTCGATCACTGAAGTTTGATGTTTATCCAAATTTGGCCACTCTGTTAGATTTTTCATCCAACTTAACAGAATAATTCGTATAAATACAATCCTATACTGCAAAAAAAAAAAAAAAACATAAATTCGTACGTATAACTGCAGATATATATTGTCTATGAACTTTAGTCTAAAACTAAAACACACGAATATATATGCATATCTTTATAATACCTACTATACATATTAACATATATATGAACAAATAATTAAGTAAATCTGTGCCACTCCCCACTCACAAGAATTGATTCAGCCAATCACTTATTTCATTTTTTAAAACACCATCCCCCCCTCTCAATTCCACTTTTCTTTAAAAATAAAAAAGCATACATACATATATACAACCGAGTCTCAAAAAACCAAATAAAAAGAAAAAAATAAATGAGCCGTTGAACTTGAATCCAACTATCCAAGCCTCAACAACTCAACGATATATATAAACCAGTCAATGAAGAAGCATAAACCACCATCAATCAGTCTCCATTCCTCTCTCTTTCTCTCTTTCCCTTGCCCATCACATTACACCGTGCCCCGCATGCTTTGCCCAAATTAAAGCAGCAAAGCAAAGAGATCGAAGAGAACATATTCCAATCTCCACTCTCCCTATAAACCTCCTCCCCTTCTCTTGATTAATTTCCACCACCATTTTTCACTTTTAATTCACGTTCAATCATGTTTGAAAAAGTTAGATGCTTGTTCTGCGCGAGCGGCTTTAGCAGTGCCGGATCAGCGTACTCGAAGGAGCGGCACGGGAACAACCGGGTCGCGGACGAGCCCAGCGCGGATGATCAAGAGGACGCGAAACGTGCGACTGCGCGCCGGTTCAGCTGGAGTGAAGTCGAGTTAATCACGGGCCGGTTCAATTCTGCGGTGATCGGGGAAGGCGGGTTTAGTACGGTCTACTTGGCACGGTTTAGGAGGTGTCTCGGTGCGGTGAAGGTGTGCCGCAGCAGCGAACGGCTGCAGCGGCTGTTCAGGCAGGAGCTCGATGTGCTCCGGACGGTCAAGCACCCGCATATCGTGCGGCTTCTCGGCTTCTGCGACGAACGAGGTATTTATTTGCAAATTCACACTCTCACAAACTGTTTTTTTTTTTTTTTTTTTTTGACAAGATTAATTTGCATAATTTGAACAGGAATATATCTTGTTTAAATGTTTAATTATGTCTTATTAATATTTGATATGAATTATGAAATTAAATTTTCTCTTGTCCAATTCAACACGTCAAAAACTCAAAATGCACCTAACTTTGAGTTCACATGTAATGAATGAATATCAAAGAGCAAAAAAAAAAAAAAAAAAAATCCTCATTTATTCCTACATATATTTTGAAAATTTTTCTAACTAGTTATATTTCCTTTGAATAGATGAGGGAGTTCTTGTGATGGAGTTTGTACCGAACGGCAACCTGCACGAGAAGTTGCACGGCACGCAAAGCAACCGGTCGTCGGCGGTTCTCTCCTGGTCTCAGCGCATGCTGGTAGCTTTTCAGTTAGCGAAGGCACTGGAGTACCTCCATGAACTGTGTGATCCCCAGGTGATCCATGGAGATATCAAGGCGTCGAACATCCTCTTAGACGGAAGTATGCATGCGAAACTCTGCGATTTTGGGTCGGCCCGGGTCGGGTTTTCCGCTACTGTGCAGCCTCAGACGCGAGCAAACCGGATGAACCAGATAATGGGCTCACCCGGGTACGTCGACCCCCATTTCCTTCGCTCAGGAATGATTTCTAAAAAGAGCGATGTATACAGCTTCGGAGTGCTCTTGTTGGAATTAATCACCGGTACTGAGGCATTCTGTTCGAGAACTGAGAAGAGACTGACGGTGTTACTGGCACCACAACTGCGCGAAAGAGCGAATGGGGTAGGGGAATTGGTAGACCGGAAATTGGAAGGTGTCTACGATGCAATGGAAGGAGCGGACATGGTCGAATTGGCCGTGTCGTGCATAGGCGATAACCCGAGCTTACGGCCTTCTATGACCGAGGTAGTTAGGATCATCGGGGAGAAGGCGACCGCATCGATCGATCGCGAACAATTCGGTAGCAAATGATAGAGCAAACAAATCAAGACTTATAATTGCAACCTTTTATTTTCTAATTAATTCATATCATACGTATATTAATTAATTATCATGATTTTGTAACTTAATTGGTAGTATATATGCATGTAAATACCGATTTAGGATTTGAGAGAGAAGATTGTCTCATGATGATCAGCATTCTCCCAAGGAGAAGTTCATACATTTTGGGAATAAAGTGATTAAATTGAGTGCAGTTTCGTATCAGATTCAAAAAGTTATATATACCGGTACCAATTTATTTATGCTTTTTTTTTTTTTTAAGATAAAGATGAGGTTTAACCCACTCAAATTTAAATGTCTATAAAAGACTCTTCATCCAGGTTTCGAACCCGCGACCTCCCACACGGACAGGGGCAGAGCCAGTGTTATACAGGGGTGGGCATTGACCCCCCTAGAAATTTTTTTTTAAAAATATACCCCTAAATATTTGCAAACATATCCCTTTTTGAGAAAAAATTACAAAAATATACTTTATTTTTAAGAAAATTTACAAGATTGGCCCTACCCTGAAAAATATTTGCACAAATGTACCTTAAAGTTTTTACAAAAATATACCCATACTTATAAAACTATGTTTCATCGAAAAAGTTGGACCCCTGAACACGGAGAGCGTTGCCCTTAGCCACTAAACTAAAGACTGATTCTGTTTATGCTTTAATTTGGTAGGTTGATGCAATCTGGTCACATGTACCTGATGTGCTCAGGCTCAGCAAATAAATAGTTTGCCTTTTGCTTTGCTTTGCAATCCTTGGACAAGCGCCATTCATCAACAGTACAATATATGAATACAGTACTGTGTATGTATAGTCTGTATTCTGTATATATACACTGAAACATTTGAACAGAGTTGCAAATAACTGTACATAAACAGTACTGCAGTATAAATTAAGTATAAATTAATTATCTTTTCGACATGTATTTAATTAACGAGACAAAGCTACCTATTTGCATTATTTCTTTGTGGTTAAGACTAATAGCAAATATATATATATATCTTCATATGTGATTTATTATATAAAAGAACTCAAATAAACATAGTTACCGATTCAATGTTTTATTAACTACCAATTAATTCAAATTAAGGTGATAACTAACTAACCATTAAGAAGCAATTAACTCACATTAAACAAGCCAAATTAAGCACCGACGAAAGAAAGATATATAATTGGTACTTGGTTTTTTGAAAGCTTGTGCCCTGTTGAGGAGGTCGTTTGGAAGGTATTGCATATACTGTGAGACGATTTAATGAGCGTCAGGCCTAAGAACATCAAGGATATTGCTTGGGCCAGCAAAATTTTTTCATTTATAATATGATTTTCTCACATTTTCTTCCATATAATTCAGAAATTTTGTTGTCATAAATAATATAGCTGTTGTACTTAGACCCGACCTTCAGTGAGTCACGCTTGTTTGTTTGTGTGGTACCGGTACATAGACAGTAGAGATTAATTAAGAGATGCTGAATTGCATCAATAGGGATTAATTGGGAAGGAAGGTTGGAGTTGGAGGGTCTTCTTCCATCATTGTTTGATTTTGATGTCGACTTTCGTCGTATACGTAGACTCGTACTCACAAAATTATTTTCCTGAGTTTTCTTTTCCTTCAAATAAAATAAAATTAGCCACATTTGATTTGACTTCTATGATTAATTTCAGTTTATGATTTTATATATATGAAACGTAAGCACGTTTGGAATTTCTTACTTCCTCTTGATACTTAATTTTTTATCCTCTTAAAAAATATATTTTTTGAATTGAAACGGGGTAACATATTTCTGGTACCGTCCATGTTGAATCTAAGTAAAATACCAGTACCGGTATTTGAACCATTTCAACAGAAATGATAATTTTTTTAATAAGTCTTAAATGAATAAATGATATCAATTTTTGTTAAGCTACCCAGCATATGTACATAAGAAATTAAGAATAAGGAGCTACACTATTATAACGCCTCAAAATATATGTTATTGTGTCTGAAATTATAATTTATGGTGCTAAATAAATTATTTATATGAAAATATTGGGGAATATAATAATTTTTTATTTTTAGAGTTTTCTAAGTACATGTTCTGAGTTTTAAAAAAGAACTTATATATATTAACAAAATATTGATGTTTGTACGTGATATTTCAAAAATCGTCCTAATTTGTTTGCTCCTGTAGCAATTTCACCTCTTTAATTGTGTATTGACTTCTTGGATATGTAATAATTGTCTCAAGGAAAATATGCTAAAGATAGGATCCTTCATCCTTGCTTCAAAATTATTGTAGTTAGTTAGGTCATAAATTCTTTACGATGTTTTTTAATGCCGATAAATAAAAGTCCGAAATTATTGCATGCGGTTCAACTATTAAAAGGAGGCTATATATATAGCAAAGTAGCATCACATCAACATTCAACAATAATTTGGCTGTGTGATGTCACTGCCACAATATATAGCAACAGGCTAATTAACATTAATGGAGTCATTTCAGCTCGGCTTTAATTAGCACTCGAAATGCCAATATATCTAAGTGTCATGCTAGCTATAATTTGATTGAATATATGCAATATTAATTATATATATTTCTTGAGTAAATCTATGGTGTTCTTAAGCTCACGGGTTAACACCAAAAACATACCAAATCATGTCCAAATTTTAATTTATATGGCTTAATAAATTCTTTATATCAAATTCTTATAGCATGCAAAAAATTTCCATTTTTAGAGATTTTTAAGTATTTTTTTCGGATTTTTTAATAGCAACTATACAATATTAATAAAATATTCAATGTTTCATATGTATTTTTAAAAAAATCGAAATAATTACTTAAAAATCTCTAAAAATGGAAATTTTTTGCACACCAAACTATTTTGATAAAAAGAATTTATTGATTCATATAAATCAAAATTTAGATTTGGTTTGATATGTTTTTGGTGTTAAACTCATGGGAACCCTCCGTGAGCTTAATTAAGAACACTATAGATTTACTCTATATTTGTTAATCATGAAGCACAAATGACAATAATATATGGACATTAAGGGCGTGTTTGGTAGCGATCCCAATTGCGGGAATTAGTTGGAAATCATGCCCAGATGGGTATTCTTCCCCAACCCTGTTCGGTGGCCATTTGATTGATTATGGGAATCGATTAAAAATCCCACTTTGGTACCCATCTACAAACAAAATCGTGGAAAAAAAATAATCATATCAGATTGAATTTTTTTCTACCCACGAAGGAATGTTTGTTATCTCTATTTAACTATTTACTTGCTGTAGATGTACAAGCTTTTAGAAAAAAATTACTTCTACACCTCAACACTTATGACAACGATCATTTAATTAAAATGAAAAAAATATTTTTCTGATACTATTTTTTGTTACGATAGTAGCTGCTTTAGATGAGTTATAATGCATAGCTTTTATTTTTTTAAGCTTAAAATTTCATATAAATGATTGCATTAAATTATATGTATGTCCGTTGCTAAAGTATTTCATTTGAATTTATTTACATTATAAACAAAGAAAAAACATATCAACAATCTTAAAAAGAAATTAAAATTCCCATAATATTTCCCATAGTACAACCGAACAACAATTTAGTACACCCATAATCTTACCCATGAGCATGGGTTTCCGCTTATTACTTGGTGGGTTCCCGTACCCATATAATCCCAACCCATATATTCCTATGACAACCGAACACGCCCTAATTAGAGAACTCATCTCTTATGTTTATTTTTCTTATCAATCGAGTTTAACCTCTTCTTGTCAATTGAGTTTAATCTCACGTAAGGTCTTTGTGCACTTGATATACTCTAATAAAAGTTTCATGATTGTCTCTATCTCTATGTCCCCATCTACATCTTTTGTTCTTTTTCCGGCCCCTAAAATATATTGCATTCTTATAGGTTTTTCTCGTAGCCAATATATTCCTCAATTTCATATGTGCGAAGGTCAGAAATCGCACCAATTTAGAAAAAAAAGGGTGCTATCCAAAATGAATATAAATCAACTTTTTCTCCCATTTTCATCGTGCAGAATATATATATAAGAGGTAGAATTTGTTTGTGGGTACTTCGTCAAACAAAGAGAGCTAGAGCGCGACTGTTCACCAGCTCAATATATATAATTATTCATTTATTCAAAGATAAAGAGATGGATTGTGACTCAAGCTTCATTAACTATTTTTTTCTCTATCGTGAAGATCCTTGGGATATTAATTTTTAGTGATATTTAGAATCATTTAGAGGCTTATAAAGTTAAAATATTAAGGAAATATTTTAGCCTAAAAATTTAATAATCCTGTGGATTAGTGGCCTGGTGGGGTTTAATTAATTAGGCTTGTTTTAGTTAAATGGTGATGTTAAACAATGATCAGTGGCATTAAAGCAAAAGTCTACTTTTTGTTTGTTTAAACTTTTTCTCTTGATTTGGATTAAATTTTAAATTTTATATGGCTGCTTTTGAGGCTTTGCGTACTGAGGTGGGTGTCAACTACGAAAAATAGAAGTCAGAGATTTAAAGTATCAGAGGGTTTTGGAATATGAAATTGAAAGCCCATAGTTCATATTGTCTTCTTTAAAAAAAAAAAAAGAAAAGAAAAGGTGCTTTTTTTTTTTTTAAAGAAAAATGTTAAAAAAAAAAGAATAAGATCGTATAAATTTTTGAAAAGTGCTGCATAAAATTAATTATTTTACTCTATATTTTTAATAGAAAATTAAATAACACATATTGTCGTAAAACATATGATTACTAATTTACTAGTTACATTTATAAACTCAAATACTAACAAAATATTTAGAACTTTTCTGTATTTTTTTCTTAGTAACGCCTGGATATTATTACCAATATAATATATTTAGAATAGATCCCAAATAATAATAAAAAAAGAACTATGCTATCATATTCTCCAACTTAATTCAAATTAGTATCAACAGTAGATTTTGCCCGAATATACGTATGTATATCTTTCAAAAATTAATTGCCCAAAAACGTATAAATTTTTTCGGCCCGATCTTATGCGGAAATTATTGATGTTTATTGTATTTGGGGCTACTTAATTTTCCCCTTGCTTTGTGATGTTAACATTTCGTCATTTGAACCACTTCCATGCAACTGTTTGAGATTTCCGTTAGATAGGATGCTATTTAATTGTTGGGAAACGCACGTAGCTCCCATGGAATTTGGATCTGCTGCCATTATTTTCCAATGGCAGCAGATACGGACCCAGCTCCCGTGGATGATACCGGCACAATTTTTTTTTTTTTGCTTTTGCTTTTTTATGCAACGAAAGCCGGTAATTATGCAGGCAAACTCAATTCGTTAAATTAAATCTATTTGATCAATAATCAAGTCGCGGTTTAATATCTGGTTCAACAAATTTTAACCGGTTCATAATCCCTTCGTCCGATTCAGTGTACCATCTCACTTGTTTTCTCTTTCTTGCACTGTCACGCTTTTATTATGCATACTATGTAGCTTACTATGCAAACTAATGTTTTTATTATACAACCCATTTAGTTTGCAACTGATTAGTTGTAAAATGCATGTTAGCATATACATTCTTATTATGCATGTAAATTTATTTATTATGTACACAATTTTATTTAATGTGCAGTGACGGAGGGAGGCAGGGGTTTGGGGGGGTCATGTACCCTCCTTGAATTTGAGAAAGTTAATACAATTTTAATACAAAACCTTGTTTGTCCCCCTCTTAATTAATCTTATACACAATTAGTTGGTTAATATATTTTGATAATTACTTTGTTATAGTTGTAAGAATTAATGGTAATTAAAAAGTGCTTATAGAAACAAATTAATATAATGATTTGTTTCTTGTCTTATATAAAATAATTCTATTAATAATAATTTGTGTATTCATAAAAATAATTTCTTCTCTAAGATAATATATTAACTATGAATTATAAAAAACATTAGCATATATATCTTTTATTCTTAACAATACACCTTTGTAGAGAAACACTTGCAAATGTATTATTCTATATATTAGTTATTTTTACTTTTTTGTTTTGTTGTTGCAACATATACAACAATTTAGGAACATGAAATAGCTTCATATTTCAACGTTGTACTATTTTTTTATTTTTAATTAAATTATTTTTGTTGGCTTACAAAAATTTGTCCCCTGCTATAAGTTTGTTCTGGCTTCGTCACTGTTAATGTGTGCAGTGCATTGATTCTAGATTGCATGTTACAAATACTATATGTAAGTAAAAATATTTATTATGCACCCAAATTTATTTAGTATGCAATGTATTAGTTGTAAAATTTATGTTATTAAATATTTTTTATGCAGACAAAAATGCTTAGTATACAAGTTGTTTAATGTTCTTAAGTTCGACAAATTTGTTTTACATGCATAATAAACAACTTTCGTTGCATAATAAACAAATTTACATGCATAATTCAGAAATGTAGAACAAGTTTGACCGGTCAAACTATCCGTATCAACGACGAGAGCTACAATGGTATCACTATATCAGCTCCCTTAATTGTTTTCACTCAAAGAAAACTTTCTTTGCAGAAATATATATTTATTGAGATCGACAGTTTGCATAGAAAATAATTTTTTTAATTCTCTTATATATGCTTTATTTAAAATTTGAAAAACATGGCTAATGATATTGATGCAGGGACAGTAGGGGGAGAGAGCAATCAGAAGACACACAAGAGATTTTGGGAATTCACACAGAATTCGATTGAGAATTCACACAGAATTCATTTTCTGGATATTAGATACATAAAAACAACTGCCTCTGCCTAAAGGGCATGAGTCTACTTATATAGGAAAACAAAACTGAACCCTAAAAATAAACATAAAACAAACAGTACAAAAGATATCTAAAAAAGACAAAGAAAGCCTAAAAGACGCCATCCATAACTGTCTGCAAATATTTCGGACCGAAACAGATCATTTCGGACCGAAATTCTGTTCTGATTCAAGAAATTCGGACCGAAATTATTCCTGCTATAATGACCATGTTGTATTAATTTGCCATGTCGACTGGGATGCCTTCCGATTCTGAGAAAACTCAAAACATGAAAGTTGTAGCTCTTTTCGCTATCTTTCTACAGAATTTTGAATCACCTCATTTGAACTTGTATTGAGGAAGTTATGGTTAAAATACCACAGCATATCAATCTGACCAATTCTGCATCATTCTCCCCCTCTAAGAAAAGAACTTGTCCTCGAGTTCGGATCAACTTTGATTGGTCTTTGTAGACTTCTTGTAAGTTGTACCATATGAGAAACAACACCAAATCATTATGTAGAGGTCCAATGTTACTAATGAAATAACTAACATTTTCGTTCATCACTTTCCTTAACAAATCAACAAATAATTTTGTTTCCACCAAGATTGGATCAAACAAGATCCTGAAACCTGTAATTGTTGGTTCTATTCTCGGTTTGATAAATGGATCTCTGAAAAATGTTGGACAGTTTTCAAAAGGTTTGGTTATCGTTTGGGACTCACCAACAAAGCTTTTGACATCCCCGATCTCTTCGGGATAGTCATCAAAGACTGGTGGAGAATAAAAAATGATACCTTCACTTTCATCAATGATATTGAGCAGATTAACAAACCCACTCGGTTGTTGTTGGTGTTCTTCCGTTGGAATAATCACCGTAAACTCATCAGGATGACCGTCAAACTCCAGAAGTTCAATCTCCATCCCACGGTTTTGAAAGGACTGATCAAGCTCATGATGAAGCCTGTGATTTCGCCCTTGATTCGGAATCCCCCACGGGCTGAATTCCTCATCATCACCGCCTCTGGCAGAAGAGTCGAAGAAATTTGACTCCTCCTCTTCTTCTCCATTGGTAGAGCCCATTCTTGTCTTTGCGAGTTGGCGCTCTAACTCTCGGATCCGTCTTCTCATTGTTGCAATCTTTAGATCCCGCTGGTCTCGATGGTGGTTAGGCGACTCTTTGTCTTCAAGATCGACTTCACGACCCCGACTACGGCCCCAAATTCTACCACGACCACGGTACACATCCGCCATCAACCTGGTTGCTCTGATACCAACTGATGCACGAACGGTACGGAGAAGACAATCGGAAAACACGAGAGATTTTTGTGGAAATTAACACAGAATTCGTTTCCTTGATAACTTGATAAACAAACAACAACTATCATGCCTAAAGGGCATGAGTTCACTTATATAGAAAAAATAATTAACACCCTAACATCACATAAAGCAAAAACAGTTAAAAAATATCTAAAAAAAATGCAAAGAAAGCCTAAAAGACGCCATCCATAACTGTCTGCAAATATTTCGGACCGAAACAGATCATTTCGGACCGAAATTCTGTTCTGATTCAAGAAATTCGGACCGAAATAATTAATTTCGGACCGAAATTATTCCTGCTATAATGACCATGCTGTATTAATTCGCCATTTCGACTGGGATGCCTTCCGATTCTGAGAAAACTCAAAACATGAAAGTTGTAGCTCTTTTCGCTATCTTTCTACAGAATTTTGAATCACCTCATTTGGACTTGTATTGAGAAAGTTATAGTCAAAATACCACATCATATCAATCTGACCAATTCTGCATCAGATATGACGATCAATTGTTTGTAAAACTTGTGGCAAGTCATGCCATTTTGCCAATTAGATGACAGAGAGCCAGCTGACTGTTGGATTTGGTTGCTTTTGATTTATTATAATTTTATATATTGAGAATGTTTGTTTCATTTCATGACTCATGAAGAATGTTTTTGTGGCGATGGAATTCTTTTGGACGATGTGATGGGTCAAAAGCAAGAATTGCAATTTAAGGGCACCATAGTGTGATTTTTTCATCGGGGCCTATGCTTTCCTCTTTATACTTTTATTTCACTTTTTTTTTCCCCCTAGTAACTTTTATGTTAATTCCTTTTTTGTAAGTTCATATTTTATGCTAAAAATTTTCTGTTTTGCAAGTAGTAAATTACGAATTCATATCTCGGCCGTGCTGCAATTGAGTCCGGCAGAGAGAGTAACCGAGGTGGGACCCACCGAACTGAGAGTCCCACCTCGGTTACTCTCTCTTTCTATCTCTGCCGAGCTCGATTGCAGCACATCAGAGGATAATCATCCGTAAATTAGTGATTGAAGTCCCATTAACATTGGAGGTAGTCATAAAGAGTATTGGAACAATATATGTATCACTTATCTTTTTTTTTTTTTTTTGGAGGTCCCAATTTTGTAGCCCGATGGGATTCTTATAGATATTAATTTTGTGTAACTCGAAAAAGTTTCGAGTAGAAGTCAAGTCTGCAAAGAACCAGCATTTGGTCTAGTGGCTAAATGCAACGCTTTCTGTATAGAGGTTGCGGGTTCGAAACCCGGATAGAGGTCTTTTATAGACATTTAAATTTGAATAGCTTGACGCCTTGACCCTCATATTTATCTCAAAAAAAAAAAAAGAAGAAGTTAAGTCTGCAATCTTAGCAATCGAGTTATAAAGCAATCTACCAAGAAAAATATGTATAGTCCATCATATAAAGAATGTCACCCATCTACCCTCTCTCATAGTCTGACACACTCACTTATACTCATGTGCTTGTTATAGTTACATAAATGTAATTAGAAACCGTAATGTATTTGTTAACTGGAAAATGATATCTATCAATTCGAAAGATATAAATATTCATTCAAAAATGATATTTATGATTGAAATTACGGTGCACGGGTATACAACAATAAAATGTGGACTCTACCGACCCTTAACGACGAGCATACAAATAATTAAGAGGAGGGATCAAATAACCATTTTTTTGGTGACCGACCAGTGATCGTGAAATTAAATCTGAAATAACTACAATTTAAAATGTTAAATGATGACAAAACTAATTAATAAAATATGTTGTATATATCATGTTTTATGTGTATACAAAAAATTATATCATTTTGATTTTATTTACATATGCATTAAGCATTAACAAAAATTTTATGATTTTTCTCCTCTCTTGATGGCTATTGAAACGATATTAAAACTTTATCACTTTTTGTGTATATATTATTTAGATGATTTAGAATACATCTAATAGTTTAGATTTATCAATTTATATATAAATAGTGAAATGGTCACCGCGGTCACCAAAATCCATGAAGGGCCAGTATTTTCTCTTTGAGCTTCAGCTTTCCTCGTACACTTACGTCTTGCTGATTCTACATGCATTCCATCTAGCTAGCACCGAATTTTAAGCAGGGATCCGACCTTTACGGTAGTTTTTATTATGCATGTCCTGTTTCCCCTGTTTCAATATTGAACTCTCCTATTTCATCTTGTACTTTCTGTTTCATACATGTTCCCTATTTATTATTATTATAATCCAGTTCCTGGGAAAAATGAAAATAACATATTGGTTTGCAATTACATGAGTGAAAAAATCGAAATTAGTGAGCAAAATGTCCTACCAAGATAATTGACTGTCATTCCATAACTAACTTCCTTTTAGCACCAATTGTAATATCTAGTTTAAAAGAAAAGCTATTTTTATCATAATTAACTCGAGTGAAGGACACATTTAAACTGCCATTTGTTTATTCTTACAGATGTAACAAAAAGTATTCAAAGTTTCAAACAAAAGGTGAAAAGAAATTATAAAAAGGGTTTCAAAAAGAAAAAAGAAATTATAAAAAGATCAAAATTCTCATTTATTGATCATTAATGTTCTGGCAAACTTCCAAGGCCGCCTACTATATATGATCAAGAAATTATAAAGGGCCCGGCCGGACATTTCACATGACATTGCGTGCCCCAGAAACAAAATTGTTGGTTCCCTTCAACATTAGCTAGCTCCTAGTACTAGATTAGTTAACTGTGATAGATCATAGATTTATAGATTGGAGGAGTTGACCAGACCAGAGCAGACCAGCAGAGACCACTCTTTGAGTTTGAGGCTGAGCAGCACCAAATTTTGTGGGGTAAAAGGAACATTCTATTAAGTACTAAATTAATGAAAAGATGTCATGTTAGCTTGATATATAGCTTCCATGACCAACAATGCCATGTTAGATCCTCAGAAGTGCCATAATTGTTGGAGCCCACTGGACAGATAAGCCCCAGTAAGTAAGCTTTGATTCAATAAATATATATATATACACATGATATGTGATATGTCTTCAGTTTTCTCCATCCAGCTGTTGATCCAACAGCATACTCTCTTCTAATTGGTCATGGAAAAAGTTCTTGTTAGTTAGTTGTATTTGTTAATTTCTGTTAGTTTAATTTGGTTGTTATTGGGATAATGAATTAATGATCAGTGCAAAAGTAATGAATGATTTCTTTGCAATAATAATGAGAGATTTACAGATATGTCAAAGAAAAAAGAATCTGGCATGCCATCAATTTGACTTTCTTTTATTACAAGTACACATGATATACATTGCAATATTGTTTGTAATTAATCTATATTAGTCTAATTGATATATGTTATCAGGATTACAAGTGAAAAAGGTTCAGGCAATTACAACTATTTATATATTTATATGCACAACATATTTATCATAAAAAAAGAGCCAGAAAAATATAATTGGAGAAGAACAAAATCGTTTCAGCTTTCATCAACACCCCTGCAATTAGAGGTGGCAGAACCCGACCCGAGAAACCCGTCCGCCCAAACCCGACCCGACTTGGAATTTTTCAAATAGTCAAACTGACCCGACTCGACCCGACCTGATCCGAACCCGACCCGACCCGAGATCAAATAGCATCCAATCCAACTCAAATCAACATACGATCCAAAAAAAGTAAATATTAAAATTGACCCGACCCGAACTGACCCAAGATATTCTAGAAGGTCAAACTGACCCGACCCGAACCCAAACCCGAACCCGACCCGAACCCGCCCGCCGATTTGCCACCTCTACCTGCAATGCATAGTGCTATGACAATGCTGGAACAGTGCATCCAGCGAATCATCACTGACAAGGCGTTGAAAGCCTGCATATATTCATGATTCAGAACTGGTAATTAGGGGAAAGAGAGATTTTGGCTGAAATCAGCATATCTCAGCATGTCTCAGCATGTCTGTCTATATTCATGATTCAGATTGGGATAACAGGGTGACCCTGTTATCCCAATCTGGACCGTCGGATCAAAATAAACGGTTCATATTGATACCAAATTGCAGTTTTTGAAGGTAGCAAGAACTTTTGTGAACGAATCTGATCCGTCCGTTCTGATCCAGAATATGAATACACAGGTGACATGATTCCCTGTCTGTGTAACTGGTATATATTAATTCAACATTCAAGCAAGCACAGTGTTAGTGGCTCTCAAAATTGAAAACCTGCTCCATAATGTTTCACTCGAGTGGCATTTTTAAATATCTTAAAAAATAGTAAATAAATTTTGAAAAATATAAAATTTGGTTTATAAGTAAAATTGCATACGAAGATCATAATGAACATTTTAGATCAAGCATTAGAGTTCTGAAATTAGAGATACTAATCAATAATACGGACAATCCTCACTCATATATTAATTCAAGCCAGCACAGTGTTAGTGGCTCTCAAAATTCAAAACCTGGCGCCCTTTTAACACCACTTGTCACCACACAAGCACGCCTAACAGATTGCTTATGATGGATGGCATTGTATCATTTCATCATTGTATCATCTTATGTTATGCCTTACAACGCACTTTCACATACTGGCATCATGTGGCTTGGCATGTGAACATGCATGTGCTGCTGATGCCTTTGAGTTATTTCTACCTTTTTATTTATTTGAATGATTTTTCCTTTTTCTTTTTTTTTGTGCAATAAAGCAGGATTGCCAGACTGCCCAGTTGAAAAAATACGTCAAAATATAGTTATACTAATGTCTGTCAATCTTTCTGGTGGGAAACAGGGTGTGGATAAGAACATAAAAAGCGATAATTAAGTAACTACAAGTGGATTTCAAAAAAAAAAAAAAAAAAGTAACTACAAGTCCCCAACTACTTTTTTGTTGGAAAATGTTTTTGTTTTTCAATTGCAAGCCGGTTATATATATATATAATTGCAACAGAATGTGATAGAATCTCATGTATTAATTATTGTACCAAAGATTCTTAGTTCAACCGGTATCTCGCAGTACATATATGATATATTCATCAATTTTTGAGTACTACAGACCACATTACTTAGCAAGATTTAATACTATCTTTTATTTATTTTACGAATTGGAAATGAAGGATTCAAATGAATATATAAACGAACTTATGGACCAAATTAAATCTATTATTGTTGTTGAAGTTGTCAAACTAGATAAGTCGATCGTCAATGGCTCTAGCTTTATAAAAAATAATTAAGGAACAATTGAATTTGAGGTACTGGCCTATATATACTGCTCTTCCATTGTATCAGTATCCTGAAACAAACTTTTTTTTTTTTTGAGAAGTTGACAGCGGCTCTTAACATTATGAAACAAAAATTTTGGATGTATAAATTGATTGTAGGGTCATATCTAGTGTCCTCAATATTTGTGTCCGCATTGTTATAAAATTTGAGATATGAGTTCCAAAATTTATATATATGTGAACATGTGAATAACTAAATAAAGTGAGAATACTTGGTAATTTTACTTGATTATACTGTATGTCTACTGTCTACAAATTGGCTTGAGATGCCATGCTCTTGATACTTAAGAGCAGGCTAGCTCCTGCTCTTATGATCTTACGGCTGAGGTTATCCTGAAAAGATGTCACTACAGATATGGATTAAATTAAAGACAACCATTTGATCCTCAAGAGCACTGTCCTGCTGTTGGACTCCAAGAGCAGCAGATTCTCTTCCCTGCAAATTGTAGATCGAGGAGTAAAATTAAAAACCGAGCAGGCCAGGGCAGCAGCAAATTTATTAAGATATTGATGGAGCAAGGGTATAGCTAGCTCGTGACATGCAGCACAGCAGCAGGAATCGAATGAGGGAAGGATCGAAGGGTTTATTTAATATTCAAAAAAAAAAAAAATCGAAGGGAGCCTCTCAGCCTCAGCCACATAACACACGATTACGTGTCATGCTGGTCACGTGACGTGGTATACTGGTATGACTTGCAGTTTCAAAAGGCAGGCCCTCTTTGCTTTGCTTTGCTTTGCCTTGCCTTGCTTTACTCCTCCAGCTTGGAGCACATGCATAATCAAATGCATTCCTAGTTGGTTCTCTCTGCTTCTGCTTTGCTATCTTTATGATATCTAGCTTCATTTCTACGGATGTAATGTAACCTAATTACTTTACTTACTTACTTTGCTTCCTAGCTAGCTCCTCTCCTTACTCTTTTTTCTTTCCAGCTTCACAAATGTATTATAATTATCACGTACAGGTACGTACCCTTCATCCAGTTGTGACTTATAAATTATAATCTTATCCGACACGACTCGTCGATCGTTTCGTTTGTTAATAAATTATTATTTCTTTAATTAAATGGAATTAATATTATCTAGCACGTCAGTAATATATAACCCGTTTTCCTGTAGTGCACTGGCCTTATCATAGACACGAATTATATATACCATTAGTTATGTTTGAGTTTGAGGGATTAATTGTTTTCAAAGTTCATATTTTAATTATGATTAAATTAATTAAAGGCATACCATGCAATTGCCTCATCAATTGTTTCGTTCCGCTATATATATAACAAGTACGAAAATCAAGTACTTTCTTATGATATAAATTTGCAATTTTGGGCATGTTTGATATGCTGGAAAATGACGGAAAATAACAAATTTTGTAGGATCTTAATTTGACGTTGTTGTTTGATGACAAAATTTTTCGGGATAGATGATTCTTGTCTGGAGGTTGTCACCTCATTTTCCTTCACTTTGTTTTCCACTCGGTTTTTCACATGAAAATAAAAATTTTCCTTCATTATTTCTCCAATACTCCCATAAACTCATCCCTTCCACTCTACCTCTGCTCATTTCTAGCTAATCAAACACAAAAAAAAATAATTATGGAATCCAAATTGATTGTACATCAAACATCCGTGATGGAAACAAAGAACCTAAAAACTGAAATAATTGAAACATGTTTCCGGTAATTTTTGAAATTCCTATATTTTCTTATTGATCAAACGGCCCCTTTGTTGAAACTTTTTGACTTCTAAGATTATTAGTTACTTTTGTAAGTTTCACGACAACTATTCCTTTTCTCAAAAGATCAACATATTTCAGTTCTAGTTAAATATTCATAAACTATTTCACAAAGCCACCCACAAATGGGATAGAGTTATTTTCTATTTTCTCTCCTTCAAAAATCAATTGAAAATTTCAAAGACGAGTACCAGTACCCAAAAAAAAAAAATTCAGTAGATTGTAGTACAAAAGATTTTAACCGGGCCACTGATCTGATTTCCTGCCTAAGAAAATCTTGGGCTGTATATACTTTGGAGATCAAACTTTCAACTCTCCATCAGATTGAGTAAATTCAGAATGAGGATATTGGGCTTGGATTTAAACAACAAGGGATTGCACTGCATGCATATTAAGTTGTATATATGCTCAAGGTTAATTACCTCAAAATGCCTTCTTCCTACCGGATCCAGCCCAACTTAAATGGGGCATAGGCCCAAGAGACCCGATTTTATTTTGGGTTATAACTTGCACCACAAACAATACGGCCATAAACAAAATGCTTTATTTTGGGTACATAAATTTTCTCGCTCCGACCATCTCGCCGTTCAAAATCTAGCCATCTCCCAATTCAAAATCGAAATCTCGAATAATAAATAAATATCGTCTCGATTTCTAGCCATCTCCCAATTCAGAATCGAAATCTCGAATAATAAATAAATATCGTCTCGATGTTTTGCGGTATATCTTGTCATTAGATAGATTTTATGTATTAATTTTAAGTAAAAAATATATGATCAAATTTAATAAAATGGTTATGATATTAGTCTCCCTTAAATATTTTTCATAATTATCTCAATAGATTTTATTATATTTTACCACGTGCATCACCCGCGCATTCCACCTGCCAATGTGCCACACAATTAATTTCGCCGCACGTCCCCTCAATGTTCCAGAAAGTGACTATATTAAATATTATTTGTGAGTATAATAGTATATCAGATGTAAAAGGCACACAATTAATTTCGCTGCACGTCTCCTCAATGAGAAAGTGACTATATTAAATGTTATTTGTGAGTATAATAGTATATCAGATGTAAAAGTATTTATGTAAAAGTATTTATACAAAGTTTGAAAAGCTATTATAGTAGACACAAAAGCTATATATATTTATTAGGATGTATGTTAAAAATATATTAGGAGGGAGAGAGAGTACTCTTGAAGGATAGTTAGAGAGGTTGTTACGTGGATTAGAATCATTTATCAATGAAAAATTGGTTCTCATACATTGAATTTTAAAAAAATTCAAGGCCAAATTAACGTCAATAAGTTAAACCAATTAAACTATTCCCTTTATTATATGACATCTACATTGAACTTAAAAAAATTAAGGCCAAATTGTACATCAATAAGTTAAACCAATCAACCTATATATTTCCTTTGTTATATGACATCAAATTGTACGTCAATAAGTTAAACCAATTAAACTATTTCCTTTATTATATGACATCTACATATTTGGCAAAAAAAAAAAAAAAAAAAAAAGACATCTACATTGAATTTTTTTTTTTTTTTGAGAAAAATCTACATTGAATTTTAAAAAATTAAGGCCGAATTGTACATCACTAAGTTAAACCAATTAAACTATTTCCTTCGTTACATGACATCTAGTACTGCAGTTATTCCCTTCCGTCATGATGCCGCAACATTAATTTGTAGGTGACCTTGGACCATTTGGAGACCTTCTGCACTACATTAAATAATTTATGTTTCTCTCTCTTTTTTTTTTTTTTTTTTCCTTTTCTGTCAAAAAATGATAATTGATTTTCCTTCAGTTTCCTTTTTTGTTGCCGAATGCAAGTGTTTGCACTGCAATAGAAAGGATTGAAGTTGCTGACAGGTGGGTCCCCCTGGTTCCAATTGTTAATATGATTTGTTAATTAACAGATCAAAATCCGTCGAAGTTGAGTGTTCATCCCCTAACATACTACATCATGCAGTTCACAACATCAGCCGTTGGATTATCTCGAGATCCGCACTGGTACGACTCTCGAGACAATTCAATGGTTGACGTTGTGAACTGCACAATGCAGTACAATAGGGGATATAAATTCGTCGAAGTCACGTAATTAATTCGGAAACATCATGCATCTATTGATATATCCGTCTATACGTCCATAGAACTTAAAAGGTGTAACATTTATACTTTGAATGTAACAGTTACACTTTAGATGTAACATTTAGCACTCTATCCCTGCGTTTGTTTGGTGTAGTAAAATTGATTTAAGCTCTTAAATCAATTTTAAGTCTCCAAACGGAAGTGATTTAAGGTGTAGTAAGTTAACGCAGCTATATAGTTGTAGTAAACTAAATCACCAACATTTCACATAACATCAACTTTACTTCATCTATTTACTTCATTACCACCAAACACCACTGATTTAAGGTGATTTAACTTTTTAATCCGTTTTAACTTACTACACTTGCCAAACGGGGGGGGTATGGAAAATCTATAGTGGACGCTAGGTAGTGCTCTATCTACTTAATTAGGGGTGCAAACAGAGCAGATATGGGATCGAATAATACTAGAGCCATATCCATATCTGCTTCTTAGACAAATACAAATATAAAATGGATGTCAAACTATAAATTAAATCTGCCTTAAACGGATACAATTACGAAGTAGACATTTGATGGATATAGATTTGGACATTGATTCAATTACCAACGTGAAATAAAAATTTAATATATACTACATATATGAAATACAAATAAGTATTTAGAATAATATGGAGTAATTTATGTAATAGCAAATGTTTGAAACACATATAATATTGGTCAGTGCTCATAATAAAACAATATATTGGTTAGTGCTCATAATAAAACATTATATATACATATAAAATTTTTGGCAGCTGGACACTAATTTATAGATAATGATAATAAATAATATATGCTCGTATTTTAGGTACATATAGTTCAAGTATCCGCCTAATTATGCAGTTCTGAATAATATCCGGTTTCTGTATCTGCATTGTTTTTTTACATACAAATACGTAATATTCCAATACAGATGCCATATTTTCGGATAGTATATCTCACGTACTAAAAATTCAACAGGGTTCGTTTTCAGCCCTGTACGTTGTTCAATTTTTAACTAATAGAAAAAGAAATTTTCATTTATAATAAATCCGAGTTAAAAATTACTATCAAATTAAATAAAAAAATCGGATTTATCTAGTTAGTGGAAAAAAAAATCAGGTAATCATTCTATTTTAGGCGAAAATTATTTTCTTTTTCTATTAATAAAAAGGTTTGAACTTTGAAGTAGAGAAACATCTTGCGTCCACTTAAAAACTGTCTATATATCCATAGATATACAAATAATGTAACGAATACAATTCGAAATGTAACAGATATATACATCCCAAAATGTAACCTATGGACGCTATGGATGATTTTTCTGTGAACGCCATGTATTACGTACTGAGCTACCGCAAGTGCAATAAATTCCAATTCATTGGTAAGTTACTTTTATCCTCTACAATTTCAGCCTGGCATGCATACCTGACGATTTTCCAGTACAAAATAAATGAATAATAATCTGTGCAAAGCAAGGAGGTACAGTTTTTGAACTGCCCATTTACTCACCTTTCTCCCCTATGAGAACAATGCAGTTATAAGCAAGTACCAACAGTATAAAAGCCAGGGAGATCCTATCCTTGTTTAAGAGATCTCATCACTTTCCAGCATTGTTATTTAAGAGGTGGGGGAAGAGCATATATACATGCAATGGTGCTCACAACGGCGAACAATAAGGTGGTGGTGGTAGATGAGGAGATGGTGGTTCTGGGACTGGAGAGCGCGGTTGCGGAGGCAAGAACAGCGTTTGAGAGTGGCAAAACCAGGGGCTTTGAGTGGAGGATCTCTCAGCTCAAAGCCCTGATGAGGTTTGTGCAGGAGAGGCAGGAGGAGATGTTTAGGGTTTTGAAGACTGACTTGGGCAAGCCCCGTGTTGAGGCCTTCAGAGATGAGGCACCTTTTTTTTATTTTTTTTTATCCTTTTTTATGTTTTTTTTTGGGTTTTTTTTTTTTTTTAATAATGTATGAACAATGTCTTCTACCAAGGAATTTGAGGCATTTTTTTTTTTATGTTTTTTTCATTCGTAGGTTGGTGTTCTCATCAAGTCAGTAGGCTATGCGCTTGACAATTTGAAGAAATGGATGGCACCTGAGAGAGTGAGTTTTTTTTTTTTTTTTTTTTATCTTTCTTCTTTTCTTTGGATTATTTTTTTTTTTTTATGTTTTTCCACATTTTTTGCATTATTATGTGTTTAGAATATTTCAATTTCGGATAAATAATATTTTGGATGTGCACTATAAAATGTAGAGGTACATTTAAAAGACTTAATTAACATACTTGTCAAATAATTTAAAATAAAAATATTGCTCCATTTTTAATATCAAGATAAAAGCATTATTTTTTAGAAAAAAAAAACGGATAGTTAAATTAAGAAATTGAAATTTGATCATTACAGGTGAGCTTGCCGCTTGTTGCATTTCCAACCGCTGCAGAGATTGTACCGGAGCCGCTGGGGGTTGTTCTTGTGTTCTCCTCCTGGAATTTTCCATTAGGTTAGATGCACAATTACATAGATATTATTTATTTACGTTCTAAAAAATTAATACCATGAACTGAAAGGAAAAACCGAACATTTTATTAAATTTGAAATTAGCTAGTCTAATTTATCATCCATCTGTTGTTCCTATGATATTAATTATAAATTTATAATTATAACATAAAAACATTCTGAGCAACAATTATTGTGCACCCTGCACAAAGGAAGTAGAGAGTTTTAATGAAGCACGGACATAATGTCAGTCATCTACTCGTCTCCATAAATGAAAGCAGAATATATATGGGCCACATATATAATTCGACAGCTATAATTTTTGAGTGGTCAAATGCATTCAATGTTGTTTTCAAGCGGGTCATATATATTCAATATTGTTATAAAGTACTTTTTTTTTTTTTTTGTTGGATATGAAGATGGGAGAATAGAAGATTTTGAAGATGATCGGTGTGTCCTTATATCGTAGGCAGATCTACGTACAGAAAAAATGCGGTCAATTTAGTTCAAGAGAAACATCTTGCGTCCATTAAAAAACTGTCCATACATCCATGATCCATAGACATGTACGCATTAAAAAACCGTCCATGCATCTATAGACGTGTACGAAATATAACAGATACTCCCTAAAATATAACAGATACACCTCGGAATGTAACCTATGAACGCTATAAACAACTTTTCTGTAGACGCTATGTATTACTCTTTGTTTAATTAGTGGTTCTTTGTCATTATATATTCTACACATACTTTCAAAACTCATGACCTTCAAGCTTTTTGACAAAATTACATCTTAATGGCCTATATCTTAAGTGAAAAATTGAATTCTACATTTGGCGTGTAACATAAATTCATTTATCACATTAAACTGAACAAAAGTTTGGGTAATTGGGTTCAATATCCATTTGCTGCATTTTCTTCAGCAATAGTATAACAAATTATTTTTACATGTGCAGGACTATCTTTGGAGCCACTGATTGGCACAATAGCTGCCGGAAACGCAACTGTTTTGAAGCCATCAGAGCTGGCCCCCGCAACATCGCAGTTCCTAGCCGACGAGATTCCGAACTATCTGGATTACGAAGCCATCAAGGTCATCCAGGGAGGTGCACAGATCGCCGGACAACTCTTGGACTTGAAATGGGACAAAATCTTCTTTACTGGTACGGGGAGTACTGAATTTTCTGCACTTGTTTAAACTTCTGATTTAATGATTCAGAATGTGATTTGAAATCTGTGAGATGTATCCAGGAAGTACCCATGTTGGACGCATAGTGATGGCGGCTGCAGCAAAGCATCTGACACCTGTTACTCTCGAGCTTGGCGGGAAATGTCCCGCTATCTTCGATTCGTTGAAGAGTTCAAGAGAAATAAAGGTATACAACTAGTGTTATTTATCCAGTACCTGATATAATTTGTACATTATAATTTACATATTAAGTACTGAATTATAGTTTGTGATGTACTTCAGTAATTTGTGCACTAAGTGTCGCTCTCAGCCTATGCATAGGTCGCCGTTGATCGAGTTGCCGGAGCAAAATGGGGAGCATGTTATGGCCAGGCGTGCATCGGGATTGACTATGTGCTCGTCGAAGAAAAATATGCACCCACTCTGGTACCTTTTCTTTTCTTTTCTTTTTTTTTGTATTTATTTTTCTTGTTAACGCAACACCAGTACTCATGGAGAGTTTTTCATGCCGCAAAATTTTCAACTACAAGTTCTCACTACGCTTCTGATTATGTTTGAAATATCGCTATTCTGGTATTAAGTATTCAAAACAACTATTATCAGTATATCCTCTAGTTCTTCTTTGTATTTTATATTTAGATGTGCAATATATATGACCTCTTCATCTGGTAAATAAGGGGCTTGAAATTATAAAAACCTGAGAAGTTAATATAAAAACAACTCCAATGAATATGAAGAGCACCACACTTTGGATTCTTTCAAAATTTGTATATATCCAATAGCAATGCAAGAGATAAGGATGACTAGTTATGGTACTGCAATAATATTACTATTTTAACATTAATACATTATAAATTGTTTTAAGTCTCCAGAACTACAACAATGCTTCCCTGGGGTTCATTTTTCAGTGAAGTTTATAATTATGCAGTACTTTGTTTTGTATTAAACCCTATTATAAAGTTGTGAACCCAATTTATATAATCTATGTATTCATTGTAGATAGAGTTACTGAAAGGAGCTGTTCAGAAACTCTTCACCAATCCAGAGAACGTGACACGCATCGTTAACAAGCATCACTTCCAAAGGCTGTGCAACCTCTTGCAGAACGATTCGGTCACAGCTTCTGTTGTGCACGGCGGTTCAGTGAATCCAGAGAAGCTGTAAACTCTTAAGCATCATTTCTATTTCTCAATTTAAATTGATTAACTCAGCACACAGCAACATGAAATATTACAAATGCAGTTAGATTTATCAGGGTGAAGTTTTGTTGATTTGTGAAACGTTTGTGCAGGTTTGTTGAGCCAACAATACTTCTAAATCCACCATTGGATGCAGAGATAATGACAGAGGAGATATTTGGTCCCTTGCTCCCGGTCATTACGGTAACAATAACCATACAATTTGGGGTGTATACATACTGTTCTGGTTAAGAATTGTAATGCAATTCAGTCAGTTCTTTTAGTGTCAGCTTATTATCTGATGTTTTCTATGTTTTGCAGCTGAAGAAAATTGAAGATTGCATACAGTTCCTCAGAGCAAGGCCTAAGCCTCTTGCTATCTATGGTTTCACTGATGATGAGAAGCTGACACGGCGAATTACACAGGAGACTTCCTCCGGGTGCGTCGTCTTCAATGATGCATTAATACAAGTAAATAAAACCTTGATGATTGTTATTATTATTTTCTTTCTTTTTCGTTCTCCATATATTACAAATTTCTACATGTTTACAAGTTTACTGCACATCTTATTTCATTGCCATTTACATTGTCTTTCGACTCTTTTCAGTACGTGTGTGACACCATACCGTTTGGAGGAGTTGGGCATAGTGGATTTGGGCAATACCATGGCAAGTTCTCCTTTGACAACTTCAGCAATAGAAAACCTGTGTTGAGAGTAAGCTTCCTCACCGAGTTCACTTTCAGATACCCACCATGGAATGAGAAGAAACTACAATTGTTGAGCCATGTCTACCGCTTCGATTACTTCGGCTTTGTGCTGTGCTGGTTGGGTCTGAAAAGACGTAGCTACAGGTCCTGAGATAACATTATCCTCTTGTATTTCTTAATGATTCTTCATTGTTGTGGCCTTGTGGTTGTGGGTACTCAATTGTAGAGATTCTGTTCTTATGTACCAGTATGTACCGGTGTGTATAGCTATTTTCCATGTAAAACTCGGGACTACGTTTGTATGGCTGTTCACTTTGTTGTGTCTATGTAAACTATATGGTAGTGTTTTATTGTAGTAACAATTGGTGAAATCTACTGGTATTTAATATTCACAGTTCTCGGTCTTTAGTCCTTTTGTGAGGAAAACCAAGTATGCTGTCCAATGTTTTTCATGAACCCATCTCCATTGAAGCATCATTTATTAACACCCATCATCCATTGCTTCATCGGCAATTCTGGCACTCAATAATGTTTATCTTTCCACAGATATAAGATATTTTTCTACTGATACAACATACAAGTTAAAGCATTCATTCACGGGGTAAATAGATGTTTTGATGGTTATATATACACCCAATTCTCTCAGCAATTTAATAGCTGTTGAGTCACAACTCGTAATTCTTAATATAAATATCATAAGTGTTAACTTCACCTGGATAGTTTGAACAGTGCGACAGTATATTAACTAGTTGATCCTCTTGTGTTATCTTGAGCTTTGAGTGGCTTAGTTCATCCTGGCTCCATCGGTCATTTAACAAGTCATCTGGACCGTGCAATGTTATATATATTGCTTAGTTCATTTTCTTTTAAAAATGAATATTTATATTTGGAAATCCTTTTTGTGATCATTTATCAGGAACTTAAGAAAGTTTTTATAGCAAATAAACAACTCCAACACTGAGTTGTCAGTACCCGAGAACTGCTTGAGTAAGAAAAGGGAGCCAACGTGTTGAGATTGGAATAGACTCGTTGAAAAATATCTATGTACTTACAATGAAAGAACAATTTTCTGGGCTTCAACCTCACAAGTGAACAAGAAAGATATTAATAGGAGATATTGCAAAATACAACCATTTTGCATGACACGTTTTACCAATTACCAGATTAAGAGACTGAATGAGAATCACTTTTACCAAGAAGCTTCTTAAGTTGCCCATTTTCTAATGCCTTAATGGTATCTGCAGTTTGGCACAAAGAAAAAATTTAGATAATCGGAGCAAGAAAATCACAGTGAGAATGACAAAAGTAAAGTGAAGCCTGCATGAAAATTGTACTGTTTAGTCCTAAGTTTTGAAATTTCGAACATCTTAAGATCATAATAGCGAATTGCTTTGACTTTATTTCCATTCTAAGGGTTTCAAACATCTCCATATCATAGGAAGTTAGAAGATACAAACCATCACAACCACCAATGTGCTTGCCGTCGATGAAAACTTGGGGCACTGTGCGTCTTCCAACTAAATCTACAAGCACATTCTGTATTGCATAGCCATCATCTGTATCAATAGAAGTATAAAACAGAACAAGCATTAATTTAGTCTGCAACACCAAAGCATTTTGTCATTCTGTCATATGAGCAAGTAACATGCTAAATCAACCTTAGTTAGTTTTGTCCTTTTCAATAATATTTTTAACAATACTACCCTGGACTATTTTTGCAGTAGTAGCCTGTAACATATACTGGTAACAAATAGTAACCTGTTACAGATACTAATTACTGGTAACAAATGATAACCTGTTACAGATACAAATTATACTGGTAACAAATAGTAACCTGTTACAGATACTAATTCTACTGGTAACAAATAGTAACCTGTTACAGATACTAATTAAGCCTTTGTTTAATGCTGCTCAGTGGGATTTTATCTTAGTTCATAAGATGGAACAGGAAATTTCAAAAGAACATTGAACTTGTCGCTGCACTCAGCGTTTATGCCTAGACTGAAAGCACGACAATTTGAATGCATGTACCAACTACCTATGTACTTGGTACTGCAGCCATACTCATGTAACGTCCACTAACAGAATATAGATTACCATTGGTTTGGCTTTCCACTTTTGTGCTGCCACCCGTTCATGCTTACTATGGACTCTTATTAACCAAAATTCTCAATACATGTCACTCTAATTCTCATAGAAATTTGGCTTAATTATAGGTTACGAGGCAGTGTTATGATTCCATGGAATATCACTTTCTGGCAAACAATAAATAGAAATGATCCATGTGATAAATTCCATGCTTTCTTACTGCAGCAATATAGCTAATAAAGCAAGATTTCAAGAATACCATCATTAACAGATACGCCGTTTTCTCAGAACATCATCACCTGCCAAGTATTTTAACAGTCCACGACACGAATCCAACAAAACAATTAAACTATCTAGCCTTAGATTGTTTTCTTGACCATTTGATATCAAAATTCTGTAAAGATGCACAATACTGTCAATACCTCGCTGATCGAGTTCGACGACGTACGGCGTCTCTTCGAGCTCTTGAAAGATCCTCTTGGCACGCACCGAGTACCTACACATACAAATCGACACAACAATCCGTTAAGCAGCAGATCATCAAACCCTAACTGACAACAGAAGTAAAGAAGAAGAAATTAAGGTACCGACGGGCAGTAGGACTTGGAGAAGATGGCGATGCGGTGGGAGTAGATGACGTTCTGCACGAACGCCGAGGTCGACTTGACTCCTTCCGCGCCGGCCGGCATATCCCCCAGCAGTACTAGAAGGGTTAGGACGACCGCCGCGGGTAAGGCCGCGGCCGTGGGACGAAGAGGAGAGACGTGACTCCGCATTCTTGATTCTTGACGCCGGAAGAGAAGGGAATTCGGAATGATCAAATCAAATCTCTTGAATGACTGACTGTGATTCTGTGAATGAATGGTGATCCGGAAAACGGAAAAGAAAAAAAAGAATGCATCTTGTTCTATCGTTGGATCATGTTGAAGATCCAAATTGAAGCCCATTTGGGTGGTTATTGTTAAGCCCAAATATGTAAATATGTGCTATTGGGCTGATTGATAATTTTTTTTTTTTTAAGTTAAATTATCTTTGCCCCCTAACTTTCTCCCTTATCCATCCCCGGGACTAAATTGGTAATATTTTCTCTTTCTTTCTCATAATCTCATAAATTTTGAGTAAATTTTTTTTTTATTATTGATCTTTCTATTGTATATATATAAGTGTTATTTTTCGATTGAGGATGTGAATTGCAACCGGTAAAAGTGATTTGTTGTATTTGAAAAAGAATTTTTAACTAAAAATGTATTAGGGTGCGGTTAAGAGGGTTTTTTAAGAGGTACAGTTATCAACTCCTTTTTTTAAATGGTAAATGAAATTGAATCTTACAGCTTCTCCTGTTTGGAACGAATTTTTTTGAGATAGAAAGATGAGTATGAACTGTGAACTATGAAATTACTCAAATTTAAATATGTATAAAAGGTTCTCTATCTGAGTTTCGAACCTACGACCTCCTATTTAGAACAAATTATTAGTTTATTATTATAATTCATTTGTTTGTGGCTTTTGCTGTAGAGAAAGATCGACAACAACAACAAATATCACCCTTTTATTTGGAAAAGTGATGTTAGCTAGCTGCCTAGCTCACATTTTCTGTCTCACTTGGTTTCACTAATAAATTGCCTATTTGCTTGTAAGTATAATGCTTAGTTCTTACCAGTTGAAGCTTCACAATAACCATCTGGTAAACTGTTATCCTTGCTATTCTGAGATTGCTATAACCGGGTTGTTTTTCACTTTTCAAATTTCACAATAGTCTTTTGTGAATAGACCAACAATTTAAAATTTATGATCTTTTTTTGGCAAAAGTACCATTTTTAATTTGTTGCTTGCGTGGAGTTGTTATTTGTTGTTGTTTACATTGGTATTTTATTTCAATCTTTCTTTCCATCTCAACTTAAAATATACTGCAGAAATTTCATAATTGGAAACAAAAGAGAACTACAAAAATAGCACAGCTGCATAAATGTTGTAAACTTGTAATTGAACCCCAGAAGGAGCCAACAAAAAAGAAAAGAAAACAGATTTTAGCAGTGTGGTCTATTCTTTCTCCTTCTCCTTATCCAGTTATCATCCTGTCCCACTCAAAGTACAGTAAAAAAAATACAGAAAAATAGAGAAAATACACCGAAAATTTTTTTTTGATTTTCATCAGAAACGCTTCCTGCCACACAAAGATATCCATGGTGCAATATAAGCGCAAAAAAGTGTTACAGCTAACAATAACAAATAATCCCTCATGCATTGCCTAGAAAAAGCTTCCAACTTTGCACTTGAATCCAATTATAAATTGATCAGTGAAGATCAGAATTCAGAACTCAGAAAGTGCTGTTCTGGTAGGCCCAAATTGGCAAATTTCACATCAGACAATCTTCTTTTTCACCTTTTTTTTAATTTTCACCAGTGATAAGAGGAAGGCATTTGTCTTGTGTTTGTAGTGCCAAATTCAGGCTGAACCTGGGGCACCCATCTTTCCAGTGTTGAGTACCCATTGTACAAGTTCTGCTCTTGATGATGATTTGCCCAATTTGGGTATTCTTCATACATCCCTTTTGGGTTCATTTGATCTCCCTGTACACAAAATCACATACTGTCAAATACTGCACTCAATGTAGAATCAACCAATTTAAAAATTGGTTTAATTTAACATTTTTTTTTTTTTTTTTTTTTTTTTTTTGTTGGTCTGTTTACAATTACTAACCTGATAAAATCCATTTGAAGAGAAGGATGTGAAGGGGGTGTCGACAGGCGCGCTGCTAGTCGCCGCATCGCCGCTGAAGAAATCCTCAACCTGCCATCCGGGCAACATATTGATCAAGTAATTCGATATGCTGCTACCGTTGTTGCTCGTGGCGGTTCTGCTGCTTAAACTTCCTGCGTCCTCCTGGCTGCTATAACTATTGCTTTCCGTGGTCGTTTGTTTCTCGGCCTTCTGCTCGACAATCTCCGAAGGAGCCGAGCAGGCGGTGATCGGGGCTGAAGAGAGCCTCACGCCTGTCAGAAGAAACCGAGTGTGCTTCTTGGTTAGATCGCTTGACGTGTGAATTGGCACGTCACAATCTCGGCAAAGAATTGCTCTATCTTCTTTGCAGAACAGGAATCCTCGCTTCTCCTGATCGAATCAAATTTACAAACTAATGTTAGAATTTTTCCCTTCAGATAATTTGAATGCAAATGCAAGTAATACAAATATACGATATGTTGAATACAAATTAAAATTAAACCTTTTTGCATATCTTGAGGAAAAAAAAAATATGAAAGAATGCAAATTTTCAGCATGATAAACAAATTAATTAACAGTTTAACACATCTCATGTCAAACTATCCAAAACCAACAAAATTGATAACAAAAAGTTTATACTTTTGAATCAAATTGAGCAGACCAAGTGACCAACCTGGCAGATGTCACAGAGAGGAGGTGGCTGGACAGAGGAGGCGACAGAGCACGGATGGAGGAGCGAGAAGCGGCGGTGCTTGCTGGCCAGTTTGTTGGCCCGGTGCACCCGTCTGTCGCAGTTGTCACAGAGTGCGGCCTCGTCGGCGCAGCAGAAGACCGAGGCGGCCTCAACGCCGCATCCATCACACTGCACCTTCATGTCTGCTGCTCTATATCCTTCAAATTTTAAATCTTTTTTGAGTTTTTGTTGCTCTTTTTGATTGGTTGCACCTTTTGGGTTTGGTCAAACGTTGGAGAGGAGATGAATGGATGGATGGAAGGAGGAGGAGGAGAAAAGGAGAGGGGCATTTATACTGGTAAAGAAGAGAGACCTTTCAGCCTTGAATTGTGGGGTATATATGGGTTGTTTTCTTTCAATTTCATTACAATTTACAACTCCAACTCTCATGCAGAAAAGTTCATATATAATAATAATATATAACAGTAGTGTTGTTGGTGTATAGCAATTATAATTAGGAGCGCAATTAATTAGAAGAAATCAGATAGATATTCATGACTCATGAGGTTTATGGTGCAATGCAACAATTGCTTATCCTTGCACACGGAGATTATATTATATTTCAACTTACACACACAACCGGTAGCTGGTTTGGTTTCCAATTCAGTGGGCGAGTACTGTCATTAATCACTTCTTACTTTTTAATTGGGGTATATCAATACAATATTTATATATATTGCCTCATGCATGTGCATAAGTGTAACACACCATCACTCACAGTTCTGAGTTTTGTGTTGCTATGGAAAAACAGGGGACAGTGTAATACTGTAATTCTTTTTGAAGTAGAATTAATGTGTAATTCTTGAATCCGCCGAATTTATGTAGATATATGGCATAGTTTTAATTCTGTCAATTCAAAAATAATGATTAATGATTAATGATATTGTGTTTAAAAAATAAAAATCGAATATCAATCTTTTATGGATATTCAAAAATAGAAGATTTGACGCTATCATTTTCAATGGCCATAATTTTATGCTCAAAAAGTTCATTTTTGTTGCCACATTATTTGTGGTCTTCGTGTGACTCAAATTAATTCTATGTTTTGACGCAAAAAACTAAGATAAAGATGGCCAATATATTATATATTGTTGCTAAAATTAATAATTCTTCAAAGATATTGCCGACTTAATTAGGTAGGAGAAAATGATGGGAAATATATATGAAAAATATATGTGTGCCTTTTTTCCTGGTTGGTAATCAATCTATCCATCAAAATTCATGCAAAAACAAAACCAAAGTCCCTTTGGCATATCTTGTTCATATTGTATTTCTAATTCATTTTGACATGATATATTCCTACTTAGAACTTCATTGGTAGCGTACCATTCTAGGACAGTGCGATTCGAAAATAACAGATTGGGCAATACCACCTACTTTGAGCCATTGACTTTATCAATAGCATTTAATCCCCTTAATAATGGGTGCACTTTTATGTATTCCAAGATATCAAAACACCTACTTTGGAGCAATAAAAGAGTGAACTACACAATCAATCAATTATATATATATATATGAAATGGAATTTATTATATATATGTCCATATATAATATTCTTGGATATATAATACGCAATCATCTAATGCTGTTTATTTAGTTAATTAATATAATATATAAAAGGTAATAAGGTATAGCTAAACTCTATATATATTTTACATTAAGATTTATCTAACCAGAGTAGATATTTTTTCCACGGGGTTTTACTTTTACGCAATGATAATTGATAGCTGGAATATGGAGTTTATTCAAGGGGCCGGTGATATTGACAAAATAAGATGTGGTCATCTGAAAAAAGACAAAATAAAATGTGCTAATCAATGATCTATAATGAGGGACTCCTATAATAATACTTATTCAAGGTCAAGACGGAACAAAATTACTCTAGCTCTAGCTCTAACTCAATTCTCAGTGACTCAGTACAGGCCTGTTCGGCTCCCTCAATTCTCACTGGGAAGTCACTGTTTACGTGAGAAGAAAGAAATTCACTCTCACAGAATTTTCAATTTCTCATGTAAACAGTGGCTTCCCAATGAGAATTGAGGGTAGCCGAAGAGACCCTACAAGTTGTAAACATTGAATGCATTTATTTACCATATCAGGATTTCAGGGGCCACGATTCAGAGTTTTTTCGGCAATGAATTTCACTATTCCAGTGGGGCAATTTAACAATTTGTCCTTCTTTCAAAATTTGTTAAACAAATTGTCCTCCTCCAAAAAAATTTAACAAAATATCCTTGTGTACCATTCATTCACCTCCATTCCCCTTCACCCATGTTAACTTCTCTTACTTTCCCTCAAGAATGTCAATAAAAATATATTTAATTATTATTATTTATTTATTTATTCATTTTCATTTATACTATCAATATTTTATATAAAAAATTTTTGTATAATATAAAGGGAATTGTATTCTCAAAAACTTAAATTCATTTTTCTTCAAATTTAGAAAAATATGTCATATAAAAGATATTATTAACCTAATTCATTTATTTAATGATAATAAAATTAAGGATATAAGGTTTATATTATCGTAAGTATAGTAAAGAAAAGATAGTCTTTTCTAAAATATTCTAATCACTATATTTATAAATATAAGAATATTAATATTATTCTTTTTTATTATATTATAGAAAATTAAAATTTTATAATAAGAGGTGAGTTTTATTTATTATTATTTTTCTTAACAAAGCGAATTGAATATTGGTTGAAAATAAGGATTCTAAAATTCATAATTTTAATGATAATAAATTTATGTCATAAAATAAAATTTCATGAAAACTTTGATATGTAAATGAAAAGATTATAAAATAATAATAAAGAAAAGAAACCATATATTGCTATTTTTAACGAAAGGTAAAAGAAAGTAAATATAAAGGAAGGGGAATGGAGGGAAATGGAGAATACACAAGGGCATTTTATTGAATATTTTTGGAGGAGAGCAATTTGTTTAACAAATTTTGAAAGAAGGGCAAATGCATTTCTAGATTGTTAAACAAATTTTGTTAAACAAATTGCTCATTTCAATGTTTGGAAGTACAATGGAGATTTACCATGTAAGGAAAGCCAACAAATCTGTTAACATTGTTTTTAAGCTGCACTTGCATTTCTAGATATATAATTCGGAATTGAGGTTGATATAAAAGCTGCTTACAGAAAAGCTAGACAAGTCGGTAATTTATACTCTTTCATAAAGAGAAACATCTTGCGTCTACTAAAAATGCATCCATAAGTTCATACACACACTCAAAATGTAACAAAAACATCCAATTTTGTAACAAATAGATTTGATTTTGTAAACTATGGACGCGATGGACAAATATTCTATGGACGCTAGGTATTATGTACTCTTTCATAAAGATACTATAAAGAGATATCAAAAGTGGGGCTGAGATTCGGTGCTCTTGAATCTCAACGCGCAGCAAGATCTTACTCTTGAGATCGGACGGTTGGTATCAACCAATTACTACTCTTCAATTGATCTCAACGGTCCGATCTCAAGTGCAGAACCATGCTCTTGAATCTCAAGTGCAGTAGAGTCAAATCCCAAAAGTAATACCAAAATTGATATTATTTGTGTTAGTATTCATATTAAAAATGTATGTATTTAAAATTTTGTTCTACTATGTAATTAACTTACTTTGTACAGTGTACTAAGATATATCATATAAAGAAGTTGAATACTTTAATGAGTTAATTTTAATATCGGCGCATTTAAATTTATTTAATTATATTAAGCCTGTAATCTAAAAATGGATAGTGATAAATCTCATTTATCTTTGCATATTTATTGTGGAGAAAAATTTAGATATGTTAGCTGAATCTGACAATTCTAAGCACATGGCATGAAAATTTAAATCAAACCAACACCTATGTAGATATGGACACAAAACGGATTATTAATATAGGAAAAAAAATATATATTATATACTGGCGAAATATAATATAAAAATAACCAATCATAATAAAATATTCGACACTTGAAATCACATTCAGTGAGTTGCGTTCTTTTATATATAAATAACATTTTTTTCCTCCATGTTTTCTTGTTTAATTTAATATTAATATTATTATTATTATTATTTTTTTTTTTTTTTTTTTTTTTTAAGAAATAACAACTCACAACTACCAGTATCTGTCAGTTCTTCTAGGTATCACACTATCACTACTCATATATATAAATATTTTGAAATTCGGGTGGCCACAGATTAATCTTTTAACCAAATATACATCACAAAAACCATAAAAAGCAAAAGGGAAGTATACTTCCAGGTAAGATAAGGGCGTATATCAAGGATAGAGACTTGCAATTGCAAGAGGCAAAATGTTTAATCAATTAATCAAGTAGAAAATGGGACCATTAATATTTGTGGCACATCATGGGCTTTGATCAACTTGTGAAGGGGACCCTTATATTTGTTCATGTCAGTAGGAAGTCTGTGAAATACAAACAAAAGCTGGCTGTCAGAAATTAATCCTTCTCCTAATTAAGATTTCACTTAATTAAGCTGAATTCCTTCTCCTAATAAGTATCATTTCTTCTCCTAATTAAGATTTCACTTAATTAAGCTGAATTCCTTCTCCTAATAAGTATCATTTCTTCTCCTAATTAGTATCTTTTTATTTTTGAGATAAATTCTCCTAATTAATATCACTTCTGCAATTTGGCGAGAAATCAATTTTCTTGCCATATGTGTCATCGAAATATATATATTTTTCTTTTTGGCATCAAGCTAAACACATCAAACAGTTCTTTATTATTTTTTTTCTTCTGAAGATGATCAATCATTTGTTTAAAAAACGTGCTAAAAATAGTCTTGCATGATTGGATTTTATTCTTTTACATTAGATGTCATAAATATTTAATATTGGCCTAGCAGTAAAAAAATGTACATCCTACTGTTTTCGATATTTTGATTTATAGTTAGGTTATTGTATTTTGTAAATCGCATTATATCGCTAGATCAAATGGCTGATCCAAGTTGCTTGACACAATCTACATATTTAAATCTTATACATGAAATGCCATATTTATTGAAATTTCTAACTATTTTGCCATTTTTGAAATATGACACCTTCTATATACAAACTATGTTATGCATTTTCACTTAATTTTCATAATAATATTTCTCAATACATACAAAAATAAGTAAATAATTAACCTCATAGTAGCAGCAAGATATCAAACATGCATGCACCATGTAGAGCTTTCAATTCAGAAGGGATATTTAATTACTGACTTCTATACATAGAAGAGTGATTAAAAAGAGCATGCAACTTGTGTTAGCTAGTGTCCCCAAATTTAATTAAGGATGTATGTGGATGGCATCTTCCCCCAAAGCCCTGGACGAAGCAGTGGCCTCAGTTTCAAAGAGAGGAGCACCCTTGGATCCCCGGCGCCTGACATGGTACATATTTGATGCAAATAGGCTATATATGTGGTGGGTCAAAGCAGAGAATTTTATATGCTTGTACGCCTTCTAATTATTGTGCCAATGCATGGATAAGCTACCAGTACCAACTTGATCGATCGATCGATCAAGGTGTTGTCAATTGTCATATTTCCTATTATATGTAATGAATTGAGAAACATCTTGCGTCCATTGAAAAGCTGTTCATATGTCCATAAACGTACAAAGAACGTAACGGATACATTCTGAAATGTAAGAGATACATTCTAAAATATAACCTATGAATGTTATGAATATTATAGATGGCTTTTCTATGGACGCTATGTATTGCTCTAATAAATTTGGCCACATTTGATAATTTTGCCAACCAATATATAAATAAATAAACATGTGTTTTCCACTAAATATATAAAAATGAGCGTCGATCTGTCTAGTGCCCCCCCAAGTATATATTAACAGAAATATATTTGTATTTTTCATTTATGGACGACCTTAACGAAATTTGTCCCATAGCGCAAAATTAAATTTCAAATTTTATTATAAATAATCGACGGCTTTATCATTTATATATGGCCTAATATATGTTATGTTAATTAGAGGAGTAATTCTTTAAGTTCACGGAGCCATTTTGTGAGTGCACCTTCACAAACATATCATATCACCTCCAAATTTAGATTTATATAGATCAATAGATTCTTCATATCAAAATCTTATGGACTACAATTTTTTTTTTCCATTTTTGAAACTTTTAAATATTTCTTTGAGATTTTTTAAAAGTAATACATAAAACTTAATTATTTTATCAATATTGTATATATAGTTACTTTTAAAAAATCTCAAACAATTACTCAAAAGTTTTTAAAAATGAAAAAAATTTGTGTTCTGCAAGATTTTGTCATGACGAATTTATTGAATCATATAAATTGGAATTTGGAGACGATCTGATATGTTTTTGAAGGCCGCTCCCCAAAAGATTTCATGAACTTTCATCAAAGAATTGCATGAGCTTAAACTCACGGTAGATTTACTTAATTAGCGTGAGCAAACACTAGATTTACTCTAATTAATGTGAACAAAAGCAGAGGAACAACATGATGGGCTTAAACTCACGGTAGATTTACTCTAACTAGAGCTGTAACTCGGGCTTCGCCCCAAAAAGTGCTATCAAATAACCAACTAAGAATTTTATAAAATTTTAAATATTTATATTAACAAAACTTGAACATTTTTTTTAATTTTTAATGTAATTAAATAATAATAATAATAATATTTATAAATGTTAGATCATTTTAATGGTTAAATTTGTTTTAGACATATCACATTCATCTTATTTAATGAGGAGAGAAAAAAAAATATAAGCCATTTGATCAAAGTAGATAAAAAGTTTCAAACAAAATCAATGCTAATAAGAGTGATGATGTGGCATAGCTGAGGTACTTGGAAATCTGCCCCTCTTTATGGAGTATAGATTAGTATGAGATTAACAGCATGGGCTTAAATGCTTAAACTCACAGTAGATTTACTCTAATTAATGTGAACAAAAGCAGAGGATTAACAACATGGGCTTAAACTCACGGTAGATTTACTCTAATTAGTGTGAGATTAACAGCATGGGCTTAAACTCACAGTAGATTTACTCTAATTAGTGTGAGCTCACAGTAGATTTACGCTACTTAATGTGAACAAAAGCATAGGATCAACGGGATGGGCAATTCATATATTGTTTGGATGTATTGGTTATAAAAGGAAACAGAGGCAGATCGGTATGGGCATGTGTTTCACAAGCAGCCTAGCCATCCAGGCTGGGTCCGGACCTGACAATAAAGCCACACACAACTTGACGGTCAATTCCTTATCCTTTTTCCAACCTGTCTATTTCTAATTATTGGGTTTAATGTGATGTTGTTTAACTTATATGGGTTATGGTTATGGCATTACAGTCAGGACTCTTTTACAATGTAGCCTGAGCCATCGGCAATTTATTTATTTATTGCTTTTTTTTTAGTGCTGCAAAATTATCAAAGAAGTGTATATTTTTGGGTCCACAAAGATTTACTCTTTTGTTTGAGCATCTTTTTTTTGTTTTTGTTTTTGTTTTGGATTTTAGTTTCAGCAAATTGGTTTGTGGCTTACATGCCACTCAGTAACTGATTGAACTTGACATATCCAATGGAGAGAATCTGGGAGAGGTTGGTTTTGTATTGGTTACAATGAATTTCTCATCAAGATTGTGATTCCTCCTGATTAATATTGTTTATAATAAATGCATTTTTTTTTCAGAAATTTCTTGGAAAATTTTTTTTTTGCACATCACATTTGATGTAAAGAATATAATGAACTATATAAACTCAAATTTGAAAGTTATCTGATATGATTTTGAATTTAACATCATAGAAAACTTTCATGAGCTTGAACTTACCATATTTTTACTCAAGCAGTAACACATCGCTCGTGTTACAATTATTTACTCAAACAGTATAATGTCAATTAATAGATAATTAACCATAATTTGTATCAATATAAGTTTTGATTAGTGTCTAATATCAAACTAAATTGCCTCGCCGCTTTGTCTTAAAAAAAAATATCAAACTAAATAAAAAAAATCTAAAAGGGTCGAGTTGGGTCGGCCTATATCCGACCCATCTAGTGATGGATCAAACTTCTTGACCCTCTAATGTTTTTATCTTCGGATCACTTTGAGCCGGATCGGGTTAGATCAATTATTTATATATCCAATATCCACTCTTCGGATTCACATCATATTCGCTGCCATCTTTTTCCTATGGCCGCAAAAATGGTACAATTTTTAGTACTTATTATTAGAGTTCTAAAATCGTGCTGTTCCGTGCCGTACCGTGTCCAGAAACGCTGTGCCTTCGTGCCGTGCCGTGCCGTGTCTTTTTTTATTAATATTTTTTTCGTACCGTGCCGTGCCGTGACAAAAATTGGAAGGAGAAGGCACGGCACGGATAACATACACCGTGTCTATCGTGCCGTGACTTATTCGTGTCGTGTCCAATCAGATACGTGACCTACCGTGTCGTATCTATGTATCTTAATCGTGCTAAAAGTGCCAACTCGTTTCGAACATAAAAATTTTAAATATTCCAAAAAACATTCAAAATTAAAAAATTAAAATTTACCCCAAAAAATCATTAAATTTTTTTTTAATTTAAAATACATAAAAAAATATTAAAAAGTATCAATATACTATGAAAATTGTCTTAATTAATAAACGTAATGTTTTATAAATTACGCTTCCTCTTTTTTTTCGGGCTTTGGGACCGGTTATGTTTGAAATATAGGCGGAATTATTATATGTGTCCTACCCGTAACCTATCCGTGTCTACCCGTGTCCTATCATTTCCTACCCGTGCCACCTATGTTATTTATACCGTGTCTGTCGTGTCCCGTTCCGTTACCGTGCCGTGTCTGACAACCGTTCCGTGTCGTTCCGTGCCGTTTCTGGAACACTATGCGTGCCGTTCCGTGCTGTTCCAACATCTTCAAAACTTAGACACGGCACGGTTAATGACCCGTGCCGTATCCGTGCCCGTGCCTTACCTGTGCCGTTACCACCCATGCCCGTGCCGTTCCGTGCCGGAATTGGGCACGCCGTGCCATTTTTTAGAACCCTACTTATTATTCAAGTGGACTCACAAATAAAAACCCCTCTATCTATTCTATAAAATCTGGACCGTTCAAATCAATCCGACATACCGTAATGACTATGGCACTTAGTATATTAATTATGCACATAATTAACTTTATAATCGACAGGTTAATTAATCAACCGATGAAACCTGTACTTTGCGTGTTGATCAACTCAGAATGCTCACTGAGTACCTCGTTGACGATATGATAATGCCACAAAACCTACACACAACGTCACTGCTAACCTCACTGGCAATTCATCAATTAAAAAAGCAGGATTTGTAGTGATATTGTGTCGGAGGATTTCAAGATGGGGCTGGCCGGGTCTTTTGACTCTCTTGACAAATTTAAAACAGCGCAATGAACGCGTACGTTTTCATAGATACATACATATATATATATATATATATATATATATGGTGACCCATATAAAATATGGCGCAAATTGCACTTTTCCTATTAAAACTAGAGAGTTCGGATCGATGAGGATTGGTGTACAGATCGATTGCATTAATTAGTTGATGCCCATAATATATGTAAAAAGGCATATAACAGTGGTCCAATTAATATGCAAAGGTAATCAACAATTATAGTCTTTAAAAAAAATACATGCACTTTATATTATAAATAGATGAATATAAGCAATGTGTATATAACATTACATATGCATGTTAATTAAATATATAATTTTATAATGGGAAGGAATCGCTTGACAATGCGTATATTGACTATGCTGATAATGATTTTTAATAATTATAGAATATTTTTAACAGAAAAAAAGACATTAATAGATATGTTCTTGCACTTAAAATAGTATTTCAAATTTTATTTAGAGTAAATTACACCAATGACCCCTAAAGTATCGCTCTTATACCCAATTGGCAAAAATACCAATTTGGTCCTTAAGTATTGATTTGCTAACATTCTTATCTCTAAGTTTTAGATGGACCATTTTAGTCCTCAAATTTTTAAATATTCATCAAGTTGTTCCCTATTAAGTATTTTACTCAAAATTATTATTTTTATTTATCTTAAATTAATTTTAGCAGTACAAATAATTTGCATTCTTGAATGCTTAAATGTTATAAAGGAACTATATTTACATAAATTATTTTGGTACAATAATATATTTTAATTTAGGAAATTTGAATTAATATTTTTTATATGTACATCATATATAGGGGATATCAAAGTAATATAATTACATTGTGGAAGTTCCTTCATTTTTTTTTTTCTAATAATATGATTCTTGTATATATTATATAATATGCGCTTATCGTACATTGAAAAAATTTTCTTTTAAATTTGTTTAGCTCATATATAAACAATGTTAAATCTGCAATCTTGACAAATTAAGCTGCATTCATTCATTCATTAAATTGAGTCAAAGCAACTGTCATGTCATGCAATTAAGCGTTTCTATGTCACAAAATAGTAAACTACTACTAGTAATGCAACGAAGACACCAACAGTTCTCAAGCAGCTGTTTCGGATTAGCACCAGTTTGGATGTGTTTAGATGTGTAGGAATAGCACCAGTTTCGGATTAGTAGGTACTGTTCTCAAGCAGCTGCAATCCAAACAAATAACTACTATTCAAAACAGCTCAAGAATTGAGCTATTTTGCTGTTCCGTCTGATACATGGATTAGTAAGAATAGTAAAAAGTTGAGAACTGAGCCCGTTAAGAAAGATATATTTCCTATTTGTTTATTCCCTTTCCCTTCCAACAGTTCACTTTCCTGAGAGAGAAAATGAGAAGTTGTGATACTAACTCCTCTCCTAGTAAAATTTTAATCATGGATCTCCATCAATAACGGTAAAAATTTAACAAAATCGATGTTACTATAATTCTCTCCTCACTGTAACGATCATTTAGAGATGTTAATTGCCCATCTTTTTGTCATTCCAAACCAGTCCTTGATCTCCGACGCTTTGCCCCTCCACCCTTTCGTCCCATTTGCCATTGCCGCACACCTCTTCTCCGTCCAGCAACAAGGAAGAGAGAGCTCGTGAGGGCCAGCAACAAAGAAGAGATCAGCATACTAGTGCGAAAAACATTGAGAGACATGGCAACAATGGATTTCAATAGAGAACATTTGTGATTTTTTTTACTCAGTATCTATAACCAATGTTTCCAATTGAGATTATTTTTATGGTGAGTACTAAGTAGTAGAGAATCAACAAGGTGTTGTGCGATCCGGAGTTACTGGACTAGATTTTGTTTTCGATACTCACTTCTTTTGAATTTATTAAAATATACATAAATCATTATTTCAATAATTTAGTGATAAAAATATACATAAATCAACAAAGTGTGATAGATTAGTTGCAAATAAAATATATATAAATCATTATTTTATTTTATTTCATTTATCACTATTCCAAACCTACAATCCAAACAACATTTTTACTATCCCGAATAACATCAAATTTCTACTATTCTTAAACTAATCCCAAAATCACTAACCTCACTTACTATTCTCTATTCCTCTATTTTTACACTAATTCTGGCACCATCCAAACACACCCCAAGTAGAGAGGTGGTTGGCACATGCGACAGTAATATTAGAGCACTGTCACAAACTCACAATTTAATTCTCTTGATCTCTAGTTCTCTACCCGTGCACCACGTGATGAATCTCAAATATTAAATTCTGAGGTTTCTATGTCACAAAATATAAATAAACCAAGCAAGTGTTATATTTAATGGAGTGGTTCTCTTTTTACATATTAAGTATCTTTTAATTATGTCTAAAAAATAAAAAATAACATCCGATTCTAAAATCGGGGCGATCAATATTTCTTCCTATCAAATACATAATAATCCTTAGATTGTTATAGTCTTCTCCCACCTTTTTTTTTAGCTAGACTCATTTTGAATATACCTTTGTTTGGCAATAAAAAAAATTATTAGGAAATTTTATATAATTACATGAAATATTCTAAGAAAGATAAGATTTACTTTCATCCACAAAGTGTAATGATTTTATGTTAACTATATATATTGAGACTAAAATAAAAAAGAAATAAAAGACAATGATGTTTCCACTTCGATGGATAAATATTTAAATTATTTTTTCATTGAAAAAGATGTGTAAAGCAAAACGTTATTGAATATAAAATAAATACATCCAATCTTCTCGGCAATGAAACACCATGCGAAGTGATGCAAGGATTACGACGAATTGATCAATTCTGGCCACAATTTTGTTTCGACAGTTTGATCTAACAATTAATAATGACGTGAATATATCACCGATATGAACGAATAAATTTTTAAATAAGAAAAAAAAATATGAGAGAAAGCTAAATACTAAATAAAATGAAAAATTAAATAAAGTAAAACATTGATTAATATTATAGCATTATAATGTATCTTTTAATTATATTATTAGAAATTTCTTGCCGCCACATGTAAAACCAAAAAGGTGCTTTTTGTCGTTTTTTCTTAAGAGATCTGAAAGGAGATTTTAAAATAGTAAACAACATCATCAAGATAAACATTTTATAAACCTCATAAATAATAATTCGGTATTGGTGGTGTAGTGCAGCTCGATCGAGAAAGTTCATTATTTGACTTTGGAGTCTTCTGTTTGAATACTTTGCTTCTCAAAATAGTACTGAGGAGTACTCTCTTTATAATGTTTTTTAGTGGTCTAATTATTATAGAATCAAGCAGAGACGTCGTCGTATATCTTATATCTTATCTTATTAGATTATTCGAGATTTTGTAGCTCGTTCATAACCCATAACTCATAAGATATATTATATACAGTGACAAGATAAAATACAAAAAATAAGAAATATTATATATATCACACGATACAATGCAATATTCTGGCAGCACTTTTCCGTCGAGAGCGGAAAAGGTAACTCTTGTCGTTTTCCCCAAATTTTCATGGCTTATGTTATGAACACGTAGTTTTCGAATATTTAACAAGCAATGAAGCAAACAGAGTATATTGTTGGCCAATCATGTGCTCTAATATTTGATTTTGTTGTTCTTAAGAAATGATATGCAACAATAATTCAATCTAAAATATATATATTGTGCTCTTGGAAAGTTAAGACTCCGAGTGTGATCGATCGGCATGAATTATAAAATTTAAAAAAACACAAAAACGTCATGGCTGCGCCTTCTTATAGAAACAGAAGAAATTAATAGTAGTTAATGGTAATGCACTGTTCAGACTTGGCTATGATCAATGAACGGGTATGATATACTCTCAAAAGAATAAACAAAACAGAGTCGCTTAAAAATGCTCAGTAATTAATCGTTATTTTATAATACAACTTCTCTATAAGAAACTTATGAAATGATTTCCGAATAACCGATTTAACACAGCTTCTCTTTAAGAAACTTATGAAATGATTTTCCAATGCAAAATATAAGTTTTTGTGTTAAAATGAAAAGATTATCTATTTAAAAACAACTATCTTTTTCATTTACTGCTTCGGTTTCCCTTTTTTTCCTCCTTATTTCTTTCTTTCGATTAATGGGAGAGCCAGGGAATTTTAAATTGGTCCAAATTAATGGACTTTACCTTAAATATTCCAAAATTTCCATCAAATATTATTGGGTTTACAGGAAGAGACATCGAAAGACTACATATGGAATGAATCGGCAAGGCATGCAGCATATATACCTGGAGGCGCGAAGGAAGGATTTCATATCCCCTGTTGTACTGCATTTTGCAGTTCATGACGTGAGCCGTTGGATTGTTTCAAGATTCGTGCCAGCTTGGATCGAGACGATCCAACGGCTCACATCATGAATTGCAAAATGCGGTAAGTTAGAGGATAAGCACTCAGAAGGATTTCGAAATTGTTACATTGCATCAGGAGTATACCGGCCGGATTCTTTGACGCCTATCAGTACCGGAATATGGTACTCAATAATACACCGGTATATATATAATCCTTACTAATAATAAAAGCATATCGGAAAAAATGACATGAAAGGGCTATCCTTACATCTGAGCCGTTGATCATTTTCTTTGATAGATCAGAACCGTTGATGTACGTTAATGCCCGTTGACGCTCTCAGCCCATTAAAATTAAGACCCATATAAATTATCTCAAATTAAGGCCCATTACATATTATCTTAAAAGTTTATTATAAGAAATAATAATTTCAGCCCAAAGTAAGGAGTGAGCTTTTTTACTAGTATTGGAAAAATATATCTTACCCCTTACATTGCCCCAGCACCATACGATGACATGGCAAATATTTACAAAAATATACCCTTTTTAGACAAATTTACAGAAATATCCCTTATTCTAAAGAACATTTACAAAATTGACCATATTTGGAAAACTATTTACAAATTGACCCTACAAATTTTACAAAAATGACCCTCCGACCATGAAAATTTTATAAAAACAACCCACCCGACCCACATGCCACCTCATCATAGGGTTGTGGGGGCAAAGTTTGTGGCATAATATCATTGTCTTTTTTTTTTTTTTTTGAAGGGTTGACAGCGGCTGTCAACGCAAAAGGCATAGTATCATTGTCCATATATATTTGGTACCAGTGATTTGTACAAGAGTACTGCTAGGACTAGGAGTAAGACTGTAAGAGGTGCCGGTGCTGACCAACCTACTTTGTTTCAATCAAAACAAACAGGGTACCTGCTGATTCACCGGATTCGGATCGTATGACATATGTCATATGCTATTCGGTTGAATCTCTTTTGGGTTCGGGCAAAAACGAATCCCGAGGAGATCTGACGACCCACATGTCGAATGGCACATGACATATGTTAGACGATACTCGTCCACATCCTCATTGACTTCCCCTGGGTTGAAGATTTGGATTAATTTTAGTTCCTCATGTCATGTATCTCTTATTGCATTTTTTTTTCTCTCTTATTTTTCGGATACTATTCATTGTATATTTTTTAACAAAGGTTGCACTGCTTGTGTGACTTCAATGAAATTTGGATGTTTGACCTCCATCTTTTCTTAAAAAAAAAAAAAAAAAAAAAATACATGATATCTCAATTTTTAAAAATTTTAATGCTCAATCTTAGGCGTTTGATTTAATTAATCCATATATTTATTCTAGTTGAAATGAACTTTGTTTCTTTTTTATAGATTATTCTACTACTTTTCGATACAGGACTTTGGTTGAATAGAGAAGATTTCCTACTTTTCAATGTTAAATTACAATACAATCAAATACCCATAAAAAAAAAAAATGGAGTCAGCAACAACCAAAATCAGCTCTAATTTTGCCTGGCCCTGTACCACAGTACCAGTCTTGCATCTCTTTCTGTGAGTGAGCAACAAATAAAAATCTGCCACTATCACTGGCCCTGTACCAGTCTAGCTAGGATCTCTTAGCTTGCAGAAATCAAAAGAGTAATACCTATTGTCCATAGAATATCTGTCTATAGCGTCCATAGGTTACAAAATCAGATCTATATATTATAAAATCGGATGTGTTTGTTACATTCTGAGTGTGTCTATGAACATATGGATGCATTTTTCAATGGACGCAAGATGTTTCTCAAATCAAAATACCCTTGCAGCATTCCATGCTCCTAAATAAAAGGTAATTAGAAATAAACATAGCTGAACTCTATTTACAATGGCCAAAACTAAGAACCCTATGCCGACTCAAAGCCACGATTGCTGCTGGGACGTCGATTGTCCATTAGAACCAGCGCTGAACACACCTCTGAGTTTTTGGCTTGAAGAACTGCTTCACATTCAATCAGTGCGCATTTTCCGTAATATCGATCGATCTATGGTTGATCAGTCCCTAGTAGAGGGACTGTCCCTGTGTGACCCAAAAGGGGTACTCTCCAAGTGAAGCATGATCATTCATGTCTCCATGCTGTGTCTAGAATAAACATGTCAAGTCAATAACTGTAATACATTTTCCATTTCTGTCATTGATCATACAGTTTAGAAACTTCTAATATCCTCTTTAAGGTGAAATTCTATTTTTCTTTTTCTTTTTCTCAAAATTATAGCTACTTTAACTGTAATACATTTTCCGTTTTTGTCATTGATCATACAGTTTAGAAAGTTTCAGCTATTTTTTACCAAACAAAAGTCGGTGTCATGTAGAATAACTCTCAATAAATAGATAGATATATAAAAACCTTATAACAAACCTGATAATACTGGCTATTTGAAATGGAAGTAGGGGCAATTATAGCAGGAGTTGAAGTGGTTGCAGAATTGTCGAACAGCATTTGCTCCATATGCCAGGCAGACTCATCGGCATTAACGGAATATTCCGTGTACATAGTACTGTTGGCATTGCTGTCGGTCTCAGCGAGACCAGAAACACCAGCCTCATCTTTGTTATACACATTGTAAATTGAACTAGCTTCTGCTTCATCCACAATCGTCAGTGTGTGCACAATTGGTTCCGACGGCAACTTGAACCCAGTTAGAAGGTAACGAGCATGCTCGCGGCGTAGATCACTTGTGCCGTGTACTGACAAGTCGCAATCTTTGCAGAGAACTGATCTATCTTCTTTACAAAAGAGAATTCCTTTCTTCTTCTGAACACAAAAAAAAAAAAAAAAAAAATTGACAAAAATAAATGATGTAAAGCGACCGTCTTTTCGGATATATGAACTATACTGGACCAATTATATGTTCTCCAACAGTAAATTGATTACAGTGAAAAATAAAAGAAGATATATATTGAGCCAAAAAGTGTCGTCGATGTAAGCAACTTACCTGGCATATATCGCAGAGAGGTGTCGGTTGATGTGACGATGCAGTACTATGACAGGAGGAATGACACACCAGGGAAAAGCGACAGTGCCTGCTAGCAACTCTGTTCGCAAAGTGAATCTTGTGGTCACAGCTATCGCATAGCGCAGCTTCGTCAGCAAAACAAAACAAGGAGGCGGCCTTGAGACAGCAAAGATCGCATTGCAACTTCATTTTCACCGAATTCGATCTCGGGTTATATATATAGTTCGATTGAGAGTCGGAAAACTGAGAATGAGACTGTTCAAGTAATGTTTCATGAGATTGAAAGGAGGGCTTGCATTTATAGTGATTCAAAGAAGCGTCTAGTTAGTTTGAGGATAAGGTGGACTAACTAAAATAGGAAAGTACCAGAGGTACTGAAATAGTTATAGGCGACAGTGACATGAGAAATTAAGAATAGTTGGATAAGTGTTAATTCGTAAAGGGATATGGCTTCAAGTTAAATTACTGTCAGGTATAACTTGAGAGTATATATAGTTTTAAGAAGCTGGAAGAAGTTTGGATTGAATATTTTGTAATCAATATCTTGATATATAGTTTCCAATGCATTTCGCATAAGAAGAAGTGTTGTTAATGAACCTATCGAATCTGATGGTTATGTCATGAAGATGTATATATCGTAAACTGCAACTCGAATGACCGATCCAAATTGCTCATCATATTCTACATATTGTAAACTAGTTGCATGCCAATTTATTATATTTTAAAAAAATTATTTTAACTATTTTTCGAATTTTTTAAAAATGACACTTTTATATACAATTTTTTTTATATTTCCTATATAATTGTCAAAAATCTAAAAAAATAGTTAGAAATTTCGGAAAAAAAAATTGCAATGCAATAAGTTTTCAATGCAGTAGATAGTTTTCAATTGCAATGCAATAAGTTTTCAATTGAACTACGTACGGTTGAAGAGATAGAACACCAAAACACAATAGCCAATGCGCTTTCTAAAGCACAATAGCTCTCACTCATTGTAACTGTGTAACATAACCAAATTGTATCAAAAAAAGATAATTATATATAAGAAATTATAGTACTATTAAACTATATACATGTAATGTTATAAAACAAAATGTTATCATTAACATTGATTTTGGTACCACATGGTATTATGGTATTCTAATTGAAAATTTAATTCAATCAATTTTATGGGACCATGGATCGGGTGCCGTTATGGGCTATTTGGCAACTTGATATTTGGTACCCATGTCATTTATGTGTCACGTGACATTTCAGAACCACTTGAACAAGTTTTACACCAGTTGTAGTTTATATATTTATTTATTTAGCAAAAATTGTAATATATATTCTCTCTGTTAATAATTAATATATTATCAATAATAACTGGATTTTGAAATGCCAGCTTTCTGATACAATTTGGAATTTTCTAAACCTTGATCGATCGCTAATGTAATGTTTCTTTCCGGAGAGTCCTTATATTAATTTGGGTCGACATTAATTTGCTCATTTTCCTCATCATCTTTTCAGATTAATTGGTTTCAAGGGTCTTCGGTGTTCCTATCATTTAAGGGTATTCGCGACAGGGAGATCTCTTATCTATACGTTTACAGACGTACAAAAAGTGTAATAAATATATTTCGAAATGTAACATATACATACTTAAAAGTAACCTATGAACGCTATGGACAACTTTTCTATGAATACTGCGTATTACTCATCTCTTATATACTTTTACCTTTTATTTTAGCATGTTTGGGTATAATTAAGTTGTATTAGTGATTTAAAAATGGTCCGGGTAGGTCCGGGTCGGTCCAAACTCGCCCCGGTCCACGGGTTCCCCGGTCCACGGGTTCCCCGGTCCACGGGTTCCCCGGTCCACGGGTTCCCCGGTCCACGGGTTTCCTCGGTCCACAGGTTTTCTCGGTTCGGGAAACCTCGGAAAAATTTTGGGGGGAAGGAGATTGGACCTAGCTTAGGACCGTCCCTCCCGGGTTGCCCGGGTTTCCCGGTCCGGGTTGCTTAGGTTGCTCGGTCTCGAAGTTATATGTCAAAAAAAATGAGAAAACAAAACAAAAAAAAATTTAAAAATATAATACACATATTTTACACTAAAAAATCGAAAAATATACTTAAAAAAATGAAAAATAATTAAAAATTAAATTATTTGTTTTAATCAGATATATATATATATATTATATTATACAATTAAAAGTTAGGAAAATAGTATTTTTATATTAGAAATGAAAAAAATTTAAAATAATATTATTTATACCGAAAAATTAACATAGAAAATCAGAAAAAAAATTTAATAATTATATTTGTTGTAAAACAAAAATTCTTATTGAAAAATAATATTATATTAGTTGTTAACATAGGCGGGAAAAGTTGGAACCAAGTCGGGTTACCTTGGGTTATTACCCCGGGTTGCCCCGGTACCCCGGGACGGGTAGGGTCGGGTCCCGGGTTGCCCCGGTACTCCGGGACGGGTAGGGTAGGGTCGGGTCTCAGGTTCGCTCGGGTCAGGTTTTCACGGGAATTTTTTTGAAAGTTAGATACATTTCCTTGCGAGGACCGTCCCTCGTGACCCTATCGGGTTGCCTCGGTCAGATGCTCAGGTCGGGTCGGTCGGTCCATTTTTTCTGAATTTCTCGGGTCGGGTTCGGACCTCTCGAGTTTTTTTAAAACACTAAGTTGCATGCCATATGCAAACTAGCTTGAATATTGTGTTGTATTATATATTATGGTTGCGGCGTAAAGTTCCTTTTTGGCGGTATCAATTCCTCTCTGTGGAGAGAATGGAGGCTCTGATCAAACAACGTTACTTAAATGTTAAATGTGACATTTTATATTCTGAAGGAAGAGATTTGCTCGCCGCAAAACGGGTGCCCCACTTGATTCTCTTCACACCACTATTTGACACTTTGACTGGGCTTTCTAAATAAATAAATCGATAGTTATCCTAAATTCTTCTTTTTTGTAAAAAAAAAAAAGTATTAGTGGGCATTAGTTTTCCTAAATTTAAAACTAAAAAATTAATTAATTTAATTCCAGAACAGTGTGTTGTAGCAATTTTTGGGACTTGAGCTGACAGAGAAGAAAACACTCCATGATTTAATAATTCGAAAGTATATGTCAAAGAAATTTATTTAATCAACATTATATCACACTCACAATATTCTTGTGGCCGGTGGTTCAATGTTAAGGAAATCAGTACTGATGATTTCAAATACCAACTAAAATGAACATTTGTATAATTAACTAATTAGTTACAGATACTATGTTTTAATTAGTTAGGTGGATGAGATAATTAATACTTCTTGCGGAAGATCGATTAATTGTTGACACATAAATTAGGTTAAGTTCAAATGTATCAAGATAATTTATTTATTATTTTTTTGTTTTGAAAAAAGTAGACTCAACACGTCCTACCGATTCTATTACAAAACCTTAAATTAAGATAATTCAATTATAGTATCTCTAAATTTACCAGATCCTTTTGGGAATAGCACCAGGCCAAATGTCCCGAGTATTGGGTTAGTCGTTCACATGTTCAGTCCACTAAACATGATCAAATTGCATTTTAATTAATGAGTACAATATATGTAGTTGACAAATTGCATTATAAATTAGTATGTAGTACGTAGTTGAGAAATTGATATGAGCTTGAGCTTTGTTTTTCTAATATATTTTGAGAAAATCTTTCTATCCTCTTCTCTCTGAGTGCTTATCCTCTGCCTTAAGGTATGGTGCCATGAAGCACGTAGACCGTTGGATCACATCAAGATTCGTGCATGCTCAAATATCGAGACAGTTCAACGGTTTACGTACTTCATGGCACCGTACCTTAAGGCAGAGGATGTGAAATCTTTCTCTCATCTCCTTAAACATTTCTCTAAGATCTAGGTTCTAATTGCTTATACCTACATCTAAGAATATTCCTTGTAGAGCATCCAAGATTACATATCCTGGTATATGATTTATATGAAGGACGTGTCCTACATATGATTTCATATCCTCTGTAGCGCTGCATTGTGTAGCGCAGGATGTGAACCGTTAGATCATCTCAGGATCTGTGCTGGCTCGAATCTCGAGATGATCTAACGGTTCACATCCTGCGCTACACAATGCAGCGCTACAGAGGATGAGCACTCCCCACATATTCTATGTTTTGAGGAAAGATCGGCTGCCCTAACTTGAATGTCTATACCATATTCAGTAAAGTAATTTATATGTGTTACATAGGGCTGTCAAACGTGGGTAACGACCACAGAAATGACCTCTATCGTTGATTGTCTCGTTTATATAACGAAAAAAAATTTTGTATCGTTAATCGTTCTGTGTATTGGACGAAAATAAATTTTCCATCGTTGATCGTTTCGTCTTATAACAACGAAACAGAATGATAGAACGTTCAAAGTTATTGAAAATCGAGAAAATCAATAAAATTCCAATAAATCTGCGTAGAACTGATAAAAATCACCAATATAGTCACCAAACAAAGCACCAAACTCAGCAGTATAGTCACTGCCTCACTGGTAATTTACCAGTATAGTCCGATCTTGGTAATTTTCTTAGAAAAATCACCAAACTCAGCATAATAATAAAAAAAAAACAATACCAAAAACAAAGTACCAATAATCAGTAAAAAAACAATCAATTTTGAGAAGTCTGTAAAATTAAAAGAAAATCAGAAAAATTGGGGAAAATCAATAATTTATGAAGGATTCGAAACCAATATACAAAATTTCAAGGCATCCAATAGGTTGCTTCCATGAGAAATTGGGCACCGCAACAGCCTGAGGAGAGGGTGGAGGGATGGCGTCGGGCGGAGTCTGAGTGTCCATGAGACCTCCAATAGCGGTGCCCAGGAAGCTCGAGTGGCCGTCGCAACGGCCGTCTCGATGGCGATGGGTTGATTGCATGGCGAGCTAGGACCGGAACCCGATCTCGATGCCGCGGATACAGTCATAGGGTTCGAGGTGTGGTGCGCGGGCTCCACTGGAGCCAAGACCATGCTCTGCTGACGCACGCCGTCCATGGCCATGATTTTGGGGTTTGGGATGGAAATGGAGAGGAAGCAAAAAAAAAAAAAAAAAAAAAAAAAAAAAAAGGAAAGACGAAAGACGAAAAGAGGAAAAAGAGAAGGGAAAAGAGGGGAAACAACGGTGATCCCTCTGATTTCTTCTCTGCAATCATGCAAATAACAGGGAGATAGAATTTCGCGTAACTAGACGAAACGAAATAAACCATTTTCGTGTTTTGTTTCGTTTAGTGAACGAAACTGTAGCTTTTTTCGCTGACCGTTCCGTCTGCTCCAACGAAATGAAAATGTGTTCCGTTACTCGTTCTGTGAGCACGAAACAAAACGCAAAAACGAAAATTTTCGTGCCCGTTGACAGCTCTAGTGTTACATGAGGATATTTGCACTTCATGTACTACCAAATATGCTGGTAGGGTACGTTTATGGTTTATGGTGGATTTTTGTCGGCTCTAGTTAACTCACCTCTATTTTTCTACTAATTAATTATTCATCTAATAACTTTTTCTTCCAGACTGATCCATTCTACTGGAATCTCATAATTTCATACTTTTTTAATCTGGAGCAATTAATTATGATTGGAATGCAATGACATGTATAGCTGGCAAAGCACTTTTCCAACGTATCAACAACGTGAGGGTCGAAAAGGCATCCCTTGTCGTTTTCCTCCAAGCTGAAATAATTTTCTAATATAATAATAATTAGAATATTCATATATGCATGTAGGTAGAATCGATCTTATGCATGATTGCGTTCAAAATATATATAGCAAACTAGTTTGACTTGTTATAGGAAATAAGTTTACTTGATGGCATTATAGTAGTTATTTAAAATATTATATTATCCAACTCCAAAATATATATTTTTTATAAGATTATATCTTTCTTGTATTTACAGAGTTAGACTATTATACTAACGTTAGCATTTGAATTCCTCTTCTTTCTGTTGGGGAAAGTACTTTGCCCGCTGCGCGCCTGGTATGGACAGGGAATCTGAAATGCTAACGCCTCAAAATTGTTGTTATCATGTTCGAAATCACGATTTATGGTGCTCAGTAAATTCTTTATATAAAAATATTGGGGAATACAAAAATTTTCCATTTTAGATTTTCTAAGTATTTGTTTTGTATTTTTGAAAATAGCATATACAAACATCAATATTTTATTAATATTTATGAGATATTTTCTAAAATTCAAAACAAATACTTAGAAAACTCTAAAAATGGAAAATTTTTGTATTCCCCAATATTTTCATATAAAGAATTTATTGAGCACCATAAATCATGATTTCGGACACGATAACATATATTTTGAGTCGTTAGCATTTCGGACCGAAATGCTAACGTTAGTATAATAGTCAAACTCATATATTATGTACTTAAAAATTAAAGATTAGAAAGTATGTCTATTCATGTTTGACCGTTCATTGAACCAAGACTTAATTTTTGGTTTGTATAATTTTCTTTTTGACAACTTATCAAGTAATGCTTGCTTCAAATTATGACAACCTTCATATATTAACGTATCTTATGAAATTGTAAATTATAAGATCAAATTGAATCAACTTAGAATAGCAATAGCAGATATTCAAATTCAGTGGAAATAAATTGTTATCGAGCCGGGGAAATCAATAGACATCCAAAGTCCAACAAGTAATGTCAGTGTAATAAAATGAACCAAGACCAAGGCCCAAAGAAGTTGATTTACATATCCATTATGTTATCCACAAAAACTAGCAGCAATATATAGTCTTCTTACGCTACAGCCCAAAATTAGACCAATTAATATTAAAACTGGCTTAATGATACAAATTTTGGCCCAATTCTCTTAATAGTACATGTTCCGTTATGTTATTGGCTCACATCTCTAATTTCTAAGATTAATAGTCGATCCGAACTGTTTATTATGATCTTTACATAATTTTACTTATAAACCAAACTTTATATATTTTAGAATTTGTTTACTATATTTTTAGATATTTTAAAATGACACCTAATTAGATGGCTCAATGATCACCACCTCAAATTTTGTTGTTATAACCCTCATTTGGCTTAAAATTATCAAAATTCATCAAAATCACCGTTTAAGTAGGCTGTTTTGTGTTTTCTTAAATTTTAGTGTTCATTTCTGAATTTGTGATACAAATAGATTCAAAACACACCCAATTTATTACATATTGCATGCAAAACAGTTTGCAATGATTACCACTTAAAATTCTTACCGTTATAGCATCCATTTTGTTTAAAATTATCAAAACTTCTCAAAAACGTTATTTATATAGGCTACTTTAGAGTTTTCTTAAATTTTGTACTTATTTAAGATCCAAATTGATACAAACTGCATCCATTTAGTTTAGTCTGATATCGAGTGCTAAAGCCTAAACTGTTGTAAAATTACCACTTTCAAATTAGCTGTCCGTTTAGTCTCATCCATTTAGTCATCCAAATTGAATCTGTCAATTTGAAACACAGGGTCCGTCCGCGATTGGCATGCTTCAAATGCAAGTACGTCTAACGCGTTACAAACAATACTATCCCCTCTGACACTGACACTTAGGTCCCACCAGCCAGTCTCTCTTTTCTCTCTTCCCTTCCGTCGCTTCGCTTGATCGCTTCGCTGCGCTGCCCAGATCTGAAAACTCCATTTCAAACTTGCGCCACGAAAGTACGAAAAACGCGACGCCAAGTCTCTCTCTCTTTCGCTCTCGCTTCCCCTTCTCGCATCTCTCCCGACGATTGATTCCTCCTTCCTCCCATGGAGGCCATATGGAAGCAGGCCTCCAAGCTCCGCGACCAAGTCGCCCGTCAGCAGCAGGTATACCTTCCCTTCCCTTCTTTATCCCATTTCCCTCTTCAATTTGATATTAGGTTGCAGTAATAAGATCCGATCGTAGTCCGATTGGTTCAAATTGAAAGGCCTGGGTGATTATTAGATCAGATAGTAATTATGAATGGAGGAGGAATGCTTCCTGTTTCTGAACTGATACAGGCCGGGGTTTGATGTATGAGATAGTTTGTTTCAGCTGCAGATAACCCTATGAACAGCCGAATACTCAAACTGTGATGTGGGAGGTCGGTTTAGGGGAATAGGATGGTATACTTGTTTACTGCCAATTTGTTAATTTTGGCTTAGATTATATTTACTGTCCAATTTTGGTTGTGCCCTGAAATTATGTTTTATTTTTGTTTGCGTTTTTGGATGGTAGGCTGTACTGAAGCAGTTCTACGGAAGTGACAATGCTTTTACTGATGAATCAGAGGTTAAACAGCACCAGAAGTTGGAGAAGCTCTACATCTCCACTCGTGCCGCCAAAGTTGGTTTTTGTTGTTTCGTTACTCATTAATTCCTTTTGTTTCTAAATGTTAATTTGTACTATTTGTTTTTCTAATTTCTTTTATTGTAATTGCACAGCATTTCCAAAGAGACATCGTCCGTGGTGTGGAGGGCTACATAGTCACTGGATCCAAACAAGTTGAAATAGGTACAGATATAAATTATTTAAATTTCAGTTTTGTGTTGTTTAGTTATATTTGCACGTGTCCAATATTTTTTAATCATTTTGTGTAGGAAATAAGTTGTCGGATGATAGTCAGAAATATGGCACAGAGAACACATGCACCAGTGGGAATACCTTAGCCAGAGCAGCTTCTGCTCACGGTAAGGCCCGTTCCATGATGGAGAAAGAACGCAGCAACCTCTTGAAAGCTCTTGGCACACAAGTATGATATTTAGATTGTAAAGTTGATTATACCACTTGATAAGCATCACCAAGTTTCATATGCGGTTGCTATGACCTGACAGGTGGCTGAGCCGTTACGGGCAATGGTTATGGGAGCACCCTTGGAGGATGCACGGCATCTAGCACAGAGATACGATAGAATGCGTCAAGAAGCTGAAGCTCAGGTTATCTTTTTTCTTTTTTTCCAGTTTCCAAGATTTTCAATATTGTGAATGGATTTACTTTAGTAAGAAAAGTCATTGGTGGAACTTAATTTTGTAGTACAGCAAATGTCAAGTTCCATTGGAACTATCTGTCTAGCTTTTTGTTAGGACTTTCAATATTAGTATCTGGAGATCATTGTATTTACTTGAATTTAAGTGTTACTGATGGCACATAGTACTGGTAAAAGGATTTTACAAGGTCAAAATAGTACTTATCTTTTTTAAAATCATAACTTCGAGTTTCATCTTGATAAAAAAACAAAGTTTTTAAAAATGGATGCTTGATAATGATGAAGATCTTGTAAAGCTCTAAAACAGATGTTAATGAAATAATGAATGTATGTTGTACTTCTCTTTTGCACTCTCTGATCTGAATATATGAACTAAGTCAGGAATATTCTGAATTTGTGTTAACTTTACTGACAGGCAATTGAAGTCTCAAAGCGTCAGAATAAAGTGAGGGAGTCACCTGGTAATGGTGAACTAATAACAAAGTTAGAAGCATCTGAGCATAAATTGCAAGAATTGAAGTCAAACATGTCCATTTTGGGAAAGGAGGCAGTTGCTGCAATGACTGCCGTTGAAGCCCAACAGCAGAGGCTTACGCTTCAGCGCCTCATTGCAATGGTGTGTGCTTTTACACTACCACATTACTGCTGATTTAGACTGATTTTGTTGTTTCAAAACTCAACATCAGCTTGTGCATATTGCTATAGGGAAATTCAGTTACTTTGTAGTTTCCTACCCCCCACTGGATGGATGAGTTTTGATATGTTTTGGTTGCTCGTAAGTTTAAATTAACCAAAATCAAACCATGTAGATGTCAATGTGAGGTTAGAGCATGCATAATAAATTCTTTGTTATTATTCAACATAGCTAACTTGATATCAACACTTGTGGTATTTTTGCCTAGTCCAATGTGGCTTGTCAACCTTATCTACATTTTTGTCCCTTTGTGTAGAATACTCCTACTGAAGATAACAACAACTTAAGCCAGTTGAACATGGGTTAGTTTGAGATGAAGGATAAAATGATTGTTATAGGATGGAATTCCATCCAACAATATCGGTGGGTTGGCTGTAGTTTTGACAAGACTCATGATTAGAGGATGACTGTAGGGGTAATGAGATAGATATAGGGGCAGTATTGTGCAAGGATTTAAGATGGTTGTCTTTTGCTCATCTCGTTGTGTATATACCCTGCAAGCTTAGCACGTCACTCTATTTACTCTGGTGTTAGAATTATTTAATGTAGTCTATAAGCTCAATGGTTTATTGAAAACTTGAACTAGACTAGATAGAACCTTGAACCTAGTGCAATAATTGGGCTAAAATAAGAGTTGACTCTTAATTGTCAAATTGTTTGGTATGCATACTTTCTCTGTTATGTTTTGTTTTGTTTGTATGTGGTGTTTACAAGGCCCAAACATTTTTTATGATTGTATGGCATAGAAGGAATTACAATAATAATAATATTGTTATAAATTAATTATTTTTTTGGTTATATTTTAAGGTTGAATCAGAGCGAGCCTACCACCAGAGAGTTCTGCAAATCCTTGATCAACTAGAGGGAGAGGTGCTTTTACATTCTCTACTCTACTGTCCTTATACATAATTGAGGTCCTTATACCATTTTATAATGCTCACGATGCAGATGGTATCAGAGCGTCAAAGGATAGAAGCATCTCCGAATCTGGCGAATGAACATGTAATGCAGTCGCCACCTTCGTATGAAGAAGTTAATGGCATGTTTGCATCTCCAAGAGTTGATGAATTGAATGAATCTCTAGAGTACTTCTTGGCAGAGGTAATTAATCTTCATATATTATATTATATTTATATGTCTTAGTCTTACTATGATATCGACCTTTATGTTCATAATTATGTAGGCAATCCAGTCATTTAGAGCTGAAAGTGAGGTTGAGCTTGCTCTGTCTGCTGGCGATATCATTGTTGTTCGGAAGGTATTTGACTTTTCTTTGTCTTTGTTTTTCTCACATGCTTTATCTTAGGTCCTCTACAGTGAAGGAAGATCTGTTAGTTTTAGAATTTTTAACATTTAAATACTTGATAAGCACATAAAATGGTTAGCTAATTGCATTGGAGATTTGTTACATTCAAAGTGTAATGTTTGTTATTGGACAATTGAAATCATGCGGATTTGATGGTCAGAACTGCAGAGAGTATATGTTGGTAAAATCCAGTGACAGTTTTCATGTTCCAGGCCTTTGGCCCTTTTCTTGTCATCGACTATATTACTTCTAAATTTATAATTTTGTATATTTTCTTGTGCTGTGTTTAGTTGTCAAACAATGGCTGGGCTGAAGGAGAGTGCAAAGGAAAAGCAGGTTGGTTCCCATATGAATATACCGAGAGACGGGACCGTGTGCTCGCCAGCAAAGTCGCTCACATTTTCTGATACTTATATCTATTCTCCTTTTCTTTTGGGTGCTTGTGTTGTGTTGTGTTGTCTTATAATTTTTTATACGAGTAGGCCATGTAGCAATATTGTGCTATCTAGTAGATGTTTCTGGTTTACCTTTCTTGGACCCCTTGTCTAGCGAATGTCGTCGTTGCTCATGTATGCTGTGCCGTGCCATATTAAACAAACATAGTGTTTTTGGTGGGTAATGCTCTCAATGCATGCTTCTTTTGCAGAAAGGGCACTTCAGAGAGTACAGTACTAGTGAATTTAGGTCCCGTTGAAAAGCATGTATCAGGCTTATATTTCGCACTATGTTACGTATACAGATCAGATTTCAGAGTGAATATGCATGGTTAAGACTTAAGATTAACATACAAGTATTGTCAGTTTGTCACGCTTTAGTTAATCCAGTACGATATGGACCTCGATCCATTGGTAGGCCTGAATCTCATACGACTTTTGTAACAGGCTGATGACATACTGAGCCTGCGAGCATAAAATTGAGTATTACATTTCGTAAGGTACTTAAGTGTTAACTTATTTGCTAATTCTGGATCGGATGAAATATAGGCTGTTCGTATTTTATAATCGGATGATCACGATATATTTTTTAGGTACAATTAAAGATACATATTTGATAAGAACCGTTCGATTCAAAATGAAAGGTTGCTTAGCCGAGTCGTAGCATAACCACTTTTTTTTATTTGTTTTAAATGCCATAAAAGCCATCCGCTTATATCTCTTTTCAAATGCGTACCTTGGTGATACTGATATACACATGTGGCATGTTAGTCTTCTTTGAATGCTTACCTTATGTACATATGAAAATTGGGATATTTGTGGTCATTAGCTGCACACTGGAACCAAAGAATATCAATTCGCATCAGAATTATTTGCAGAGAATTAAAAAAAAAAAATGTATATTATGATTAATGCTCTTCTGAATTTAATGTTGTGAGTTACAACTCTTTTTTTTTTTTTTTGGCAATGAAAATAAATTAAGAATAATAACAGTTGGACCAATATAGATTAACAATTGCAAATCAAATGATCAATAAACCTATATGATATGATATGCTCGAATAGATTGAAGACTCGTCTTCTTTCTTCAACAAAAAAAAAAAAAAAAAAAAAAAATCTTCTTCAAGACTCGTCTTCAAAACAATATAATGTCATTTAACTCACACTTCCTTAAATTCCAGCCGAATGATTCCTTCCACATCGAGTCAACTGAAGCAATAAACATTAAACAATATAAACTGAACTGGTCGGCAGTCCGTTAAAAGTTGTGTCAATTATATGAAGGCCCAACTGACCATAAGATCATATATATATATGGCTTAATTTTCCGTGGGAAGCTGTTTTAACTCACGATCATCAGTAATGACAACATCATAATCTTTTCTTAGTATGTGCCTTGCAGTTTCCTTCTGAATACTGACAAAAAAAAAAAAAAAAAAAAGTTCCAACATCTGACCTTATATATAGGAGGGGGTCGTTTGACAATTAATTTTTTTTTTTTTTTGACAACTTTTGTAACAAATCCTCGAATAAATATAAATACAATTACCAAACCATAAATATTTGTCCAAACGAATTCTTAAACTCACTGATCGATTGTGTTTCAAATTCTTCGTCTAACAGACATTTTGAAAGGTAGGTGCTCATAGTCCAATTGATGAATTGAGTTTTTCGTCATAACTCATAACACTTTTGGACTGTATGTCTTGCCAAAATCGTTAAGCTCGATCAGGTCCATCTTCACTTATCGGGAAAAATATATGAAGCCTACATGAACTGCGCGCATGCATATATACAGATCACAAAACAAACCAGGTTTCATAACTCTAACCCAGTACTGGCAGGATCATTTGCAAATTCAGATACTGCTTGCAAGGTACTGCTCTTATAATGCATGGAGAATTAATGGTGAACTTCCAGATTTTCATTCCAAGAAAGATGAGCACAGACAGGACAATATGAATTGCTAGGAGCTAGGTCCATGACATACTAAACACCCTGTAATTACTATACTACATACTCTCCTCATTCTTTAATCTAATCCCGTTTGCTATTTGCTATTTGATGAGCAAGATATTCTGATATCTTGATGGATGCATCAAATGGTAGGTCTTCTGCATCATCTGTCATGCATCCTGATTATGGGTCATGTACCAGTGAATATGCATGCATGTGCTAAAACAATTACATGTATGTACTGGTGAAATTGAGACTGGCATAGAGCGAAACATGCAATAATTAAGTGTATACGAATTTGTATACATTAATTGAGAGAGCACTTCACCACTTGACTCTCAAATATTTTTTTGAGGAAGTACGTTGACTCTCAAATATTGTGCAAGTGATGAGAAAAACAAATAAAAATTGCACTTGAAACAGACCTCTGTAATTTTTATTTATTTTTTTTGGTGGCCACCCACAAAATTTAAAAAGTTTGACGACGTTGTCGTTTTGAATGTGCGACAATTAATACCTAATTTCCTGACGTTCTTACATGTCCATAACTCCATATAGATATCTAAACAAATATTATATGAATTTTCAAATTACAAGTTGAAGATAGAGCAAATACATCAGCCTCCTCCCTTTTTAACTACGTCTTTGCATTTCATTCTCAGAATCCGAATACATAAAAAAAGTAAAAAACAACATAATTGTTCGAAACTGGTATAAAAATATTGTTTTGAAAAAAAAGAAACTGTGGATGGGCAATGAAAAGAAAAGAAAAGAAAAGAAAATTCCCATAAATCAAGGGGGGGAAGGCAGAAAGGCAAGGCACTTTTAATGGATCGTTAGGCCCACTTCCTGTGCTCTGTCTGCTTATATCAAATTAAGTCTTCACATGGCCTTTGACACTTTCCAACTGAAAGGGGGCACTAAACTCCACAAACTTCACTTTCTTCAAAGTTCACCCCTTGATATAGATATATATAATTACAACAGCTACAGTACCTATATATATATATAATTCAACTGCTAAACAGAACCTTTTACTTTTTGGTTGTAAGAAATGGGCCTTTTTGTAGATTGGGCTTGAAGATCCAAAATGCCAATTGGTTGGTACTGGTATTTCAAATAATATTATCCGAGAATCATGCAAAAAAATGAAAAATGGCAGGTAACAAGAAGTCAAGAACTGAGCGTAAAGACAAATAAGAAAAACTAATTAAATGCGAAAATGAAAATGGGGTGTTCCGAGAATCGAACTCGGGACCTCTCGCACCCGAAGCGAGAATCATACCACTAGACCAAACACCCTTTTTGCTTATTTTGATCATTTCTCATGTAAAAACATGTTTTCTTTTGGATTGTTATTTGCTTCTTTTTCATCCTTCCCGTACAACAAATTGAAGAACATTTCTTGCATATCAATTTTTTTTTTTTTATGTGCTTGGCTGCTTGCCAATTGCCATACTCTCATTTCCTTTTTCTTACTTTTTAATTCAACTTATTATTTTTTTTTTGCCCCCTATAAACATTAAGGTCAAGCCATTTAAACTAAAATATTGACACAACACGTTCATTTAAGATATATTAAAGGTCTCTATAGTGACTAACATATAATTTAGATATTGATAACCAAATTCCTGAGGTGGAGCTTTCAAGACAGTGCTAGGTGATTGTTTTGATTCAAGTATTTAACCAGTTATGGATTAGCATAATTTGATTAAATTATTTCAAGAAGAAGAAGAGCAATCTTCTGTGCATTTTTGAATTTTTCTACCTGAATGGTTTTTGAATGGAGTTTTGAAATGGTGCACATTTAAAATATATGATTAATTAGACCTGTACTATAATAGTTTTGATAATGAAATTTGATAGTTCTGGCTGATCCCAAAATATTTAATGCTTCAAAGGCTAATTCAAATTTCATAAATTTTCACATCGCCTCAATTAATAGGCTAAGAAAATTTACCTACTGAAATTAATCGAATTGACAAAATAAATTAACGTTATTGGTTGCATTTGTTACCTTGGTCCCAATTAATTTAGAGTGTGATCAGTTCTCTAATGGATAGAATTAATTGGAGGGTTTTTAGTTTGGTGTAATTCATTGGACTTGTTCAAATATATAACAAGGTAAAATTTTGTCTATATAAATCAGACAATATTGATAAAATCTCAAAAATCAGGGCAACATTTTATCACTTCTTATTTTATTATTATTAAAATTGTTCAATTAAAATTTATGTGATTATGTATGATGTTTACTACTGAGAGCATGGGCAATTAGTGTCATAATTTTTTTTTTATTTTATCTGGTCCTCGTAAATGATTTTAATTGGATATTATTATAGTTTCAAATCGTATGGAAAATAGAACCGAAAGAAGTTTGTAAAAAGAAATATTTTGGATAAAAAAAATATAACTAAATATGATTCGCATTCTTTTTAATTTTGTCTTTTTTAAAGCAAAACATCTACAGATAATCCTTTTAGTTAAAAAAAAAATAGTAACAAAAATATTAAATTAACAGCCATAGTGCCATACAAACTCGAACACAAAAGATTATCATACATAAATCGTTGAGTTAGACTATTACGCAAACGTTACCATTTCGGATCAAAATTCTAACGCCTCAAAATTTATGTTATCGTTTCAAAAATCACGATTTATGGTGCCCAATAAACTCTTTATATGAAAATATTGGAAATACACAAATTTTCTGTTTTTAGAGTTTTTTAAGTATTTATTTTGTAATTTTGGAAATTGGATGTACAAACATCCCGGCAGGATACTGTCGAAGCACAGGTAGCATAGCAATATCTTGAAAGTGTGGCTGTGATCTTGTGGGCAAGTCTTACCTCATGTTCAAGTAGAAAACCTAATTGTGGTCTGTGGTGGTTGAACTCGTCTTAGTTAATTACCACCTCGTGCATGGTCAGTACCGGCAACCAGATAATTTCTAAGAAGACTCAGTAAACCAAAAGGGTCATATTTAGTATCTTCAGTATTAGTGTCCACGTGTCTATATTATTATAGAATTTGAGTTTAGAGTTGCAAAATTTGAGATAAAAGTTACAAATTTTATGTATGTGTAAGTGTAATCATATAGATAGCTAAAATGAGGACGCTTAAAGTTTTCTAAACAAAAACCAAACATAAACTCCATGCTTCTATTGATGGACGGTTCATATATAGAAGTTACACAGTGAGTGTAACTATTACATCTGGATCTATATGGGGTCCATTTGTCATACTATTTGTTATTTTTACAGACCATCCATCAATAACCGGTAGGACTTACTGACAACCAAAACCCCAGCAGGCCCATAGATTTGCAAACAAAAGCATAATTGAATTAATTGATCCCCCAAAATAACTAGTAAATTGACAATCTGACAAGGAGAGGAGAGGATAGGAATTAATGTGGTGTTGCCACCTGCCAGTGCAAGCCAACACGAGAAAGCTTTGTGCTTTTATTGATTGCCACCATTTATGATGCAAGTCATATCCTCTACTGCGCTGTAAGTTACTGCGTATGCAACGATTCAACTGTTCGATCTGCTTTGAGATTCGTGCAACTCAATCTCGGAAAAGCCCTCCCATATATAATCCTCATCGTTGATTCGCTGCGCAGTAAAATACTACGCAGCAGAGACCGAATAAGCACTCCCATGTATGATCAGGGGCGGAGGGAAGGGGAGCAAACGGGGTGTGACCCCCCAATATTTCAGAATTTGTATACTGATTAGGCTCTTATACTGTATATTTTATCCAAATTTTTTATTTCAGTACCCCCTAAATTTTGTTCTCTCAACGTCTCGACCCTCCTACCTTCAAATCATGGCTCCGCCGCCCGTGTATGATGTATGTCATGGGTGGTTCCATCTACCTGCTGTGTATGTATGCCTAGTAGTAGTAGTAGTACATGCACTGGTGAGAGAGCTATTGACTTGTTGGGACTGACTGACAGACAGACACCGTCTGAGATTCCGAGACGTATCAGTCCGTATTTTTCCACTACTCGTGTACCGGATTTAAGAGCCCGGTACGTACGTACCTGAATTGGTTGATGATGGATCAGTTGATGAATCGAAGGAGTTTTAAGTTAGCACATCAATTAGTTGGGGACAGGTTGAATTTGAGACCCTAGCTCTGAGTTAACTCAAAAATTGAGTTTACTTGTACAATGATTTTATAAAGGATCCCATAAATTTAAACAGTGACCGTCTTGACCGTTCTGGCCGAAATCCGAAACCTACGGCCCAGATCTATTCAGAGTTAAACTCAAATTTTGAGTTAACTTAGAGGATACGGACTCGGAGAGGTTTGGGTATGGGATGTTACCTGCTTGAGATTAACTCAAAGAGGAGGTGGTTATATATTAAGATTTAAATATGAGTAGTTTGACATTATCTTTACATTAAAAAAAAAGAATTATTAATTTCATTATCACGATTATTAGTTCTTAAGTTCTACTTATTTGTAAAATGATGAAGATACCCTTATATTTTAACACCTTTTTAAAAATAAAAAATTATACATTAGTAGATATTTTCTTTTATCGCAAAGTAAATATTTTAAAAATAAAAAATGTTATAAAAAAATTATTTGATATAACTTTTTGCAAAATTAAACATCACCAAAATGCCCAAGGAAATATGGAATTTCAACAATACTGTATGCTCTGTATATCTAAAGTTATGGTAAATAAATTTCTACATTCCAAAAATTGCAAAATCTCTAATTAGATGTACGAGAAAGAAAGATGCAGATCGAATACAAAATTCAGGACAAAATTGTTAGCTGTTGATTGCACTCGTCATTGGGCCATCAATCAAAATTTTAAATTTGTTATTTATTCCATCCCATTTGCATTTTGACCGGTTTAAGTTACGCATGCAGCCTTTTTGAGTTGACTGTTGACCAAACAGGAGAGAACTCCTATCCAAAAAGAAAAGCAGATTGAATCAAAATGTTAGCTGCTTTTCTTTTTATTTGAGATGATACGTGCCAAAACCGATCCCGACCATCGGATCGGAAAAGCAGCCAATTCTTATCCAGGGGAGGAGTATGAATGAGATGTTACCTTCCAAATTGGGGTAGAGGATAAATGGAACTATTATACAAATTTTGTGTCTTGTTATCCTCATTTCCCCTCTTCTCCCCTCCAATAATAGTAGCTGTGAAGAAGTAACAAGGTCTTTGGCAGGTAACATCAAACTTGGGCAGCCCTCCCCTTCTCTCCCACATTCTGGAGCAGTGTACATCTAACATTACGTACGCTAAATCAAATCATATGTTTATGGTACAATTTTCTGAAGAATGCTACCCAAATGAAAATTCCAAAACTACAAATGTTTTGCTAATGGCTTAGATAGGATGTTCATGAAATTTGAAAAAAAAAAAAAAGATTTGACACTAATTGATTTTATAAAAATGCATTGAAAAATATTGCTCCTATCTCTTTCAAATGTATTAATATTCTATCAAACTCGGCAGAAAAAATGTACCATTGCATGCATGTAACATAATTTTGAATGTCACATGTAAACTGGAATTACGACAAATGGTGATACATTTTCTACTTTCTACAAACGAATACCTAAATCTTGTAAAACAAATTATAAAACACAAAATAACAATTTAAAAATAAAATAAGAATCCGTAAGTACTAAGTTCAAACTTCAAAACACAAACACAACACGCAGACGATGGGATGAAAAAAAATAAATAAAATAACAATCATGTCAAATCTAGAACCTCTGATTTTTATCTTGTGGTTCATAGGCAATGGCCGGCAGGAAACCTATGGAAAAATAAATAAAACAACCTGACGTGAACACGAGTTCCTATACATTGTAAGAAATAATTTCACTATTGAGACTTGAGAGTAAACTATTTGTACTTCTCATTTAATATTTTAATGATAACTTGTACATTTTAGAGTCGTACGCAGCGGCCACCTCTTTAATTTATCCACCGGTCCATTGTATTTTTGATGAACAAATATTATTTTTTAGTAAACATTTATATCTTTCCGATCAACATATATAATTTGCTAGTAAACAGATACACTACGGTTTTCAATAAACATTTATACAACTGTGACAAGCACATTGATGCACGTGAATGTGTCAGATTGTGAGAGAGATGTAGATGAATGACTTACTTTATAAGTGGACTCTACGTATGACGATGACATGTACCTAGATACTCGTTATCTTTTGATAGTATTCCGACTCGCGTACTACGCAATGTACGCATAAAACACCGGCAGGTAAAATTTTTTATTTCATTTGATAATCAGACAGTGTTGACAATTTTCAGTTCCGTGATTTAAGTTCATATGAACTTCAATCTACGAATTTTTTTTTTTTAACAATCTGTCTGATTAAGTTAAAAACTTGAAATACGGAAGTAAAGAATTTCACGGTAATCGAGCAAGATTTTTTTTTGAATATAGTAATCGAGTAAGACTTGTACGAAAGTCGACTTATTATATCGATAATACATTAATTATCTTTGTGCAACGTCACGGGTTCAAAATCTAAATTGAAGGTTTTTTATAGACATTTAAATTTGTAACTTGACTCTCATCTTTATTTAAAAAAAAGCGACATTAGTTTTATTCACCACACAATTAATAAAATGTTATGTATCTATAGAAAATAAACATATATTAACTTAGAGATAGGTTACCGTGTTTTGCATAACAAAACTGTATTTTTGTTATGCACTCGTATCTCAAAAAGCGTAACTCCGATGGACGATCCGATTCGACCGGTGCATTCTACATATTGAAAACTCTTTGGATACAATTTTTTTCTATTTTTAGAGATTCCTAACTATTTTTAAAGTTTTTTGAAAAAACGACCCTGAATATGAGTTCCAAATAGATTATTTTATTATTTTTTTGGTCATCTTTCAAAAATCTTTAAAAATAGTTAGGAATCTCCAAAAATAGTAAAAATTAGTATCCAATGTGTTTTCAATATGTAGAATACACCGGTCAATCGGATCAGCGATCGGAGTTACGGTTGTTGAGATATAAGTGCATAACAAAAATGCAGTTTTGTTATGCAAAACACGGTAACCTAACTCTATTAACTTGTTATATTTTCTATATTACAGAAGTTAGCTTATACAAATTATATAATACACATATATATAGTAGTTCTTCATAAAAAAAAATAAAAAAATAAAAATAAACCGCTAAGAGCTTCGATTGACTTGCTTAATTAGCCTAATTTAATAGGTTGATGATGATATGGCATTTTTTTAACAGGCTTAACTTTAAAAAAGAAACATAATTTTTTAGTAGATTTTGCCACTCTCTTATCTCAAGTTTTATGAACTTGTGATATATTAGACCACGGAGTGACTCTGGACAAAACGTCCAATAATTATAGAAACAGTGAGAACGATATTGGGGATGCGGAAATTAGCATGCAAAGTCTGATCATGTGCAATATGGACTTTGGACTTGCACAACTTGAGGCTTGAGCTGCCCCCATTTGACCCGGTTACACAATGCATATGCATGGACGCATGCGAGTGCATGGAATTCAAATCTGCTGTTATTCTATTAAGATTAACAGGACCCTACTTTTCTACTGCGGACGGTTGGATCAAAATCTATGGATGAGATTTTTTCAAAAAAGACTCCTTATAATCTAAAGTCGGTTGATCCTATCCGTCCGTTTTGATCTAACAGCTAGGATATTCTGATAAGAATAATAGGGTTCTGTTATTATTCTCCAAGAATAATATTCTCTAAGAACAACAGCAGATACGACTCCGAGTGCATGCACTCTTAATTTCTCCGATGTCAAAGTTATAATTAAGAGAGGCTTAGATTGTGCATTGTGCTGCAATGCCCCCGCTCAGTGGAAACTGGTGGAAAGATTCATAATCAGCGTTGCCACTTGTTTGGCTAGCTCGGATATATATACTAGAGCTGTAACTTGGGTTTCGTCCCGAAAAGTGGTATCAAATAAATAACTAAGAATTTTTATAAAACTTTAAATATTTATATTAAATAAAACTTAAAAAAAAATTGTAATTTTTTTATGTAAGTAAATAATAATAATAATAATAATAATAATAATAATAATAATAATAATACAATAATTTATAAATAAGAACATATATAAATATTGGACCATTTTAAAAGTTAAAATTTGTTTTAGACATGTCACATTTATCTTATTTAATGAGTAGAGAAAAAAAATACAAGCCATTGGATTAAAGTAGATGAAGAGTTTCAAACAAAATCAATGGTAAATAATAGTGATGATGTGGTATAATTAAGGTGCTTGTAAATCTATCCCTCTTTATAGAGTATAGATTAGCACCTTTTTGGGCATCTATGTATGTCTTACAACATGACTATTGACCATTGTTATGGATTCATTATTATGACTTGTCAACGATTTAAAAAGTGCCTATATGCTCGATATTTAGAGGTTCAATTGGATCTAGAGTCTTCAATTAAGCGTTTTGATCAGTTCGAAGTACTTACGAAAGCACCGTAGCTGTACTCTACTTATTACTATATAATTTCACTGTCAAGTTTTTCAGAGTAGCCATATATTTTGAAGTGATCCCTCCTCATTTAGAAATTTAGTTATAAGTTATATCATAAGAAAAATTCAAGTGATTGCTAACAAGATACTTCTTTTTAAGTGCTTGTAATTACGTACTTACCTTTATTGCGCAGTTTCTTTTCGTTTTTTTCATTTCTGAGTCGCACTAGCTAGTTACAGAACGCTCTAATCCAAATTCATTACGAAATTGAAACGATCGACCACATGTTTTCCTAATGCGAAGAGGCATTAGTTACTCGATCCAAGGAACATGTTATATATGCTTGTATCATTTAATTAAGATTAATCACCAATTGATAAATTGCGCTAGCTCTCTAGCTAGCTGTATCTATGTATATTATAATAGCATGCATGTACGCTCCAAAACAAATAATTAACTTTGCTTTCTCTTGATTAATTAATATATTCACCTTAGTTGGCCTCATATATAAAGCAAAGAAAGAAGAAAAAGAAACGAAGTAAGTAAAGAGAATGGAGCTAGCTAGCTATAGTGAATGAAAAAGAGAGCCATTACAGAGGGTGGTGGTTATTAGTTTGCTAAAAGAGAGATGGATATCATATCACATGCTACTACGCGAGCAAGTGAGCGAGAGTAGTGGGGACTGGGGAGGGAGGGAGTGGGTGCAACTGTGCAAGTGCAATGCCAGTTCCTGATGCATGCATTCCCTGATGCCTTTCGTTTTCATTTTCTGGCCCTCTCCATCGGTCACCAACTGTCCCTGTTTTCATACGTACGGCGAGTTTAATTGGTGTCCGAATCGATCTGCTTTTTTATTTATTGAGAATAACAGACCCTATTTGTGATCTAATATGGGCTGTTAGATCAAAATGGACGGGTCCGATCGATCTAATGAAGATTATAGGGACTTTTTTATAATTAATCTCGTCCGTTGATTTTGATACAACGGTCCAGACTTGGATAAAGTTGGATATATAACAGCGCGCAGATTTGAATTCGCGAGTTTGGTGCAACGTACCAATAAATTTAGTTAAGTAGGAATTATATAAAGTCAGCTCTTTCAAAAGGTATTGTACATTCCCTCAAAAAAAAAAAAAAAAAAAGGTATTGTACAGCTGCAGTTTGAGTCAGCTCATTTCAAAATCTTATCTGACTTCATCCGCAATGCATGCATGATAGATCGAATTGGACTTAATGATATATTGGAGATTTGGATATTGGATATTGGGTATCATTATTTTTATTCAAAAAGCTTAATTTTATTGATATAATTCAATCGGAAATATATATTGAGACCATCTAAATTAGAAAGGATTGCTAATTATAATGTTACTGAATAGCTTGAAACTCCGAGAATTATTTGAGATCGATCGACCGGAGTCGTCAGACTCGATTCAAGTAGATGCTTAATTAAGAGAATATATAGGGGTCAATTGACCTCCATAAATTTCTAAGTTAATTGTTTCTAATTAGTAAGATGCCGCCTTTGGGTACAATAATTACATGAAAAATAATTATTAAAATCCTCTAGTTAATTAATATTTGGCCTAACTATGCCACCGTACAATAACTATGTTCTTGAACTTAATGTCTCATATCACTTCTACTTAAAAAAGAATCTCATAATTCCTTTGCCTACGATTGATCATGGATTTTAATTGGATTCATCATTCATGAATGCTAAAATAACAATCTATAGGATCTCACTTTTTTTTTATTAAGGTAATGATATTAATTGTGTGATCTGATTGTGATAAAATATATTTTTTTAAAAAAAAATTATATAATGTTTGCCACAAGTACCATGGCTTTTGTTTCTCTGACCAGTTGCCACTTGCCAGACATGCATATTATGGTCCACATATATATTCACATGCTTTTCTTTTAATCTAAAATTGATTTAATTATGAGAAAAATTATGCTTAGTTATTATTTTCTGAGCAATAGCTTATACGTAAGAAGTTGCATTGATAGCTCTCCATTTTTTGACAAAAGCAAATACGAAATTTTAAACTATAATAGTATGATTGCCTGAAGAATTCATAATTTAATTACATATAAAAGTACCAATTGGAAAAAAAAAAAAAAAAGAAGTTATTTAGTTCAACCTGAAACTTCGATTATGCTATAAGAGCATTTGCACTTCACTTTTTAGAATTCAAATGATCACTTAAGACACAAATTCAAAATTTCATCTTTTTTTTTCTTTTTTTTTTTTTGAGAATATCACAATTTGATCTGACTGACAGGCTTAAAAATAAAAGTCAAATGCACATGAGATGCAGGATTATCCAAAATAAAATAATTCAAGACCAGAAGCAATCTAGAGAGAACAACTCAAAATCTAATCCAAACAATATTTTATCATACCAATGATAAATTGCAAGTCCAAACTAATAAGTCATGCTCAATCCGAGTCATCCAATTAATATATTTATCAGAAAATAATTAACACTTAATTTATGTGCAGAGTGTTTAACCATGTCATTTCACTCTAAATTGAAGCACATTAAATTCAGCAATGAATCATTCTTCTTACTGTTCCATATGTCACAAGATAAACAATATTTAGAAAAAAAGGACAAATAGAAAAATTTATAGGAGCAGTTATTTCACTGACAACAATGTGCTTCTAACTAATTTACACCAACTTGGGTCGGCTAGGATGATCACAAATTCACAATATTGCGTGGATGATTAAGAAAGTGATATATATGTTGATGAAATTAAAGAAAGATACACATCTCATTCATCACTGTACATTTTGATAATTTGACTCCACAATCTGATAATTTATTTATATATAATTGGGGTGACTTTTCTAAACAATAATTGATGGTGTATTTATCTTGACAAAATCTAAGCAAGGTTAAATTACAAAAGGGTCAATATCTGTGCACAAAATTGATGGTCTCATCTCATGCCCACTTATTTGCATAAAAGAAATGGTTTTATCGAGAAAAAAAAAAAATCATCAAGCGGACAAAGTTGGGTGGCCTAACGGTACTGTTGGCACAAATACTGAGAATTACATGTATCAAGTGTTCTTCAAAGCAGCAGCCTATGAGGAAATTTTTGAGTAGTCAAAAGCATGTTGAAAGGCCTAGCTAGAGACTTGCACTATCACAAAAAGAACCGAAATTATTTAAGATAAAAATTAAGGGAAAAAAAAAAAAAAAAGCTCAACAAAAAAGTTGCACCATGGATAGTGGGTGAATATCCTCTACAGTAACCCACGGGGTGCGGTAACGGCTCGACCAATCACGGACGAGTAGATTTTGACCGCGGGTAGAGTTTTGGGCGACGGTCAGGGTTTAGAAATAGGAGTGCGTTTTAAAATCTCTATTCGGGCAACCGCACCCCGTGCATTACCGCAGAGGATGTGAATTCATGGATAGTTACGCTCAAATCATCTCCAATTGCTATAATACAATTAGGGCCTATTCGGAAGTAGGCTTTTCCTAAGGGAAATACACTGTTCAGCAGGGAAAAACAAAATTCACTCTCATAGAATTTTTTGTTTCCCACGGAAACAGTGAAATTGGGATGGAACCGAACATGCCCTTAGAAAGATCCACACAAAATCCTGACATGTCTATTCATAACAAACAGTCCGAGTTGATCTGAATTCTGAAGACTATGATTTTTTTATTTTTCTCAGAAAAAAAAAAAAGAAAAAAGACTGTGATCCTTTCTTTCTATGTATTTATATCTTTCTTTTTTTTTTTTTTTTTCCAGACACAATGATTCAAAGATATGCTGTTGAGATCCGGCAGAAGCTGTGGTGGACATGTCTGCCATTGCAGAGGATCTGGATACTATCCGTGCAACACACTGTACAATTTTTTTTTTTTTTTTTGAAGAAACTGTACAAGTACTTTCGGCTGATACACATCTCCATTCACAGTGGCCCCAACAGTTGCCGATATAGAAATATATAGAAATAAAATAGGCTCGGGTCTCTAAAAATTCCATGTGTTATGTTATGTTATGTTATGTTATCTCATGATTAAGATTAGAAGAGAGAGGTGTTAATTAACCTCTTTGAGATGAGATGAGATGAGATGAGATGAGATGACATGCATGATTGATTGGGAACCCACATGGCATGCCCAACCAATAAACGGACCCAATTAAGCTCGCATGTGATCATATGGTCATATATAAAATAGATATATATATATATATGATGGGAAATTAAAAATGCTGATTTGCTAATTTGCCGGATTATTAAGTTGTCAAATGTTTTTGTTTTGAGTGGGTGCCAGCTTTATGCCGTATTGCTGTGAAATGCTGTGCCTAATTAGGAAATTCATGAAAGTTATGTTTGTCTAGCTAGCTAAGCTAGCGTATCCATTTCATTCATCAATTGCACCCAAATTTTATGAGTAATATCCAGTGTCTATATACAAAAACCGTCTGTAACGTCTGTAAGTTATACATTTCAGAATGTATCAGTTATATTTTAGAATATATTTGTTACATTTTTTAGACGTATATATGGACGATTGTTTAATGCACGCAAGATGTTTCTCAAATTTTATCTCCATGAACTGTTTGTTATTCATCATCCATATATATCCAACTTCTCTATTTTTTTTTCTAATTTCGTGTGGAAAATAGGAACACCTTGCGACTAAATGAAGAAAGGCATCCCATACCGGGCATGTGCATTTGGTATCTCCGTGACCACGACCTGACCGAGAAGGATAAGTACCATGGAATCATTTCCTCTCTAGGCTTAATTTCTTGTATACCCCTCAACTCTCTTACAATTTCTTATTTCTCCCTCTACTCTTGAATATATCTAATTTATCCTTCAACTCTTACAATATTTTCTTATTTACCCCTCTAATTGAAATTATGAACTTAAATATAATTATACTCTTAAATATTCATCATTACTTATTTCTAAAAACACTGAGGACGAAAATACCCTCTGTTCAGTCTTTTTCTTCTGCTCTCTTGTACCTTTTCATATTACATATCATTCCTTTCTTTCCGATAATAAGCTTTATTAGAGAAAAATTTTATGATTTTGCTTTGGAAGTCCGCTTATAACAAGTTTTGTCTCTTGCTACAGACTTTAGTGAAATGGATGCTTCTTCAATTTAATAAAAGGTGATGAGAAATAAGAACGAAATGGTAGATACAGAAAGACTCATTATTATGGGCTTCAAAACTTTGTGCGAAATTGTCATTTTATGCATATTTTTAAAACCAATTCTAAGTTGCTCTAAGTTTTAATTGTTTTTTCTTAAAAGATATCCTTTGTATCTAAGAGATGATAAAAATTGTTTGTGCTAAACTACTAATGAAGATACTACTGGAGAGTGGAGAGAACGAAGGAATAGAAACGCAAAAAAAATGTAAAGAGATGAGAGGGAGCTGGACAGATTATATGAAGATGCATGGAGCAAAATCATAAAAAAAGGGATTTGATTTATAGTAAGGAGACGGATGAGAAAGGTGATTTAGAGGGTACTTTTGTCTTTTCATAGAAATTTTAGGGACAAAACATGAATTATTAATTTTTTTATTATAGTTAATTTCATAATTTAAACTAAGGGGTAAATAAGAAAAGATAGTAAGAGTTGAGGGATAAATAAGATTATTCAAGAGTAGAAGGAGAAATAAGAAAATGAAAGAGAGTTGAGGGGTATATAAAAAATTTAGCCTTCTCTCTATCCCTTTTTTTTTTTTTTATTTCCCTCCCTCCCTCTCCCATTTTATTTTATTTTTGGGTGAACCATAAAACCTAATCAAGTTTTTCTTTTTTTAAAAAAAAATTTGAAGTTCAAAATTGTAACAAGATAGCACGTGCCGACACAGGGTCCCAAGGCATGCGAGCTCTTTTGCCTCGTATAATAATACGTATATGTGAATGTGCAGCTGCTCATAATAAAGACCTACCATACCCCACCACAAGAATTAATTTTTTGTCTATGCCTAAAATAAAAAAGAATTTGAAGGATATACCCGGTCTAATAAGAATCACATGACTATGCCTACTTTTCAAACGCCACGTTGAGAAGGTCCACCTAGACGCCGGCGTTCGGTTTTTATTAACTTCCCGGACTTAAAAAATTTTGCCAAAATTTTCCTATGAACGCCGGCGTCTAGCCACCGGCGTTCAGAAAGTCCACCTAGCTGCCGGCGTTTAGAGGGAAATTTTGGCAAAATTTTTTAAGTCCAGGAAGTTTAATAAACCGAACGCTGGCGTCTGGTTGGACCTTTTGAACGCGGCGTTTGAAAAGTAGGCATAGTCTTGTAATTCTTATTAGACCAAGCATATCCTTCGAATTCTTTTTTATTTTAGGCATAGACAAAAATTAATTCCCACCACCATATCCTCCTAATCAATTGCCTAATTTCCTAATTATTATTATCAAAAGAATGGCTCAAAGATACACTTTTTTAATTACTATATTAATTTGGCTATATCACTATATCAGCTAAAGCCCAATACAGCACCAAATAATTAAAAAATAAAGAGACTAAAAAGTTAACCCACTGATTGCCAGGGGAGCTATTTTCATTCCATTTGATATTAGCGGATTTTATATAATTTCCCCTTCCAATAATCCGAATCAATTCTATGAGAATACTTCTTTTTATATAGAAAAACGGATGGAAATATGTGAACCAAACATCTGTTAATCGACGTCACAACCTTCCTTCCTTCCTTCCTTTAATTGTGCACTTGGCGAACATGCGCCAAATGCATGACCTTCCAAAATTCTTAGTTGGCAAGGGAGGTCCCTCTCTCAACATTTTGGATTATTCATTCATTTGTAACCAAAGTTTGTAATAAAAAGTATATATATACATATATACATATAAATATACATGTATGAATAAGATAACAATTGTTATTATAACAGTGGTTAAAAAAGAAAGAAAAGATCAGGAATTAAAAACATGAGAGGCAGTTGGTTAGAATAACACAAGTCACGGAATTAGCGTGAGATTTTGGTGAATGGTGATGAGTGTGTTTCAAGAGAAGAGGAGAAACACTTCTCAATTCCACTCACTTGATTTGATTTGATTAGATTTGGGGACGCATTTAAGCGTGGGCCATCACCCCCAAATTAGGGGTAAAATTATTATTTTGGTTTGAAAAATTGGTTAGGAGTTGGGTTGAATTTGTGTCATCCATCCACCTCGAACCCAATTTAAATCACAACCCAACCATAAATCACTTGCTTTGTTTTGACACCTCACCCCCCCATTATTATTTTACCCATTTTCATGCTCCACACCTCCCCCCCCCCCCAAACCACCACCACCACCACCACCACCTATCTTTCTATCCCTTCGATATTTCCAAACTCCCACTTGAATTTTTGAAAGAGAGGTTAAATAGTACCAAATAGGCAAATACCAATTCAAATCTTCTCACATGTATTTCTTACAAAATCAAATGTATTTGTTACGTTCTGAGTATATCTATAGATATATAGACACATTTTCGACTAACGCAAGTGTTTCTCTGTGACTAAATATTGACAGCACAGGCAAGGCAAGGACCAAGTCAGTAAGTATAGATAGATGGAACCAGAAGCAGGACCAGAACTAAAGCCTGGAAAAGAGAGAGAGCTCCATTCCATCCATCCACCCCCCATCCCATGGAATCATTCAATTCAAACACAGGAACAGCAACTACAAAACAAACTTTACACAAAAAAAAAAAAGGAAAATTCAGCAAATGTCTTCTCTTTTATCTTCCCATTGGCATCCTCATCATCATTATCATCACCATCTCTCCTTTTGAAACAAATTCCAACTCAAGAACAACAAACCCAATACACAAAAAAAAAAAGAAAAAAAAAATTACTACTACTAGTATATATATAGTTAAACTCCATACGCACACATCTAATTAATTAATTGCTGCCTAATACTAATACTATAAGCATGGTTTTATACAAAATGATTAAGCTAGCTTAATTTCTCTTGCAATTATATCTCCTCCTCTTCCTTTTCTAATATCATGAGCCTTGCCTGACTACTACCACTGAGTTAAAAAAAAGAAAAATAAATTTAGCAGTCAGACCTGCCAATTAAAAAAAGGTCTAAAATTGCACAAGAACTCTCTCTTTTTTCACCTCCCCCTATAAACCTAACCACTAACTAAGACTAATTACTAATACTAACTACTAACAAAGCAAAGAAAATTATAAAGTAAATGTCTAATTAAAAAGCTAAAGCTAATGCTAAAGCTGAACCCCCTAGACCTAAAATTAAAAATAAAATTAACAAAAAAAGCAACAATAAACCAAAAAAAAAAAAAATCTAATAAGTTACAATCTATAGTTCCTGAAAAACTCACTGAATCCGGTTCATCCGAAAATTATACACCGCTCCGACCAGGAACGAACCGGACCCAATTTCGACCGGTATCAAAATGATGCAACCGCGGGTGCGGAGACCTCGATCAGGGTCGACTCCTTTTTGCGGCGCATCTCGAGGACCTTCCGGTGCGAATTCGAGTGCAATTCGGAGACAAAGGTCGGGCTACAAGCAGGCCGGTACTCTGGCAGGAGCCGGCCCGACTTGTACCTGACCCCGCACGCGTTGCACAGCGTCTTTGCACCCTCCGGCCCGGCTCTCCATTGCGGTGTCTTGCTGACACCGCAGTGGCTGCACCTTCTCTCTGAGCCTCCAACCGGGTGGTACTGGTACACAGTACCGGTGGAATGACTAACAACCTTGGCCTTCGGCTTGCGGCCCCGTTTCCTCGGTTTCTGCTTCTTTGCTGGCGGGTCGACCAAGTCGTCTAGCAAAAATGCAGGCGCCTCAGCTGCGGTGACAAACGGCGAGTCATAAAACAAATACGACGACGAGGAGCACGACGAGGTGGTCGAACTCGACGAACTCGAGTTGTTGTCCGAGCCTGACAGGGACCAGAAAGCCGCACGCGAGCGCTTGCTCCGCCGCGCCTTAACCGGCACAAGGCACTCAGTGGACAGCGCGCACAAAGTCGGTCTGAGCTTGGCCTCACACGGCTCTTTCTTGACCGGTACCACTGGGGGCAACACGGTACAAGAATCCGGTACCTCCGAGAGAGAGTCGTCCATCATCAAGGACACCCATTCAAGTTCCTCGGCATCATGCGCCTAAAAATCAATCGATAGATATTCGGAGAACAGAATTAGACACAAACAACTCCGATTTTTTCGACCAAAAACACAAAAGCCCACAAATTTGAATCCGAAGAGGGGCCAATTACACATTTCTTTCAAATTGGTTCTTGCAAAATACTCACAGGAAGGTCGATTACGGAGGGAGGAGGCGGGAGGTCGAAGGTGACGCCGGAGGAGGAGTTGGAGCTCTCCCTCTTGACCTCTCTGGCTCTAAGTTTCTCCCTCTCAACTTCCCTTCTGTCGACGTGCGGGGTGTCGAGCTGGTCCGAGAACTCCCTGAGGTCGAGCAACTCCTCGACCGAGAAGCCGTCGCCGGCGGCTCCTCCGAAGAGGGTGTTGTTGCCTCTCTCCCCAACAAAGACTCCCTCTTCGCCCATGGCAGCAGCCTGCTGCTGCTGCTGCAGGAAGACGGTCTTGAATGGCTCCATGTGAGTAGTGGGTGTGGCAGCTGTGTTGGGTACCTGAGAAAGAGAGAGGAAAAGAAAGAGGAAGTATGAAATAGTGGGAAAAGAGAAAGGGAGAGGAGGTAAAATAAAAGGGAGAGAGAGATAGAAACAAGAAAAAAAAAGATTCTCATGGTAGGTTTTTTTTTTTTTTTCCTTTTTTCGTTTCAAATTTCTTCTAGTAAATAGTAAATAAAAAGGAAACAACAAACAATAAATATTGATGGGTTGGCTATTTCTTATTTGGGTTGTTTGTTTACCTGAGAAGAAGTAGAAGGTGAAGAAGGTGAAGAAGAAGAGGAAGTGAGAAAGGGTTTGCAAAGGGAAGAAGAAGCAGAAGAAGAGTAAGGAGAAGAAGAAGAAGAGATGAGCCAAGTTTGGTGAAGCATTGAATGGCTGCCAAAAGTCCGTGCCTCTAACTAATGCTACTCTATTCCCCTCCCCCCCTCTCTCTTTTTTATTTACAATTCTTTTACGATTACAATTGTTACATTTACTTTTTTCTATATTCTTTCCTTTGTATTTGTGATTTTGTATTGCAGGCAGGCAGGAGCAGGCGGGACCCGAATTTCATATCCCCTGCTGTACTGCATTCCGCAGTTCACAGCGTCAGCCGTTGGATCGGCTCGAGATTCGTGCAAGTGCTGATATCGAGACGATCCAACGGCTGACACTGTGAACTGCACTTTGCAGTAAGTCATGGGATGAACACTCGGCAGGTTCCCCCGCGGCCCCGCCCTTCTTTTTCAAATCCTCCACCTTAGTCCTTATTATACACTACAGACTGATTTGATTGTGAAGCTAAGCATGTGAACCGTTAGATCATCTCGAGATCTGTTCTGGCTCGAATCGCGAGATGATCCAACGGTTTACATGCTGCGCTACACATTGTAGCGCTGCAGAGGATAAGCACTAGGACTACACCCACTGTAATGGTAATTGTAATTTAATCTGCTGCTTGCTTGCCTTTGGATTCGCTCCTACGCAAAGATATACTCCCTCACTCACTCTGTCAGTCACTCACGCCGCGTTGTATTATCTATTCATCCTCTGCTCTGTTATTTCCCGCCATTGCATAACTTTGCATTGGTTCGCTTGCTGTTTATGAAATTGTGATATGAAAACCGAAAACGGCACTTTCGTCAATTTGGGGCTGCCTCGCCAACGTACGCAACTCACCGGGCGGCAGTTCTTGTGCAATTTCCATTTACTTCTTCTTTCTTTGCTTCTATTGGCGTGACACCAATCGCAATCCCCACCACCTGTTGTCACCTGTTTGTTTCATTAACCATTTTACCATATTGATTAATTTGCTCTATATATATTATGTTGACTTGTTGATTGTCAATTGTATGGTTTTATGATTCAAGCAATAACAGGGAGAGAAACAACAACGTGACACTTTTAAGGTGCGTGACAAAAGGATTCAGTGATTCCTCAAAAAATATAGTGACTCTGTATTATGGCACCGTATCATAATAAAGTGTGGGTTGTGCGGTGAGATTAGTGGGGGCTTTAAATTCGATAATGTAAAAAGATATTCAAATGTAAATGCTACAGAACAGAATTGGAATAAAAGACTTTCATGGGCAGGAGCCACTGGGTTTGTTTAATTAGTGCTCTAATCATCATTTAATTCAATTGGGTTAATTTGGGCCATTTCTGCAGCAGCATTAGGTCCACCTTGGATTCCCCCAAACACCCCCCCCCCCCCCCCCCCCCCCACCACCACCAAAAACATCCTGTCAATATTTTTATTTAATTATCTGATCTAATAATCCAAGTGCTAAACATTTGTCAAAAAAAAAGTTCTTTTCGATTTGTACATGTGTTCATTTATATTTTTTTTACTTTTTACAGCTATGCAAATCTTATGCAAGTAAATACAAAGAGGTCACAACATGCAAATCGTACAAGGAATGTGTTCCCTTATTTGTTATTTTCATTTCCGGAAAAAGTATACATGTCTAGCACAATATATCCCATAGTGCATAGTTCGGCCATACCGAATTACATAACTTTCTTACCCAAAATGGGGAATGCAAATTTGTCCTATCTTATCCTTAACACAAAAAAAAAATCCAATAATTCAATATGTAGCGGAATAGCGTTAATGTATCCAAATTCGATATTTAGTTATTTAAACATCCAAATTTATTTTCTTGTAGGGGGGGGGTTTCAGAAAATGTGGGCATGAATGACAAGATGAAATTGACGCGGTACCGGGGAAGACTTGTCCGGTATACCGTATACCGGTATACAGTCCAAGGAAACCGTCAACTTTGACAGTCAAATAAATTTGTGGGTGCACCTAAGCACCTTCGCATCAGCCCATGAACTACGTACGACTACGACTCCCTCTTCTCTCCTCACCTCCCAAAATTATAAATACATAAACAAATAAACGGCAAGTAGTAATAAAAGTTTGCATAAATTCCAGGGAAAAGCCTTCGTTTGTCCTCGGATCTTCTGTTTCCCCCACACTCGTATGACTAACAATTGGCCACCTTTACATCATCTCTCACAGTCTAATACAGCCGTGTACAATCATGTACTTGACACAGTTGTTTTGTATTAACTAGAAACAGTTATGTATATATATATGTTATACGTAAAATGATATGTACTATATAGAAAGCTATATATGTTAACTGGAAAAACAATATATCTATTATCTTTTTACTTTTGCATGTGAGGATAAAAGGGTAATTAGGTTGCTTGCAAGGGTGGACTCTTCAATTGGAAAAGAAAAGAAAATGAAAAAAAAAGAAGAGGCAGCTCCATCCTGGCGGCTGGGTGTACACGACGACGTCAACGCTGCATTGTGGCTGGTCGCTATTGGCCCCATTATCCAACTGGCACATATTGCGTAGAAAATTAGAAATACAAATTCTAGATAACAAAAAAAAGAAAAAAAGTAAAAAACACTTAATCGTGATTAAAGTTTCCATGCTGTTTGTTCTTCTGTGGTCAGTACTTATGTAACAGACTGTAACGGGTTCTACGATAAGGGCCCACAACTGCAAGGACAATTGCCCTGTCAGTACAACTGGACATGTTATAGGGCATAAATATGTTGTGCAGCGGATCAGGATTAGTGTAATAGTGTTGATATGATGTCGTGCATCTCGCGGCATAGATTTCTGTAATTTTGGACGGTGGTTGACCGTTTACATTAATAAGAGCTGAGCCGTGTATATTATTTCTCAAGTGTAATTAAAGATATACATCCTCGGTCCACAATTAAATGAATTTATACCCTTTACAACTTGTTCATAATTAAATGAATTTATACCCTTTGTTTGAATCCACTTTCTTCCTAAAAAATATATATATATATATTACGGAATTCCCAAAATGCCTCTTGTCTCCTTCTAAAGATGTTCACTTTTCTACTAATTTGAGGGCATAACAGTAATTTCACTCTTCTACTATTTCCTTTGACTTTTGCTACAAATTCATTCTTTTGTGGACAGAGGAAGTACATACTAGTGCTTTAAAAAAACCCGAGAGGTCCGAACCCGACCCGAGAAACCCGGGGAAAATGGACCGACCGACCCGACCCGGGCGTCTGATCGGGGCAACCCGAGAGGACCGGGAGGGACGGTCCTCGCAAGGGTAGGTATCCATGTTCCCAGAAAAATTCCCATGGAAACCCGTCCCGAGCAAACCCGTGGTACCAGGGCAACCCGAGACCCGACCCTACCCATCCCGGGGTACCGGGGCAACCCGGGACCCGACCCTACCCGACTCGAGGTACCGGGGTAATAATTCGAGGTAACCCGACTTGGTTCCAACTTTTCCCGCCTATGTTAACAACTAATATAATACTTCCTCTGTCCACAAAAGAATGAATTTGTAACAAAAGTCAAAGGAAATAATAGAAGAGTGAAATTACTTTTATGCCCTCAATTAGTAGAAAAGTGAACATTCTTGGAAGGAGACGAGGGGCATTTTGGGAATTTCGTAATTTTTTTTTTTTTGAGGAAGAAAGTGGATTCAAACAAAGGGTATAAATTCATTTAATTGTGGACGGAGGAAGTATTATTTAAATTTTATTTTCAAGAAGAATTTTTGTTTTACAACAAATATAATTATTAAAATTTTTTTTCTGATTTTCCATGTATTTTTTCGGTATAAATAATATTATTTTAATTTTTTTCATTCTTAATATAAATTTAGTATTTTCCTAACTTTTAATTGTATAATATATATATATATATATATATATATATATAGAGGAGGGATCCATTGACAATTCTTAACTTGACAATCTTGACAATTTGATATTTCAAAAAATTGTAAAAAAATCATATAAATTCTCAAAAATAAAAAAAAGTTCACGGAATTATTTCTTGACTTATAGATTGATTATGTTTCCGATTATATTCAATTTAAGTTATATTTGACAGCTCTTCAAAGATCCGTTAAATTACAACTGTTAAAAAATACACAAAATTTTGATAAGCTATCAAACGATGTTCAAATTGATTGAAATTTGGAACACTATCGATCTACAAGTTAACAAATGCATCCATAAATATTTTTTCAATTTTAAGATTTTTTATGAATTTTTATAAATTTTTAAAATGTTCAATTGTTAAGATTGTCAAAGTTAGCATTGTCAAGGGATCCCTCCTCATATATATATATATATATATATATATATATATATGATTAAAACAAATAATTTAATTTTAATAATTTAATTTTAATTATTTTTTAATTTTTTAAGTATATTTTTCGATTTTTGTAGTGTAAAATTGGTGTATTATATTTTTTTTATATATTTTTTGTTTTGTTTTCTTATTTTTTTTGACAAATAACTCCGGGACCGGGCAACCCGAGCAACCCGGACTGGGAAACCCGGGCAACCCAGGAGGGACGATCCTAAGCTAGGTCCAATCTCCTTCCCCCCAAAATTTTCCCGAGGTTTCCCGAACCGGGAAAACCCGTGGACCGAGGAAACCTGTAGACCGAGGAACCCGTAGACCGGAGCGGGTTTGGACCGACCCGGACCGTTTTTAAATCACTAATACATACAGAGGAGGGATCCATTAACAATTCTTAACTTGACAATCTTGACAATTTAATATTTCAAAAATTTGTAAAAAATCATATAAATTCTTAAAAATATAAAAAAGTTCACAGAATTATTTCTTGACTTAGTGATTAATTATGTTTCCGATTATGTTCAATTTAAGTTTTATTTGATAGCCCTTCAAAGATTCGTTAAATTACAACCGTTAAAAAATGTACAAAATTTTGATAAGCTATGAAACGATGTTCAAATTGATTGAAATTTGGAATACTATCGATCTACAAGTTAACTAATGCATCCATAAGTCTTTTTTCAATTTTAAGATTTTTTATAAATTTTTATAAATTTTTAAATATTCTATTGTTAAGATTATCAAAGTTAGCATTGTCAAGAGATCCCTCCTCATACATATATACGGATGCCGTAAAAATGATTTACAAATGATATCCCAAAATTTTATAACAAAAGACACCCAGATTGAAAATTAATTAAAGAAGTTGTCACCACAAAATAAATCCACAAGTCCATAACTGATGTAACCTCAATCTCATATAAATTTGAAACGGTATACAAAAAAAAAAAGTCTCGGTCCGCCCAACTCGTCAGACCCACGTGGGATCCGATCCCTTTTTTTTATCTAATCACTAGATATGTTATCGAGTTGAGTCGGGTTATAATTTTGATTAACATGTTATGTCAGGTTGGATTATAGGTTGAGCCTTTAAAAACCCTTTCAACCTACACCTGCCTGCAATTAGTTATATATAAATTATAATTTTGTATAAACTTCACATATAAAATATACAATTTATTAAAAGATAATTAATTTTATATGTTGGTTCTATGTTTCTAGCATACATGAAATTTAGCGAATATATAGTTTCTAATATATATTTAACGTTAAATTATCTTTATATTACTTAAGTTATTTAAATATATTATCATCAAGTTATAAATCATCATTAACGCATTCAATATTGAAAAAAAAAAGTAAAAAAATAGATGATTTGTAATTCAATCAAAACTATACTCCATTTAACATGCATAACCCATATACAACCTGCAACCTGCAAAAGCCGTACATAAAAAATTAGTTGGGTTGGGTTGGATTATGAGTGGGTTAATTAAAAATATTTTATAATCCGATATAACCGGATGGATTAAGTCTATCGATAATTTTTTTTTTCTTTTCCCTGGTTTCTTGGTCATTGTTTTGCGAGTTATTGTCCGCTTAATTAATTTGTTACGGGAGGCTAATAACAAATATAAGTCGTATATGTAATACTTCGCTTAATTGTATATATTACTTCTTCTACGTACATGTTATGATGTTAATGTTGTTATATAAATCGTATAATTCAATCGAATACGACTACGTACACTGCAATACCTATTATCTCGTTAATTAACAACAAAAATACAAAATGAAAGCAAAAAATGCTTAATGCTTATTTTTTTTATTTTCACCTACGATATGGTTCTTAATTAATTTGTATAGTGGGTCTCGCGGAGTGTGACATTCTTGTACTCATTATCCATCATGAGTCCGGTCGAGGTCCAACAACATGTAGGAATAGTAGTCCGAGTATATAGTGGATCTCACTTTCGATCAATGAATTAATTGAGAATTGACCCCACAGTCAACTGTACAAATATTATAATACAATAATAATAATAATATTTGTACTGTGATAATTATAAAAATATTGTAACAGAAAATGGAAAAAAAAAAAAAAATAACACAGGAACCATTTTGGACGATGTTCCGGGAGCTGAAACGTGGAAAGAATCAATTTCAATTACAGAGATTGTGGCTAAATAGTTCACAGCAGACCTAAAAAAAAAAAAATGCAATGTTTTTTTTTTTTTTTTTGAGAATAAAATGCAATGTCACTTATTACTTTCCTTATCACCTCAAACATTTTTCCTTTTTCTTTTCGAGTTTTGACGCACTTTAGTTTTGCTTGGAAGGCACACCTTCCTACCTCACAGAGGATGTGTAATTGTGCCTATATATATATATATATATAGAGCCCGGCTACGGTGCTTCCATAAGCATTTCGTACCGAAACGCTTACGGTTCAATTTTGAAAATCCGTCATCTGAAAATTTAATCTAAATAGCTCATAATAATCTTGACATAATTAAGTTGGATGATGCCAATTTTTACCATTTTAGGAATTTTATTACTATTTTTAATAATTTTTTGAAATATGGCTCTTAAAATAATTAAAAATAAATCAATTTTGTATGCCAATCATTGAAAAATCATTAAAAATAGCTATAAAATTCTTAAAATGGAAAATTTTGGGACGTTACAAGTTAATTATCTCAAGATTATTTTGAGCTATTTGGATTAAAATTTCAGACGACGGATTTTCGAAATTGGACCGTAAGCGTTTCAGTCCGAAATGCTTACGAAAGCACCGTAGCCGGACTCTCTCTCTCTATATATATATAGAGTAAAACTATGGTGCTCCTAGGAGCACGGAGGCCTCCCGTGCTCCTAACTCAAAAATCGTACTAAACCATCTCGAAATTTTGATTTATGGGTCTCATTAAATTCTTTATATCAAAATATCATAGGATACAAAATTTTCCATTTTTTTGAGATTTTTAAGTATTTGTTTTGTATTCTTTATTTTAATATTATTTTGATGTCATTCTAAAAAATTCCAAAACATATACTTAAGAAACTCAAAAAATGGAAAATTTTGTATCCTAATAGTTTTTGATGTAAAAGAATTTAATGAAAATGATAAACCAAAATTTCATGATGGTTTAGTATGATTTCTGAGTTAAGAGCACGCTAGATTATTTACTCTCTCTCTCTCTATATATATAGATGCGTGTGTGTGGGGTTCAATTTTGGGCATGATTGGTGGGGGAATGGGTTCCACCGTAGAGGAAAAAAATGGCAATCAGTTCATCTGAATCAGCGGTTGATGCAAGCAGGTCTTGTTTTTTTGCATAATTTGTGAAAGAAAGAACAATGGAGAGCAGGTCATGTTGGTTGCCCTAAAATATGCTCCCTGAAGAAAGTAACTTGCTGGATGATACAATCTTTCATGAAATAAATTAAAAGCCTCATATATATATATATATATATATATATATATATATATATATATATATATATATATTACTTTTACTTTAAAAGACAAAATTTGTATTTTTTTTTCGAAAAGTTGATAGAAGCTACCAACATATAAGACAAAATTTGTATCGCAGTATATATAAGGTTTTCTTTTCTAGAAATGAATAAATCCCTACAGTTACCGGATATAGGGCATGAAAAAGTGAGTATTTATTCAAAAATGTGGTGACAATATATATATATTTTTTGTTTTTCTATGAGTTGTAGCTCAATATATAGGATAGCTGTTCAACCGGCATATCCACAAGTAGCCCATGCACGCATTCATTTCCACTAGACCACTGGTATAAGTATTCATGCTGATCTGACTTCCCTTTATCAGTTCAGGTCTTCTGATGTAAAATAAATGTTTCATATTGATAATATTATCAGATTATCCATGAATATGATTTGACAAACATCTTGTGTCCATTGGAAAGTTATCCATATGTCTATAAACATATAAAAAATGTAACAAATATATTTCAAAATGTAACAAATAAGTTCCAAATATAACTTATAGATGTTATGGACAGTTTTTTTATGTTTTTCTATGGATACTAGTAGCTAGTACTATTTAATTCCGATACATCTGTTTCATTGAAGGCCCACAAGCCCTCAATCGAGAAAAGAACAAACAAATAATGTTTCATATTGATAGAATAATGCTATCTTTGGTGGATTGTCCAGTATTTTCAGTGAACTTAGTTTAATTCTAGGCAGATTATGGGCTTTATAATGAGCTAGAGTTAACATGCCACAGCCAGGAAAAGGCCCAATTTGAACCTTTTCTAAATCAGGTGATATTTGAAAAGCAGGCCTTTACAGAACCAGCCCAATTTAAACCTTCTCTAAATCTGATATTCAAACAAACTGATATGCAAACTTGCACAAAATGCAAGCTAGCTCCTTCATAATTGGGCCTTTTGTCACATATACTCTTTTGTAACATCTGATATATACGAAAAAATCAGTGAAGTCCAATCAACAGCCCATCTGTCCCTGTAAAGGTTGATTGAAAACTATTGCCGGTACATATATACATAGGATTCACTACTCATTAATCAAAATCTCACCCATAGATTGGAATGTGAAAAGACATCTGAGCCTCTATTCTATTCCACTCCCATATAATGGCATGAAATTCAACTACTCATGACAGATATTTGTGGTGCTTCTCTATATGAGTAGGGATTGGGTAACCACAAAATTTGGTGGCACTACTATTACTATAAGCCTTATAAATTCACAAAAAATCTTAACAATTGAAAATCTCTTACAAATATTATCATTTACTTATAGATTGATTGTGTTCCAAATTTCATTCAATTTGAGTGTCATTTGATACTTCATCAAGAACCATCAAATTTGTTATGATAATTATAACGGTCTAAATTTAATGGTTCCTGATGAAGTATCAAATGACACTTAAATTGAATAAATTTTGAAACATAATAATCAATCTATATGTAATTGAATATATTTGTAAAAGATTTTTTATTTTTAAGATTTTTTGTGAATTTATAAGGCTTGTGGTAACAGTGGTGTCACCAGGTTCCGTGGTTATTTGATCTCCACTCTATATATGTTGTGTGTCAGATTCCAAGCTAGCTTAAAAGGAAGAGGAACCAGCAGCAGATGCAGATGCAGACTGCCAACCTGCTAAGTAAGTAATCTGGAAATTGTTGGATGCTGATATATATGATGATGATATGTACACTTCTAGTCTGTTTCTGTGATCAAGTGATCATCAGTCTGCTATGCTCCTTTTTTCACCTACTTCACCAACATATTGGTGTGCATAAACACTAACCAAGCTTCAGCCTTCAGCGTCACGTATGCACTGGTACTGCTGGTTGTTAATTTCTTTCTTATTGTGTGATTTGTGCACAAGTTTAACATGCATTTGGAAAAACTTAAAAAAATGATTCATGCGCACTTTGTTAATTTGATTCAAGGAAATGCATGAACAGCAAAAACCATGCACATATCACTATTAACTTTTTGAGGTGTTTCAACATTTTAAACTGCATTTTGTAATCTGTCAAAATTCATAATAGACTTTCCAACCAAAAAGCTAGCAGTACTGCCGATTTGTCCCTATAAGTATAGTCTGGAAAACCCAGGATATATATATAGTGGAACGTACAAACTAGTAAAAGAAAGTTAATTAAATCCCCAAATTTTACTATCGTCACATGCTAAGAACGCTAGCTAATTGTATAATAGTTTCAAAAACTTAAAGCAAACAAATCAACGTGCTTTTTGAATATAATTAAAAGGGTGTTGTTAGTACCAGAAAAATGCTAGAAAAAAAAAAATCTTTCAGTTCGATCTGGGGCTGTTCATATATTGAAATTTACAGTGCAGCAGTAATCTATGACTTGGAAAACAAAAGGTGCAATTAGTGCGTTCAATCATGTAGAACATTTTGACCGCCTGTGGTTGTTTTACCTACTATTAACTAAGAGCAGCCTCTTTTGACAAGCTGGTATGTATATAATATAAGAACTAGTAAAGAGCTCACGCTTTGCTTTGGGCTAAAATTATTATATTTTATAATAAAGAACCAAATGCTCATCCCTTGTGAAGAAACTAATATTGGCCTTAAATTTTAATGGGTTGGGACATTAATGTACGTCAATGGTTGTTATCAATCTAAGTAAACAATCAACGATTGAAGTTTCTTCTTTGGAGATAGAACTTTAATGTCAAAAAATCCAATCTCCTGAGTAAGGATTATATGCACATCAATTATTCATGCGATTGTTAATTAATAAATTAGTAGAATAATTAATAACTTTGTAATATCAATCCCTCAAGGAACCAGATCGAGAATGACTATTTTTTTTATTAATGTTCTGGAAAATAAAAAAGGTGCAATAATTAGAAATAGTGCAAATGTGCAATGTATATATCTTGCTCTCTTTCTAGTCAAGATTGATTTTTTATGTTTAGGAAATTAAAACATCCAGCCAGCTGATGCACCTATTTCATATATGCATATTAACCAGACTTGCACCTATATTTGCACCTAAAATCCTAAGTTCATTTGCATTTTAATAGAAGATTGTCTAGAATCAAGTTACTTCTGTGTTTTGGTCCTATTTTCAGGTAAACGGAGCTTTTAGAGCTATTACGGACTAAAATTGGAGCAAGGAGCAAAAATAGGCGAAGGAGCATAAAGGAACATCTATTTACGGACCGCAACCCCCTATTTGCGGACCGTAATCAAGAATAGAACTTCTGTTTTCATGTCATGCCAGCTCACAACCGCCATATCTAAATCAAGGAAACGCGCAGAGAGCCAATTTAAGCGACAGAAATGCTATTTCAAGGCCGAACTCTCTTTGGACTTCTATTTGCGGACCGTACTTTCCTATTTGCGGAACGCAGACAGTTCAAAACATAACAGAACACCTATTTTCTGGTTTGTGCTATTTCTGGCGATCTCCTTTGAGAATTTTCCCTTAATTGCACCCCAAGAAACCAGAAGTCAGACACCTAAATTCGAGACAACTTCTACTATAAAAGAGACCCCTTGGGGTGCTCTTACAATATCATCACACATCTCATATCATCTCATAGTATCTTGATCTTGTCAAGTCTTGTGTAGGTCTCATGTGTTGAGATTAGTTTAGTCAATAGTCATTGTTTAGTTGAGAGTCTAGTTTTGTCAAGGGAGGAGTTCATCGCCGCCAAGGTGAAGGAGTTGGTTACTCGCCTATTCCTAAGCTCGATCGGTTCTTTCTTTTCCCTTATTTTATTTTGCTGTTTAGTCATGTCAAGGCGTGAGTAGTCGCCTTTGTTCTTGGGGTTTAGGATGATGTTTGTATGTATGGATTAATTGAATACTTGCTTTTAACGTTTATGCATTGAAGTTATTTTCATATTTGCTTTGAGCTTATTCATAATTGTGCTTGAATTGTTTTCTTGTTCTTTGATATGATCCTGTGGATGTATGTTCGTATCTAGTTGGTAGATTTATATCTTCTTAGGCCAGAATTGCTAATTGCATGAGAGTGCACTTGTAGTAGTTCACCCTATTTTGATAGACCTGTGGATTGGGCATAGTCTAGTTGGAAAACTTAACGTCAATTGATAGAGATTCAATACTTGCACTATTTGGGTAGATAACTTGTTGTCCAATTGTATCCTAGAGGAAAAGTTGTGGTTATAACGTGAGTTAAACCGTACCTGTGATCGAAAGCAAATTGGGTTTAGGTTAGAGATAATCTAAAGATTTCGAATTGATCTAAAAGTATTTAAAAGTGCCAACAAACGAGAGTTGAGGGACTTGTAATTGCTTTGGGTTAGTTGGGGATCGGTAACTTTGATCAACAATAGAAACTGAGCTTGAACTGACTCTGATCTGTTCCCTGCGGATCGCATTAGTGACAGGTGCGAACCATACCAAGCAAGGAACAGACAGAGAACCACAAATTTGTACATCTTACGGTTCGCACCCTCTCGGGTGCGGAACGCAGGCAGTTAGTCCAAACATCAAACTGATTCTGAAAACCCTAGGAACGTTTGTCTCATAATTGTTTTAGAGTCTTTTACTGTTTTTTTAATAATTTAGGAACCAACCAACTTCAAACAAACCCCCCCAAATTGGTTACGAATCGGTTACTTTTAGGATTAGAATTGTGAACAAAGATCTGTCTAAATTTAGTACCGTCCCTGTGGATACGATCCCGACTATATTGCATAATATCGTACGCTTGCGATTGATTGTATTATTTAGGGTAAAAGCCTATACACTCCACGCGTATCAAGCTTTTTGGCGCCGTTGCCGGGGACGGCAACACTATTTCTAGACTTTTCTTTATTTTCTTTTCTATTTCTAACCCCCCTTTTTTCTAGTTTTCTTTTTCTTTTGTTACTGGTGACAGAAGCTGGACCGACTACCGCCGGTTGGTGACTACAAGCTGAGAAGTGGTGTTCAATATCCGAGACTACAACCAGAAGACACCCCAACCTCAGTTCCGACCGACCTGACCACAACTTTCCAGCAGCTGTCGATCAGAGACTCTTCCTGCGGTCCGCACTCCACTGCTCACGGTCCGCAAGACATGGCAGACGAAGCAACAAGGCTTGCATTGCAAGAAGCTGCTACCGAAAGGCAAAGGCTTCAGACAGAGGTCGAACGACTACAGCGGGAAGCAAGACAAAGGAGAGAGGAAGAAGAAGAAGCACAGCGTCACATGCCACGTACTCTAAGGGATTTCCACATCCCCAAAGTTGACGATGCACAAGGACCTATAGTACTTCCTGACATAGTTGGGGATCCTCCTAACTTTGGCTCAGGGGTAGTCAATCTCATCCAACAAAGTTGTTTTCACGGCTTGGAGTCGGAGAACCCACACGATCACATCAACAACTTTCTCCAATGTTGCAGAACCGTAAAGAACATTATGGCAAGTCCAGATTACGTCCGACTGGCTCTGTTTCCGTTCTCCCTACGAGACAGAGCACGAACATGGTTTAATTCTCTTCCCACAGGCTCAATTGGTACCTGGGCCGAATTATCTAAACAATTCATTGAAAAATACTACCCTGTTAGGAGAACTGCTAAAGTTAGGGCACAAATTTCATCTTTCAAACAAGGGTATGATGAATCATTGAGCGATGCTTGGGATAGATTTAACCAATTGAGACAATCTTGTCCTCACCATAACTTTACTGATTGGATGTTGGTTGATGCATTTTATGATGGTTTAACTTCACAAAGTCGTGTTTTGGTTGATTATGGTGCAGGTGGGTCTATCATTGACAATGAGCCACATGAAATCTTGGAGTTATTTGACAAGTTGGCAAAGCAACAACAATGGTCCAACTGTGAGCAAATCAGAGGACAGAAGGGACGTTATGAAGTCGATCAACTCGCTTTGATGCAAGCTAAACTAGACGCCCTTCAATTACAAGTTGACAAGCAAAAGGCCACCACTAATGCCGTGCAAGTCCAATCTTGTACTCTTTGTGGAGAATCTCATGACTACGAAAACTGCCCCTTGCGTCAACCCGAGTTTGGAGGACAAGTCAACTCGATCAACAATGAGCCACCCTTCTACCCAAAGCCTCCTTTCGCACAGTCGTACAACCCTCCTCAGAGGTATCAGAACCAAGGGACTCAGTATCAACCAGGTCAAGGAAGCGGAAACCGTAACTTCTATAGCAACAACCACTTCCAAAACCAAAACCAGAATCGCAATACCCCGCCAAACAACTTATACCGACACCCAAACGCGCATCCCCAACAAGAACCACACGTACCACCCGAGGTCAACACCTTCATGCAAGAGCAAACCAAGATGAATCAAATGGTCTTTGAACAAATGCAAGCCATGAATGAGAAGTTGGCTAGACTAGCGGGAGGAGACACTAATGCGAGCATAAGCTCGACGGGCACGGGTAAGCTTCCGAGTCAACCGATTAATCCAAACGGCGAAGTAAAGGCTATACATATCTTGAGGAGCGGCACGCAATACACAGACCCTCCAATGCCAAAGGAACCTGACCTGAGTATCAAGGGACCAGCTGACGCCGAAACCGCTCAGAAAACTACGAAAACCGCTTCAGACAGAGCAGAGTGCGAACCGCACCCTTCTGTACACGGTCCGCACATCCCTCGGTTAGCAGAAACAGAGAAGAGCACGACCCAACCGACTTCGCGACCGAAGCAGTCAGGCCCAACCGACATAGCTTGCGGTCCGCACTCACGAGAGTACAGTCCGCAGGATGATGAAACAGAAGGCAAAACTGACCAGAATACCAATCCTGTTTCACGTGCCACCTCAGCAAAGGGCAAAGGCAAAGCAACAGAGACACCACCGCCTTATCAGCCGCCTGTTCCTTTTCCACAGAGACTTGCCCAACATCGATTGGATGAGCAATTCATGAAGTTCATGGAGGTACTTAAACAACTCACAATCTCAATTCCATTCACCGACGCTCTCATGCAAATGCCTTCGTACGCCAAGTTCTTGAAGGACATCTTGTCCAACAAGCGAAGTCTCAAAGATTGTAAGAAGGTACAACTTAATCACGAAGTTAGCGCGGTCATAAGTCATGAGTTACCTCCTAAACTTGGGGATCCGGGCAAGTTCACTATTCCATGTACCATCGGGAAAGCCGACATTAAGAAAGCACTATGCGATTTGGGTGCTAGTGTGAGTCTCATGCCATATACCGTGTTTCAAAGAATCGGGGTTGGAGATCTAAAACCGACTCGCATGACGATCCAACTTGCCGATACCACCACGCGAAAACCATTGGGTATTGTTGAAGACATACCCGTTCGAGTTGGAAGATTCTTTGTTCCGGGAGATTTTGTTGTGATAGACATGAAGGAAGACAAGCATGTGCCGATCATCTTAGGGCGACCTTTCTTAAGAACCGCCGGTACCGTTATCAACACACGAGATGGCACGTTGACGATGTACGTTGGAAATGACAAGGTTCAATTCCAAGTTGAAGAAGCGATGCAATACCCCGACTATTCCGAAGACTGCTGCCGATTGGACGTTATCGAGGATGGAGTCCATGAGGTGCGAGAAGATGACGAGTCTCCTCTGCAGGATCAGTTGGTACATGCATCACACGGTTCGCAGCTCACTACATGCGTTCCGCAGAGGGAAGGAGGAAGGGCTGAGCCACAAATGACAGATCAGCCCGAGACAGCAACAGATAACACATACTGCGGACAACAGGATTTTCGGTGCGTTCCGCAGGAGGAAGACCCGCCAGACAGACAGTCGATTTTTCAAATGCAAGCAGAACCATCTGTTCCGCACTCAGTCACAGCAACTGACTACGGTTCGTACTCAACCAGGCACGGTCCGCAGGAAGGTGTAACCAGGTACGAGACAGACAGGTCCCCACCGCGCATAGCTTGGCATCAGGTCAGGTATTTTCTTTAATAATTTAGGTAGTTTAGGGGTCGAGCTCGGGACCTAAAACGTAGCGCTTCTCGGGAGGCAACCCAAGTACGAATAAAGTAGTTTAGGATAGTTTAGGTAGTATCAATTAGTCCATACAAACAAGTTTCATCCTAATGTTGCATAAGGTATTTTTAGTTTTGTTTATGTAGTCCATGAGTCAACCCAAGGAAACATCAAGAATTAGAGCTCGAAATCACGAGGAAACGAGGTTCTGGCAGCTGACTGCGATCCGCAGGGGACGCCTTACGGTCCGCAATCAATACCAACTGACCCCGTTCAGTCAGCAGAAAAGGCATAGTTCAAATCAGCTTGGGGAGTCTCCATGACGACTGCGGTGCATAGCTATTCTCTCAGGTCGTATTCTTTCTTTCTCTCATTTATTTCTATATCTATGTTCTAAGCACTGAGGACAGTGCATGCATTAGCTTGGGGAGGGAGAATAGAGTAAATCTGAGTTTTAGAGTTCATTTTTTGAGTCCAATTTTTTTCGAATTTTCATGCATTGCATTTATGAAAAATTTTGAGTAGGTGTTAAATTCAAGATTTTTGTGTGTTTTTGAATTTTGTTTTATTAAAAATTGAGTAGGATAACTTCATGAGATATTTGTTATAGTCGGTAATTCTTGTTCTGAAGTGGCTAGTTACATGAATTAAGTAAGTTTTAATTGGAAAAAGTAGTAAACCGAAAATCTGATTGAGAATGAAAAAGGAAATTCTTTTGGTTTTGTTGATTTCACGTGAACATGGGTCTGGCAAAGTGGAATGTCATAGCTTGAATGTCAAATAAAAATAATTAAATCCGTAAATGTTCATATATGACGAGATAAGTCTTGGGCAGCGGAAAATCAAATCAAATAAGAGGCTTTTAGGATCGCGGTTGATTCGGACGAGTGTACCCTTTATTTTTCCATCCGGATTGATTGGATTTTAGAATGTCTCAAATTCACAAAAGGTTGGAGTTGCGTTCAGTTCGGAGTTGTGTACCCTTTAATTTTTCATCCGGACTGATTCGAGCTTCATTCCCCAAACACAAATAAAATAAGGCATTTCAAAGTCTATGGAGTTGAATAGAACGAGAAAGTTGTTCACGTGGGATGATCAAAGCTTAAATAACCACTTTGTAGTTTGATTGAAAGATCTAGGTCCGAAAAAGTACAATTGTCTTATTTGTTTTATGGAACAAGAGTCGCTCGTCTTGGTTACTTATTATAACACATGTCTTATGAAGTAATTTTACTCAATTGTTGATAAAGCTTAGTTTAAACTTGTTCATAAATCTTGAGTTAAACATAAACACAAAATCTTTCATTTGCATTACTTGGGAATTTGGGAATGAGTCTAGGTACAGTATGTTCTTAGGTTTAAGTAATTGCTTGAGGACAAGCAAGGGTTTGAGCTTGGGGAGATTTGATGCACCTATTTCATATATGCATATTAACCAGACTTGCACCTATATTTGCACCTAAAATCCTAAGTTCATTTGCATTTTAATAGAAGATTGTCTAGAATCAAGTTACTTCTGTGTTTTGGTCCTATTTTCAGGTAAACGGAGCTTTTAGAGCTATTACGGACTAAAATTGGAGCAAGGAGCAAAAATAGGCGAAGGAGCATAAAGGAACATCTATTTACGGACCGCAACCCCCTATTTGCGGACCGTAATCAAGAATAGAACTTCTGTTTTCATGTCATGCCAGCTCACAACCGCCATATCTAAATCAAGGAAACGCGCAGAGAGCCAATTTAAGCGACAGAAATGCTATTTCAAGGCCGAACTCTCTTTGGACTTCTATTTGCGGACCGTACTTTCCTATTTGCGGAACGCAGACAGTTCAAAACATAACAGAACACCTATTTTCTGGTTTGTGCTATTTCTGGCGATCTCCTTTGAGAATTTTCCCTTAATTGCACCCCAAGAAACCAGAAGTCAGACACCTAAATTCGAGACAACTTCTACTATAAAAGAGACCCCTTGGGGTGCTCTTACAATATCATCACACATCTCATATCATCTCATAGTATCTTGATCTTGTCAAGTCTTGTGTAGGTCTCATGTGTTGAGATTAGTTTAGTCAATAGTCATTGTTTAGTTGAGAGTCTAGTTTTGTCAAGGGAGGAGTTCATCGCCGCCAAGGTGAAGGAGTTGGTTACTCGCCTATTCCTAAGCTCGATCGGTTCTTTCTTTTCCCTTATTTTATTTTGCTGTTTAGTCATGTCAAGGCGTGAGTAGTCGCCTTTGTTCTTGGGGTTTAGGATGATGTTTGTATGTATGGATTAATTGAATACTTGCTTTTAACGTTTATGCATTGAAGTTATTTTCATATTTGCTTTGAGCTTATTCATAATTGTGCTTGAATTGTTTTCTTGTTCTTTGATATGATCCTGTGGATGTATGTTCGTATCTAGTTGGTAGATTTATATCTTCTTAGGCCAGAATTGCTAATTGCATGAGAGTGCACTTGTAGTAGTTCACCCTATTTTGATAGACCTGTGGATTGGGCATAGTCTAGTTGGAAAACTTAACGTCAATTGATAGAGATTCAATACTTGCACTATTTGGGTAGATAACTTGTTGTCCAATTGTATCCTAGAGGAAAAGTTGTGGTTATAACGTGAGTTAAACCGTACCTGTGATCGAAAGCAAATTGGGTTTAGGTTAGAGATAATCTAAAGATTTCGAATTGATCTAAAAGTATTTAAAAGTGCCAACAAACGAGAGTTGAGGGACTTGTAATTGCTTTGGGTTAGTTGGGGATCGGTAACTTTGATCAACAATAGAAACTGAGCTTGAACTGACTCTGATCTGTTCCCTGCGGATCGCATTAGTGACAGGTGCGAACCATACCAAGCAAGGAACAGACAGAGAACCACAAATTTGTACATCTTACGGTTCGCACCCTCTCGGGTGCGGAACGCAGGCAGTTAGTCCAAACATCAAACTGATTCTGAAAACCCTAGGAACGTTTGTCTCATAATTGTTTTAGAGTCTTTTACTGTTTTTTTAATAATTTAGGAACCAACCAACTTCAAACAAACCCCCCCAAATTGGTTACGAATCGGTTACTTTTAGGATTAGAATTGTGAACAAAGATCTGTCTAAATTTAGTACCGTCCCTGTGGATACGATCCCGACTATATTGCATAATATCGTACGCTTGCGATTGATTGTATTATTTAGGGTAAAAGCCTATACACTCCACGCGTATCACCAGCCATGTTTAATTTGACATAATCACACATCATGCTGACCATATTATATATATAGATTCGGGAATTGATTATCTCTGAAGTTTGTTTCATTTCATATATATATATATACTAGATGCGTGTCAATTTACCAAACAATATAACTCGTCGCAAGCTAATGTCATTTCAAATCAAATGTCCATAGTCCCTACCATTTCATAACAACACCAAAGAAAAAAGGAAAAATCCTCAAAAGTTTTTCTTAGCTTTGGTATAATATATATATAGAGTTTTGCTATAGAAATAATAATATATAATGTTCTCTAGTAAAAAGTTGTAAATTTTTGCTTCATGATAATAGGAAATCCTTGCCTCATAATATGTATGTAAAATAGGAAATATATATATATGGATTGGATTATATTTTGCTTATATATAACTTTTAATAGATACAAATTTTAGTTTCGAAGATAAGGCATTTTCAATAGGAGACATAATTTTTGGTCAGTAACTTGATCATAAAAGTAATATATGTTCTTAGAATAAAAGCTGTTGACATTTATTAATTAAGATATTGATAGGCTATATCTTTACTGATCAGTTAAATTAAATCTGAATGAAGAATCAGCCATCATTTCAGCGACATTTTGATTTAGCTAGCTAGGGCCAAAAGTAGCATTTTCTATGTGTGAGGTTTTAGGTATATATGTGAATTCAGATAGCAAGTTATTTAGTCTTAATATATATATATATATATATATATATATTTGAAATTAGATAATTTAGATTCTCATTTTTTTATCTAAAATCTAATATTTATGCTTTAATATACTTAAAGATACACATCCAATTACAGTCTTAATTAAAGTAAAGGAACTCCCAAAAAAAAAAATCATTAGCTAAGTCATCATTAATTTCAACAAAATCTAGGACTATGTAATACATAACCTTATTTTTTCTATCAAAAAGATAAAAACAAGTCCTTAATTTTGAAAACAAGTTAACATAATAGGGAAAAAGTTCTTATATATTCCTCTATTAATCTGCCTCCAAATTAAAGGTAGTTGATAAAATTGGCACTCCTTAATTTTAGCATTGACTATATTATATATGTGTGAAAAACATCATCAACTATATATATATTGTCCTTAATTAATTACCCTGTAAAAAACACCATCAATTCATACAACTATTTTCCCACTGAAATATAATCACTTCTTTTACACTCTTTGCTGATCTGCTTAACTGCTTTCTATATATAACCTCTGGTTTGCACATCTTCTTGCTAGGGTTTCAAAAGAGCAAAAAAATAATTAGCAAACCCTAAGTATATTGTTTTAATGGAGTTGCTTAAGGACCCTTTTATCATTTCCATATTCTCTTGTTTTGTGTTTTTCATTCTGTTCATGAAGAGGCAGCGCAAGCTGCCCCTACCGCCTGGTCCCCCGGGTTTACCGATCATCGGAAACATGCTCATGATGGACCAGCTCACTCACCGTGGCCTAGCCCGCCTGTCGAAAGTATATGGCGGGATATTCCATCTCCGTCTGGGGTTTTTGCATGCCGTCACGATTTCAACCCCAGAGATGGCCCGGCAAGTTTTACAAGTGCAGGACAACGCGTTCTCAAACCGACCTGCAACGATTGCCATTACTTACCTAACATATGACCGTGCCGACATGGCTTTTGCCAATTACGGCCCGTTCTGGCGCCAGATGCGCAAATTGTGTGTCATGAAACTCTTTAGCCGTCGCCGCGCCGAGACGTGGGCATCTGCACGTGACGAAGTTGTATCGACTGTCAGAACCGTGGCTGCGAAGATCAGTGAACCGATCAATCTCGGGGAGCTGGTTTTCAACCTAACAAACAATATAATCTTCCGTGCAGCGTTCGGTGCGCAAGTCAGCCTGAAAGATCAGAATGAGTTCATATCGATCCTGCAGGAGTTCTCGAAGCTCTTTGGCGCGTTCAATGTCGGCGATTTCATCCCGTGGTTGAAGTGGCTGGACTTGAACGGGATCAACAAGCGGTTGAAGGAAGCACGAGGAGCGCTCGACCGTTTCATCGATCGCATTATTGATGAGCATATTGCAAACCCTAAGGAAGCCGACGCGCCAAATGCAGACATGGTTGATGACATGCTCGCATTTCTGGTCGAGGCGGATGGCGGGACGGCAGCTGGCGGAACCAGTGATCCTCAAGGCGGCAACTTTAGACTCACAAGAGATAACATCAAGGCCATTATCATGGTACTTACTTTTTTCTATCTAAATATAAGAAAGGCTAACATTCTTTTACGTGAATTCTTTTATGGATTGGCAGAAATATAGATAGTTCATTTTTCAGAATCGGATGGTTATGATATATTCTTGGGGTACAAGTAAAGAAAGATACTTGATCTGTAAAATTTGAATCGCTCGATTAAAAATGAAAGGTTATCCATAGAAGAAGAACTCTTTTTTTTAAAAGGAAGTTAACAATTTTTAATTTAACTCTCTCTTCTATCATCACTAGATTATATTTCTTATGACACCGACTACTTAATATGTGCTTTATAGCTTTTAATAATGGACATTTAGTTAATAGTTTGAAGATCTTGGTCGTTTCTAAATATATATGTAGCTTTTTTTTTTTTTTAGGTAAGTAGGTCAAAAGCCTACTTTAATCTTTTACTATATATAAAAAGTTTACAGATGGAGAACAAGAAAAAAAATTACTGATAGGTAGATTAATTTAGTTTAAATATATACTATATAATATTAATAATATTTTTCACCAACCTAGCTAGACACTGAGCCAGACATAAATTCTATAGGTTTCCATAGAAATTGAGAGTCTATAGGAAATAATTTTTATTCAATGTTCGGCAGACTATACTATCAATTCCTTGTAGGAATTTATTCTTCTAAAACGCTTGTTTTTAGAGGAAAATAATAATTAGGTTGGACTAGATTATTTTTTTCCTATTAATAATGGATTCTTCGTAGGATTTCACCAAATGCAATCTAGAATCCAAAATATTTTCTGTAAGATGATCAGTGACTATCTGTGATTAATCTGAGTGCTTATCCTCTGCCTTAAGGTAACATGCCATGAAGCACGTGATCCGTTGGATCACCTCAAGATTTGTGCAGGCTCGAATCTCAAAGCAATCCAATGGTCCACGTGCCTCATGGCACGATACCTCAAGGCAGACGATGTGAAATCGATTAATCTAGGGGATATGAAACATTCAAATAAAAATGCTAGGGATTATATGTATCATATATATTCCAAGTTTTGAAAGGTTTGTTTGTTAGCAACGGCAACTGAATGCTTCAAATTCACTACATATCATGAAGTCGATCTTAATCCATCCGAAAAGTGGCCTTCCTCAAATGTTCTTTTATTAGAAGTTAGCTAGGCGTTCCGGATAGCTCGTTAATTTGGTTCAACTTCAACATCAAAATCGTTCTTATTTTATATATGAAAGTAAAATAGACCAGCAGAAAAGATTGTGACTTTAAATGGGTTGCATGGTTTGCAAAAGTGACATGTATATATATGGTTTTGTGTCATTGTTTGTTTGCATTCAACTTTTCAATGTTCTTTTTGTTAAAATCAAACATTTTGACTCAAGAAATTTGATGTGATTCGCTGGCTAGCTAGAGATTTCTTTCTTCAATTTGTACTTTTGGACATTTTAGCTAATTTGGGCACTGAATTATGTTACTAAGTCTTTAACGCTTAAAGTCTTTACTCATAATAAAAAAAGGGACTTAATGTCACTACTAGGAATAAAAGTCAAAAAAAAATATTGATCTTTTTTGAAATAGATATATAATTGTTTTTTTTTATCTGTTCTGTATCAAACAATGACAGAAGAGCTGGTAGGTTACTGTTAACACAATGGTATTCCTCTGTAGCGCTGCATTGTGTAGCGCAGGATGTGAACCGTTAGATCATCTCAAGATTCGAGCCAGGACAGATCTCGAGATGATCTAACGGTTCACATCCTGCGCTACACAATGCAGCGCTACAGAGGATATGAAATCGCTTATAATGGTATGCTGAATCTTCTTCCATGTTCAGTACTTAATTATCATATATATACCCTGCATAACCTTTTTTTTTTTTTTTGTTAATACCCCTGCTTAATTATGAGTGGACCAAAAAGCATACATGAATATATAACTTGGACAATGTAGATTGTAATTAAACAAGTTTTTGGTACCATTTAATTGAAAACTTGGACAGAAAATTTATAAAAACTACTAGCATATATAATATAAATTCTAATGAGTAGGACTTACTTTTGTACTTAACATGTTTGGTTTAATACTTTTGTAGGATGTTATGTTTGGAGGTACCGAGACAGTAGCCTCAGCCATTGAGTGGGCAATGGCAGAGCTGATGAAGAAGCCGGAGGAGATGAAGCGGGTGCAACGGGAACTTGCCGACGTAATTGGCATGGACAGCATGGTGAGTGAGTCCGACCTCGACCGCCTCCCGTACCTCAAATGCGCCATAAAGGAGACGTTGCGCCTCCATCCGCCAATCCCTCTCCTCCTCCACGAAACTTCCGAGGATTGCGAGGTCGCTGGCTACTCAATTCCGAGGCGATCACGGGTCATGATCAACGTATGGGCCATTGGACGCGACCCATCTGCTTGGAAGGACGCGGAATCGTTCGAACCGGGGAGGTTTGCACCCCATGGCGATGGCGTTAACATCGATTTCAAAGGGAATTTCTTTGAGCTCTTGCCTTTCGGGTCCGGAAGGAGGTCTTGTCCCGGCATGCAGCTCGGGCTGTATGCACTGGAACTGGCTGTGGCGAATCTGATGCACTGTTTCGACTGGAATTTGCCGGATGGGATGAAACCGAGCGAGCTTGATATGGGCGACGTGTTTGGACTCACTGCACCGAGGGCTGTACGGCTCACAGCCGTGCCGTCCCTGCGCCTTAACTGCCCGGTGGTCTGATATATATATATATGCACAAGATTGTTAATTTGGGATGTTTTGAACTTGTAATTGCAAATTAATAATTGTAGTGTTGTGATTTGAAATTACGTTTAAGTAATCAATTTGCTTTGTGATATATTGGACTTAAATGTGATGTATAGATGCATTATATACATAAGAACTCTTTGCAAAGGATCACCAATAATTTTGTAATATATGATCCTCAAAGAAAATGCATATATATTGTATCCTCTACTGATAGCCAATTTGCCAGTACTGTAGTAAAAGTGTCCCAATTATATGACGGATAATTAATTTGTGTTTCATTTAGGCCAATGGCCAATAATTGGGCTTAATTTGTTTATATATTTGCTCATGACATTTTTTTCCCTTAGCATTGTAAATTTGTAATTGTCGCCTTATTTCACAGCTGGTAAGTATTTTTTTCTTCCATTAGTTTTTTTACCTTTCTAACCATCTATGTGTGACATTTATATCTGTTTGCTCTTTCTAAGGAAGATTAGTCATGGCTTAAACATATTTTTGTCAATTTAATTTGTTTCAAGTACTACAAACTTCTATTTGGACGAAATTGCTTCTGAGAAAAACATACCTGATCCGGTCATCAATGAGGCATACCAGCAAGTAAAAGTAAGTTCGTTGTATTTTGTTGATTAAAAGACAAATCCAAAATACTTGGTGCATGCCAGCAGTTACAAAAATCTGACAATTTCTGGCTGAAAATAGATCTATTGTATAGCTAAGCTTCTGCGTTTCGCTCATCCAGAGCTTTTATGCCCATGTTCTCTGATAACTCCTGTAAGAAATTAAACAAGCCATATGCAATTAATTAAAAGCCAATGAAATTTTGTGCTAGTGTTTTTTTTTTTTTTTTTTTTCAAAAATTCTCTGTAAATGCTCAGTGCTAGCAACTGCAATCGAAGGGACGGGTAAACAGCGAAACCTGGAAAAGAACTTTGATGAAGATTCTAGAAGATGATGTTGTATCCTCTTCTGTAAGGCGAACATAAGCAAGCACATATGCCAGGCAGAGCATCTGCGCGCTTCCATCAATTGAGCAAAGAACTTTGCCACATTCCGAAGCTTGTTCTTCTCCAGCCGATGAACCATGCAGTAGTACTGCTGCACAATTAAGGCACTGCTCAAAGTTCTCTATGTAGATTTTGTTTATCCTGCAGAGACGCTCTCGAAGGAGCACTCGAGCAGCATGACATTCAGCTCCATCTGTCATTTATGGAATAAAAATGCATACAAATGATGAGAATCCTTTATATCTTATTTCATTATTATCATCTGTAGGCTGTTGCACATGACAGTATTTTAAAGTATATCAGTACACAGCATGGCCAAAACTTGTTGCATCTGTTACAATAAACACATCTTACTAAGAAGATGTCAAAACTGCCTCCTAAGTCCTAAGCTTAGTTGGACCTAATTTTTTCCAGAAATTAGAACAATTTTCAAAAATTGAGATGCTAACAATATTCATGTAAGGATGCAGACAGGAGCATGTGAAACTCGGGTCTGTCTTAAAAACATCTACAAGTGAAGTCAGATAGTATTAGGTTAAACACACATTAATAAATCTTCAAAAAAGTTTTCAAATTTTATAGCATATCTTTAGAAAATAATCTTTAGTGGATAACTTAAAGAAGGGCCTGGTATATTGGTCGATCACCAATACCGCAGTATGACCACTATAAGCACTATTTGCAGTAGCCAACTCATGTATGACCCCTTCTAGGTGGAAGGTAAAACATATGCTTATACTAGCAATCTTTTACATTACCAAGTTCAGTCTCAGGATTCAATTCACTGTCAAGAGAGATCTCATGTGTAGTCGGCTCCTCCTGTTCCACAAGATCAAGTTTTGGACGAATAGCTGGAAACCCCTGCATCAAAATAACATCAAGGTAAGGTAAATTTCTGGGTTTTAGCTAATCTGATCCATCCTAGAGCCACAAATATGAATCTAGGCAGAACTGAATGTGTTTTTTTTTTTTTTTACTCCTGCATCATCCCAGTGAGTAAAGCAATTTCACCTCCAATGTCAATTGCCTAAATTTAGGACCAATTCCAGCGGGAAAACTTAAACAATGGTAGTATGTGACAGGACTAAAGGGAAATCACACCATTATGGGTTATAATAGCAGACTAGCAACCAGAGCAGTACAAATATAAAATCAGAATGGCCACAAAGATGTTTGCCAGTACCTGAAACTTGGCCTTCCTAATTGCAAAAAGGCCTTCTATTAGGAACTGAATACGCTTTTCAGTTTGACCCTCATGAAGTATCCCACGAAACCTTTCAAAATCACCTGTATCAGGTAAGCATTAGATCAGACCTGATCATCCAAATACCAAACCATGATAAAGTACAATCCAAGGATCAATTTGCAAAATTTGCAAATTTGAAACTTAATTAAAAAAAATCAGTTTAATGGACCTATCCTATTTGAGACATAGTTTTCAAGATTTCTTAAGACATTTCTTTTTGCCGGTGATAACGGAATGTCAATCTGAAGCCAGCAAAATTTATCTATGAAAAGTAATCAGATTCACTTACCTCAACACTATCGATCGTCAGTTGGATTCTCCAGGAGCACAGTGAGAAGCTCAAGCGCAATGAGCTCATGCGCTACCATCTGGTTTACCAATTGTGCGATAAACTTTGTGGCGGCAAAGCATCCTATAGCAATAACCATTCATGGATTTAGGAAATAAATACACAGTAATGAATCCTATAGCAGTAAAGCTAGGATGTAGTACTTGTGAAGCAAAGCATAATAAAAAATTGCTTATATACCTTATCATTTCTCTTGTAAGCCCTCGATCTTGAGCTGCAAAACAATCCTGGCAAGCAGCAGTTTTCCCACCTCAGGAAACTTGGTGTTCACCACTGCCACAAGAGCTGCGAAGACATCCGTAAAACCTGGAGACGCAAGTTGGGACATGATGCGCGCAGGATCTGCAGAACAGCCCCTGTGCCCTCATATAAGGTTCTCTGCAAAGAGCTCCGGACTTTATGTGACAGCAATTTTTCAGCATTGTATCAAAATATTTAGGCGCATAGCATAACCATTAAACCATGCCAGAAAATGGCTTGATATAACATATCTCTTAATTCTGACTTTCCAAACAAACAAACAATCAAACAAAGCTGTACTTTGAATATACAATCAACATTATTAAGAAACTAGAGTCAATAAATGCATTGCATTAGCACATATGCAGCCTCATCGATCGGTCGGATGTATAAAATTGAGGCATCGGCTGTCTGTAAGTACTGAGGCTAGATAAAAAGATCCTACCTTTATCAAATTCTATGTATACACTACAATTACTATGGTCACTAATAAGGTTGGAGTGGAGTTGGTAATGTTCGAATGCGGTATCTGCTGCGATCGGGATTGGGATCGCAGGTAGGTCCTCGGATCGCGATCGGACGGACGAGGTTTTTGTTGAGTAAATTGGGGTTTCTTAATCACGCATGTGATTTTGATCGCCATCAATCTTAAACACCATCGTCATATCAATTAAATAATATAGCCATGAATCTTCAAATAGATGCGAAAAAATATTGATTTTTGGATTAGCTATTTAGAATTTGGAACAGTAAAAATGTTCTTTGGATAATTGGATTGTATGTTTAGAATAGTGATAAATCGATGGTTGAAAAGAATAGTATGCTAAGCTATGTTTTATAAAGAATAACAGATTAACAACTATTCTCACTAATCCGGATTAGTATTTATGTTACAACCCCATTGTAGAGTTATACAATCCCAATTTGACAATTATGGAGGAAGGTACAGACCTTCGCACAAGTCAGTCACTTCTCAGCTCCCTTATCTTTCGTTCACTCTTTTGAAGCACAGTGTCGGGTAAGGACCCCAATCTTTCCTTCGCACTCTTCTGGAGCACAGTGTCAAGTAAGGAAGGGGAAACGGGCAAGATTATTTTAAACAATTAAATAATGTTTTTGTAAAATTGATTTTCCACTTAATATTAAATAAAAAATAGAAGTATGTAGGGTTATAAATGGGTATAACTTTTGATAAAAAAAACTCCTCATACAACGTACACCCCAATCCGAAAAGCTCATGAAAAAAATCTACAAACCAGTCACAAATACAAATAAAAAAATATATATTTTTTCTGGGCGCAAGTAGGAGTTGCGCCCCAGAAACAGGATCCAACAAAGTAAGGCACCAGGCAGACTAAAAAATTGTTCTCTTCGAGATGTGACCCGAGGTTACGACCTGGTTAAGGCCATCTGTGAAAATAAGTTGATGTTATGGTTCTTAGAGAAGATAAGTTTGTTTATAAGGTCCTTTATAAAAGGGTCTGTTTGGCACCCCGTTTCCGCATAGAATAGCAATTTGTTTAGCTAATCCGGTTGCCAAACACAATATAGTATATTGGAATAGCACCTTAAATAGTCTATTTCGCTATTCGGGGGTAGAGGCCGAATAGCGGATTAGCACTCCAAGTTGCCATGTTGAATAGCGAAAATTACATTCTCTTACCCTTATAAGTAAAATATTATTAAAAAATGGTTATGAACTTTTTAAGTGAAAAAAATGATTTATTATCGCATTTAATTGAACTGCTAATAAAATCAAATTCAGTCAATATTAAATTATGATATTCCAAATTACAATGCAAGATCTGTTGCTTTCTTTTTTTTATGTTAATTTTATGTTCTCCTAACAATAAATCAATAGACTTATAATAATATTTTCGATATGCAGAATTGATATATGTACCTGCATATGGTGTGGTTTAAAAAAAATTTCCAACCTTTTAAAGGGCAAATTTGTCCTTCTATATAAATTTTATATTTTATACAATTCATCACACTATTATTCTAATTGACATTTGCTAAACAATTCCACTATCCGAATAGCTCTAAACATTACTATTATTTCCACTCTTCCAACAATCACTAATTCATTTTTACTAATCGGATAACACTATTCTAGTGCTATTCCTTGATTTGCCAAACGGATCCAAAAAGAATTGTTATTCTATGGATTATCGTTCACTTTTAATCGAGTAAATTCAAATTTCATAGATCAAATATCTCTTTACTTATACCACAAGAACTTATCATAATTTAGACAAATGAACGGTCCCTATCGAATTCACCGGATCCGAATCTGCTGCTTTTCTAAATAGAAAAGCAGATCCTACTTTTCTTGATCCGACGGTTGAGAAACACCTAATTATTTCGAGATCTGTGCAGTAAAATCGAATTACTTTGAGATCAGTGCAGCAACCGATCCCGACCATCCGATCGGAAAAGCAGGGTCTGTTTTTCTTAAAAAAAAAAAAAAGCAGCAGATTCGGATCCGAATTCACCTTATAAAAATGTGAATTTTACTCTAATACTTTCACAAAAAGAAAATTTTATTTTCGATGGGACGATTATAAATGAATATCATAAGAGATTCATCTGTAATAAATTTTTTCCGGGATGTGAGCGCAATGTCCTAAAAATTTTCCGGGAAACGGAGTATCCAACGTGCACGGAAAATAATAGCAAAATTAGAATAAAACTTTCCTCTCCCTTTCTGCGCCAGTTTTTGGTAACTGCCCATCACCGCGCTCTCCTCTCCTCTCCTCTCCTCTCTTCCTTCATTCATTCACAAAAAAACCCTCTGCAGTTTCCAATTCCCAACTCCTTCTCAAAACCCCAACCAACTCTCCATGGACTCCGGCGCCGACCGCAACTACCTCGCCTACCTGCGCCTTTTCTACGCCCACAACAACAATCCCCCTCACGCCCTCACGTACGGGGAGACAAACCCTCCCAAGCGCAGGAGAATTGGGCGTGATCCCGATTCGGCCCGGTCGAGGAAACGGAGGAGGGAAATTGGGGAGGAGGGTTTGAAGAAGGGCAAGGAGATTGAACTCGTTTCGCAGAGTTACGATTCGGATTATCACAATTACTTGAGCCACATGAGGGCTTTAAAAGGCGGCGGCATTGCGGTCGTAGTCGGCGGGGAGGTGGTTGTCAGGTATGAAAAGGAGGTTGAGGTTGAGAGTGGCTTGGATGGGGGTTTGGAGGCGGAACCGGTGGGCGAATTGGAGAAGAATGGCGCATTGTCGATGGGAGGAGAGGAAGATGAGAAGGCGCCGGTTCAGTCTGAAAATGAGAGTGTTGATGCGCAGGTTGTTGGGTGCGGTCAAGTGTCAGAGAACACTGGTTGTGTAAGGCAGAAAGAACATCAAAGCAAGGATTGCGGAGGGGCTTCTCGCGAGCCGGAGATGATGAATCCTCATGTAAGATTAAGATCATTTTATTTTTGCTTTTAATTTGTAATGCTATTTTTTTGGTCAGTTTATAATCCATATGATGGCGAGTAATACCTAGTGTGCATAGAATATATGTCCATAGTGTCCGTAGGTTACAAAATCAGATCTGTTTTTTACAAAATCGGATGTATTTGTTACATTCTGAGTGTGTCTATGGATGCATGGATGCATTTTCAATGGACGCAAGATATTTCTCTGTTATGGCCCTTGTTAATATTTATTACTCCTGTTAATGTTGGATGTTAAACTTGATAGTTGGTGGTAAATGGTACAGAGTTTTGAGTGAATGGAATTGGGGTTTTATAGAGAATTAGTGTAGCATACATCACTATGTTTATTTTGGATATATGTTTGATTAAGTCATTATTGCTCTATTTAGTGCATGAAAGGTAATCATGTGTATCGATATTGTAAAATTTACTAACAAAGGGATTTTGGAAATTGTAGTTACAAGGATTCATATTGCTGGTAAAGAAGCTGTGTCCCGTTGAATCAACAATTTACCCCGGTTTCACTGGAAATAAAAGTGCAATCGTAGCAACGGGTGAACCCAGTACAATCACAAACTTAGAAAAGAAAACCAATCGAGAAGAGAAAAGAGCCGCAAATGGTTCCAGTCCTAAAGGCTTCTTTGATTTTGACTGGATTGAAGACAAAGGGGACGAAGAGGTACCGAAAGTAAAAAGAAAATTAAGGCGCAAAGGAAACAAAAGCAGTTGTATAAAACTGAAAGGTCTCGCGGCATTCCCGGATTTACCGGACTCTGATGTAAGTCTATCATTTCTTTTCTTCACTAGGTGATATATAGATGTGTTTTTTTCATGGATTACCATGTATACAACTGTAAGAGTTACTTTTTTTTTTTTTTTGTCTGTGAGCATTTCGCTTTGCAGTATTCTGTCTTCCATTATAATTTTCTTGTAAGAATAAGAAAATTAGTGAATAGGACATGCTATAGTGCTATACTACATGGTTCTGTTTTTTTCTATTTCCTTATTGCGTCAGTACTGTTAAAATGTTAAAAAAATAGAACTTCCTACTTGTTCCAAATTGGTTATTCCAAATGGGTATCGGTTGATATTTCAGAAGAGTCAGATCATATGCTTCTTCATCTAATAATCGTGTCCACTTTCTTCAAGTATCTCCGACTCTCAGACCAAGAGCAGTATCATCTTTTTTTTTTAAAAAAAAAAAAGTTACTTCTATTGTGTACAGGAGGAGCCACAAATCGATGAAATCCCACGAAAGATTTTACGCAGACCACCTTCAGACTACAAAGACAAGTTAATTAAAGAGCTCAGAAGACCATTTGATAAGTCTGAGTACATGCACTTGATGAATGAGGCAACTTTTAGGAAAAAAAAGGTCGTTTATAAGGAGTTGCGTTCTGTGCATAAAGCTGTGGTGACAGATGAAGAAAGCAAATCCATGTTTGATTTTTATCCTGGTAAATTTTAATAGCTTTAAATTTATTTTTACTCTATAATATGCTACTGTATTGAAGTTTGGGTAGAGCCTAGACATATTTGAAACCTTTGCTGAATCCATGATTTAATTTGAAACCTGATGAAATGGACAAGCTAAGAGACATGCTTTGTCCCATGGCAGTTAATTAGAAGATTTGGGTTATTGTGCAAGGCATTAGTTTGGAGCTTTGTTTCTTTTTTTCAATAGAGGCTGTGTCTTTAAGACCACTTTTCTCAACCAAAAAAAATAAATAAATAAACAAATAAAAATCACTGTTCATATGGCATAATTTTTTTTTGCTCTCTCTGTTACAGAGTTTAAAACTGCAGTGGAAGGAGCAAAATATCTACGTCAGTTGACTCTCTTGAGAGGCTTTTTCTTTTGGCTTAAGGTACTAATGTACTTTTGCAGTTTAATTTTGTCCTTTTCTTATATACTTTGATCGTGATTAGTGCTCTTTGGACTTTTGTAGCGTATTTGTAAAGTCAACTGTTTAGTTTTCTGTCTTGGTAGTTTACCTGGATGGGTCCATTTTAAACATATTAGGACTGGTATTTGTAGGAACCTTAGGGGGTAATTGCTTATTGATATAATCCAAATTCTAGCGAAAGTACTAGCATCCTTTAAGCAAGTAAGTGCTAATTGGTACATATCGTACCTGTAACAATCTGTCCTTGACAATACCATATACATCAGATGTACTGAAATGAATTTATTTTTGTAGAACTGCTGTTCCGAAGGATCTTTCTTGCCATGGGAAAAAGGGTTTAAAGAAGTTAAGGTGCACAAAACTATTAGGGACTCTTAAGAAGCTCCATTGAGGTACATCATCTACAATAATAGTAGGCAATTTCAGTAAATGGTGGATCGTATGAGGGTTAGTTGCTAGTATAGGATACTATACAAATCTCTGACTGCCTTTTATTTTGAAACAATGTAATACACTCAACAGTCAAGACTGACAGTAAATTAGTAATATCTTTTGGTACCATGGCAATCTTTTGTTTGTACCTACTTGTACTATACTTCTGGTATTTGGTTGTTGTTGAATACAACACGTGGCTTCCCCATGCTGAAGTTCAGCACCCGTGATTTCATGTTGTACTTGATGTCCCCGTCATAGAGCAATTTGCGTATGTAGTGCTCTAAATCTGACCCGATTAAACGTAGTGTATACTCTGTTAGTGGGGCTCCCTACATTTAATAACAGATACTGTCAAGATATAACCATCAATGGTAGCTTTGAAATTTTTTTAATACTTTAGCTTACTGCATAATGGTCGACAAGCTCTTGGAAATAGGAGTACACCATCTGACAAGTCTCTGGAGTCCAGACAAACTCGTTGCTTGGGTCGAGCAGTAAGGTCAATTTATCCAACTGGGTCTGGTCCATTACGTTTGTAATTGGGTCTATGTATGCTGCATAGATTCTGACATGGCGAGTAGTGCAATTCAGCCACTGTCCACCATACTCTCTGCTCATGTTCTTGTTCTGTGCACTCGGTTGCAACGGCAGGGACTCTACTTTTGGCCGAGTTTGCTTTTGCGGGGTGCTTGTTCCAGTTTTCTCTTGCTGAGTTTGTTCAGTGTCCTCTTGAACCACCTCCTGTTGCTCCGTTTGCGCTCGGGTAGAGACTTTTCCTCTTCGGAGTCTAACGTGTGTTGCTTTAGGAAAACCGCGGGACTGGATACATAAATTGGTTGGAGAAAGGAGTGATGCAGTGGCCATGGTGATGTACTGTTTGTCTGTTCTTTGAGTTTTTTGAGTTTGTTGTCTGTTCTTTGAGTTTGTTGTTGGTTTCTTTTAGGCTAAGCTCTGGCTTTATTTCTCTGGTTCCTAAGAAAGCTCCTGAGCACCACAGGTGTTGCATTTTCAAAGGAGTTTTGTGTGGATAAGGTTTTTTATCTGTAAATAAATATGTAGCTTGTAGACTCTCACCCTCTTCTGGGCTTGGGATTGGTAATTTGCAGGCCCATAATTAAATTAACTTGCTTGACCTAAATTCCAAATAATATTCTATTCATTGCTAATTTCACAAGCATCAAACATATATAATCGATTTGTGCAACATTTTGTCATAGACTAGTAAAAAGCCCACGCCTTGCTTTGGGCTGAAATTATTATTTCTTACAATAAACTTTTAAGATAATATGTAATGAGCCTTAAATTGAGATAATTTATATGGGTTTTTAATTTTAATGGGCTGAGAACGTCAACGGGCATTAACGTACATCAACAATTTCTGATCTATCCAAGAAAATGATCACGGCTCAGATTTTTTATTTGGGAAGATAGCCTTTTTATGTCATTGTTTCTGATATGTTTTTATATATAGTAAGGATATTGAAAGAATTCACAAACATTGAACTAGTCAGTAACATGTACAATTGAATTCATCGGTACTATACAACAAATATACATTGTTTTTTCCTATTTTCATATCACTGCTACAAGTAACAAGTAATTCCAACAGCTGATGTACATCTGCAAATTGTGTATTCAACCGGATCACATTCCATACTTTTGTTTAGGTGTGATCATCTTTATGTTGCAGCCATGAGAAAGCGGTACCACCGGCAATTTCTGGCAGTCGCATATCTCGATTGTGTTCCCGTCTGGGTCGTGGAAAAATATTTGTTCAACCAAAATACCGCCATCTTTCACTGCTGCACTTACGTATTCCTTCCCGGCATCACCCAACTTCTTCCTCACCATGTCGATGTTTTCGCACTGCAAATTTTACCGACTTTAGTTAGACCAAGCATAAATTTATCATCACTAATTGACTTTTATGGAGTTTTGTTTCACCTGAAAGGAAATGTGGTTACTCTTCGGATCAATTTCTGATAGTTTGTTTGCCGTATTTGATTCTCCAGTGTCCATTTGCAACAAGTGAATGCTGATCCCATAATTGTGAAGCCTGAAAATTTGAAGTTTTAACAGTTTAACTTAACAAAAAGATACTCTTCAAAATTTAGTTAAAATCCCACAAAATTGGCATGGAAACAAGACACATACCACGCGCCTTTGAAATCCAGCGATGCCGGCCTTTTGATGAGTTCGAAACCAAGCAACTCATGGTAAAACTTAACCGAAGTTTCGACTGACATGCACAGGAAGGAGAGATGGTTGAGAGAGACGAGAGGCAAAGAGAAACTTGAAATCTCTTGTTCTTCTTCTGAACCCATAATCAAACAATCAACAATTGAAAACAAGGAAATGAAATGACAGACCAATGAATCATTCAACGTGAAAACTTTGCGGAATTTATACATGTATGATATATTGATATGATTGATGAAGTAATGTAATGCAAGTTGAAGCTCAATTTCGTAGCAGGCAACCATACATGCATATGAAATTACGCTAACGTGTAACGTGAAGGATTTAATTAACTCGTCTTATACTTGTTGGATCTGAGTCACCATTTTTTTTTTTTTTTTTGGGTAATCTTTTGGATTAGTTTTGCACCGCCAAATAGTTTAAAAATGTGTTTATTTCCATTAGGATTATTGATTAGGCTTAAAACGTGTTAGGCCCATCCGGAACAAAGACCTTAATTTGGGCCGGAGTTTTCTGCTCTGCAATATGAGATTTCTAATAGTCATGATCTTCATCTTAAAATGATTTAATAGTTATGATCTATCAATATATTACAAATGATAAACTATTAGTGACTAATCAAGGAGAAACTTATGAAAGAAATGAGTTTCAATGGACAAATAAATGATATTAATGTTCCAATATATGTCTAATAAGTGAAGTTTCAATGGTTATATTGTGTAAAAGATTTTCTCAATATTTTTTTATGTAGCAGGCCAAAAGCAATACTATCGTTTTTCATTAAAATCAAATAAAAAGGGAGTTTACAAGAGTTTGGGAGAATTTACAGGAATATGTACATGAATACATGGGATGAAGAAGAATGAACATTAATAATTTACAATAACTGACTAGAATAAGTATCCTAATGTAACGGCGGCAGTTGGCGCCTCCTCTGGGCAGAGGGAGAGGGAAGATTTTCTCAATATTCAAATACCATAGTATAAATTATAAAACATATGATATTCTCACTTAACACGTATTTCAAAAAAAAAAGAATGATCAACAGGTATTATTCTTGCCCAAATCAAATGAAAAGTTTGAGTCTTTCATATATTCACTGTCTTTTTTTTTTATGGAACAAGAGACAAAATGGTTGCTGTTTCAGTCATTATTTCACATAAAGTTTTTGTTTGTATCTTGACAAATGAAAGCCAATCCGTAATTTTGGCATTGACATATGACCAACTTATTTAGCTAATATGCTAGTTGATATATATGAGAAAGTGATTATGAGCTCTCTGCTGTAAATTAATCCGATCTTATCGACAAATGATGACCTTATATCACACTGATTCCTGAGATATTTTTTAACAGTGTTGCTTAAAGGCAAAAAAAAGGCAAAAAGACAAAAAAAAATCGTGGTAAACTTGTAGCTTAATCATGGAAGTTCCTTGGAAAAGCCTATAATTTCTGAGGTGCTGATTTACTCAGAAAAAAAAAAAGGTTCTCCTTTCCAGAAGGGACTGTCCCCAGAAAAGCAGAGGGTGTTCCAATTCTATATATCCTCTGCTTATCGCTTACTGAGTTACTGAGTGGGGTGTTACAGCATGATGACATCTGATTTGCGTTGCACACAACACAGTTCGCTAACGACAAGTTTGAGATCGGTGGGCGGATCTAAGGGGGGTGCCAGGGGGCGCCCCCTTGGCCCGGTAAAAATTGTTGAACTCCAGTTTTTTCTGTTTAACTCAAGTTCATATTTGGTATTATTTTTGTTAATTTGATGCTAAAAATTATTTTTTTGACATCAAAACATGGACAATGATTAATTAATTAAATATTTTGTTACTTGAGTATGCAATTAACTCTTAATTTGATATATATTTTGTTGAATATATATAAAAGTTGTATATTATAATAATTATTTTTTTCTTTTGAGCCATAAAGTAACCTCTCTAAACCCATTTTGGATCAATATTTAGAAAGTTGGAACCATGAATTGTCCCTGGCCCCTCTTTCATATCAGTTCTGGATCCGCCCCTAGTGCAGCAACCGTCCGATCGAAAAAGCAGACTCTTCTTTTCTTTTCAGAAAAGCAGCAGATTTTGATCCAATAATCTGCTATAGAGCACACAAACAATTTATAGTCATGAACTCGAGTTAGCTCTACATATGATCACACTATTGCCAAATTATCAATCAAAAACAACATTTTTATAAATCTGGATAGTACAAAGTTAGCTCTATATATGCTCACACTTTTCGAGTCACTGTATACTAACCTCACACTATCCTCAACTGCTAACACAAAAGATAGTCTTGCATTAATTGCTACACCACCATCATATTTAGCTTTTGATTTTCATTTTCAAAGTTCCTTGAATAACATACTCTTTTTATCTCTTTCTTTTTTTTTCTTTTTTCTTTTTTTTTTTTTTCTTTTCTATTTGTTTTGATGGAACCTTGAATAACATACTGTAGAAACTTGTATCTGTAGTCTCAATTTAAGCTGATAAGAAAAATAATTGTTGTTGAAGATTATTTTCCAAAACCAATATATATATTTTTCATTTATTACAAAGAATGTATTTCCTACAGCGAGCTGATGTGAAAGTGGCATAATAAAGGAGCTTGTAATTAACGACCATTAAAAGTCTTCAAAATCATCACTTGAAGAAGTAGCGTAGCTCCCATCCAAATATAATTGTCAATAATCACGTATCAATCAATTGTTCTATTATGTGAAAAGTGAATACATATTGCTGATCATAATATTAGTTGGTAAAAAATATGATGAAGATGATCCAACCTACATTATTTTTCTTTTCTTTCTTTTTTTTTTTTACGATGTGTTCTGGTAACGTTATTATATGTAAAGGACTAATTCATTAATTTTGTAAATTTTCAGATGACAAAAGAGAATATTTTTTTTAATTTAGTATATTATGAATGCGTAAAATAAAATAAAAATTGAAATTTTGTTCAGTAGATTCATAAATGAGAAATCAAGGACAGATAACAATGATCAAATCAATCAAATGTGCACAATGATCTGTGTATAATTTGATTTGTACTACTACAAAATGACCTTCTAATCTATGATCTATCCAGACTGGAGAAGGAGAATAATCCATCTGGGATCGGGATTACCTGCTTTTCTAAAAAGAAAAGTACGTCCTGCTTTTCTTGATCCTACAGTTGAGATACACCGAAGAACGTTAAGATCGGTGCAGCAAACACTGAAGTACTTTGAGATTAGTGCGGCAACTAATCCCGACCGTCTGATCAGAAAAGTAGAAGAAAAGAAAAGCAGTGGATTATCCAATAATCTGGGACGCTGCTTTAGGCAGCGCTAAATAACTTACGGGGCAGCTTTTGTATCAAAACTGACCAAAATACCCCTACAATCAAGGATCTATTTCACTTCTTTAGCGAGGGTATTTTGGTCAGTTTTATTACAAACGCTGTCCCATAAGTAATTTTAGCGCTGCCCAAAGCAGCTCCCAATAATCTGCTATGGATAATGGATGGATTACTCTTTGATTGGAGTGGAAGAAAAGCACCGTGAATTGAATTCATTATTCATTCTTCCCCCTTTTCCTTTCTTTCTTTCTTTCTACCGTTGGCAATAATAATTCAAGCATGTTGTATCATGTGTGTAATGTAAGAACCAACCGGCAGCCTGCAGCATCTTTTCTTTGCCTGCCTGATATTATCAGCTCGTGAGATTCGTAACAGAGAGCTTCTGATTTGCAGAATGCTTGCCTTTTTCCTTTTCCTTTTCCTTTTTTCCTCATTAATTATCTGGTTTCTTTCCTGTTCACGCTTTTACTTTACTCAGTACTAATTATTGAAAAATGAAATGCATGTAATATAATATATAACGTAATCCAATGGGAAAGGTGAGTACTATATAAAATATGGTTATAAAGAGGTGTTACTTGTGTACATAATAATTCCTAGATCTTTATCTAGACAAAATTAAAATAATGTAACCCCCATACTCGGATACTCCCTTTTTTATATGTATTAACAATTAAATAAGAAAATTATGGATGTGTCCGTTACTTGTTGGGCTCCAGTCGATGGCTGGGATCTTCTACAATCCCATCATATATAAGTCAAAATGGTATAATAAATTTTATTCTATTATGAGGATCAAACAATGTAAGCACATATTATGAATAAAAATTAAGTTTTATACCTCGTAACAAATAATGTGGCAACTAGCAATTCTCTGTGAAGTATACTTGGATTCAATATATGATTTGCTAACTATATAATTTAGGAGGTATTAACTTACATAAAAAATTTTGATACAAAAATTATATCAAACCATATAAATTCATAAAAGAAAATCTTAAAATAGAAAATTTCTTACAAACATATTCACTTAGCTATAGATTGATTGTGTTACAAATTTCATTCAATTTGTGTGCCATTTGATACTCTATCAAGAACCATCAAGTTACAACAATCTAAATTTAATTATTCATGATGAAGTATCACATGACACTCAAATTGATTGAAACATAAAACACAGTCCATCTATGAGTAAATAAATACGTTGTAAAATATTTTTATAAATTCATAAAACTTCATGTAATTTTTCCGTCAAAGACTTTTGGTATAATTGGACCCCTTCATAATGCATAGCTACTAAGTTGCATACGATTTCACGTAGAATCCAAAGCTTATAAAATCAGTGATTAATTAAATATTAGGCCCAGTGTCACTGTGTCAGATTGCCGCTCTAGAACTGCAACCCAACCCAACAACTGCCATGATGCCAGACACGGTCTCGTTTTTCAATTCCCCTTTCATTCAACCCTGCTCTCGGATCACATCCTCATAGAGCCACCCTTTACACTGTCTTCTGGGTTCCACATGATCTCTAAGAGACTTTCCGTTTTCTTCTGGGTGCTTTCATGTTTAATTCAAGATCTAACGTTCATTTTTTTTGGGTTTGTAATCATAGCCATAAACTAACCGGAACAACCGACAAATTATTCTTTTTTTTTTATTAGGTAACAGAGGAAGGACGACAAGGTTTTGGGTCTCCTGCTGCTTGGCTGCTTCTTTTAAATTTTTAGACCAAGTATATTATATTTTGAAGATACCAAAGTTGACAATTATAAAGCACGAAAAGATTTATTAATTTATTATAAATTTTGCTTCAGGTAAAATTTTGTTAATTAAAAATAAATACTTTGATTTTGTATGAAACTTGAAGATATAAGCAACGATTAATCTGTTGATTTGCTCAATGCTGAGTTATAATGAATTCTATTTAAAAAATGTAAAGTATAAACCGCATTTTAAGTTTTTATTTTTCTTTCTATTTTTAATTTTCCGAGATATGCAAAAAGTCAAAAATAAGACTTGTTAAAATTAAAGTTCAAATACCCACCACCCAATTACCCAAACCACTCGTGACCGCGACAGCAGCGTAATTTGGGACGCAAAAATCAAACAAAAAATGAAGCAACAAATAGAAAAAGTTAAATTTCTCGAGAAGTACGTGTTAGAATTAGTTAAACCGAATTGCGCTAATTGACGAAAGATCAATCGAAATTGTCACAAAATGTTTGTGCTTAAAGTGCATGTCATGACATTTCCTGATTGTTCCCAATGTAGCCCAAACTTACACTAGATAACTTCAAATATTGAGACCAATTGTATAAGAGGAATTAAATACATAATAATAATAATAATAAGAGGAGTTCCTTTCAAATAATACAGAAATCACATTATATTATGCCCTTCAAATAAATATATAAGGGGTAATGGCTTTGCATAGACTTGAATTCTGTCTGATTTCATCATCATAGAATAAATGGAAGGGTCATATCTAATCTAGTGTCTTCAATATTGGTGTCCACACTATTACAAAATTTGAGTTAATTGTTACACAATTTGAGATAAGAGTTACAGATTTTGTGTATGTGTTAGGAGTTTGACTATTATACTAATGTTAGCATTTCGGAACGAAATACTAACCCCTTAAAATTTATGTTATCGTCTTCGAAATCACGATTTATGGTGCTCAATATATTCTTTATATGAAAATATTGGGGAATACAAAAATTTTCCATTTTTAGAGTTTTCTAAGTATTTGTTTTGCATTTTTGAAAATTGCATATACAAACATCAATATTTTATTAATATTTATGAGTTTTTTTCTAAAATTGAGAACAAATACTTAGAAAACTCTAAAAATTGAAAAATTTTGTATTCCCCTATATTTTCATATAAAGAATTGATTGAGCACCATAAATCGTGATTTCTGACACGATAACATAAACTTTGAGGCGTTAGCATTTCGGACTGAAATGCTAACGTTAGTATAATAATCTAACTCATGTGTTAGATAATTTAATTGAGGACGCTTGGAAAATTCCTAAAATGGAATAAGGTCACATTGAGAGGACTTCTCTGTGAAATGAGAACCCAACAAAAGCATCATTAACGAACCAAAAGAGGGAGGTATTAGTAGATGGATGGATAGTTGGAACGTCGTTCAACATCCTCTTTGTACTGCATCTGCAATGCATGGTCCCTTGTTAATTATCCATTGTTGTATCTCGTGAGTTGCATCTAATGCTGTTTGTTACTTGTCAACGAGCTGCATTGAAGTGCACCGGACCAACACAATTCAATACTCTTGAGTTTTGACAAAAGAAAATTTGCTAGGGGAACATCCGCTGTTGTTCCCCACAACTAGTGAGTTCAGATGACTTGTTAAGTAGATACTGGAGCTGTGTTTCGCTCCGAAATATGATGTCAAATAAATAATGAAGCTTGTAAATTTAAAATATTTATTTTAAAAAATTTTGAATATTTTTTTTAATTTTTGATGTGAATAGTGATAATATAATAGTTTATAAATAATGACACGTAAATGTTAGACTATTCTTGAGGTTTAAATTTTATTTTAAACATATCGCATTCATCTTATTAAATAAGGAGAAAAATATACATAAACTAATAAACGGTTAATAATATTGATGAAGTGACATAATTGAGATGTTTTTATAGTTAACACTTTTTTCTAAAGTATGAATTAGATATAAATAAACAAACACTAGTTTTTCCATGAAGAAAATAATAAAAGACTAGATGTAAACTCATTATAGAATTGAAAACCTTGAATTCGTTTTGAAGCAATGTCCCATTAGATTAGTCAATAAATTTGCGCAATTTATCATGGCAAAAAAAAAAAAAAAAAAGATCGAACATGATTTCGGCAATTAATCAACATACACTTTTGTTAACATAACAATTTGATCGAAAGAGTAGGCGAAACGAGAAAAAATCTTGAGATTTATGAGGAAACCCAAGCTATGAATATTTTCAATTTGTTAGTTAGATATCCAACTACTAATTAGTGCAATTAGATGCTATAAATTGCCTGTTAAAGCACTTAATCTATTTATGGTGATTTCATTCTTCTTATTAGTAAACCATAAAATTACTAAATTTTTGACTAATTATTTTCATTGTTCCACATAAAGAAAAAAAGTTCATTCTTCAAACTTTGAAAGTCCAAAGTTTAACCAGTTAACCAATAATCCAACCTTTTTTTTTCAAAAAAAGTAGGCTCAATCGTCCTACCAATTAATTACAGAATCTTAAATATATCCAATAATCCAACCAATACATTATTATAATTCGAAGTCCATCTTCTTCGGTACAAGGATCAGGATCACCTGTTTTTCTTTTTAGAAAAGCAGACTTGTTTTTCTTAATCTGACGGTTGAGAAACACCGAAATACATTGAGATCCGTGCAGAAAATACTGAAGTACTTTGAGATCGGTGCGGCAACCGATCCCGACCGTCGTATCGGAAGAGCAGCCGATTCTTACCTCGGTACAAATAACATGTGCGCATAGCATAGCATGCAACGAATCGAATTCATATCTCCTGTTATCCAAATTAGGATAACAGGACCCTGTTTGTCCAATTTGGTCCGTTGGATCAAAATCAACGGATGAGATTAATTATAAAAAAGTCCCCGATAATCGTAAGTGGGCCGATCGGGTCCGTCCGTTTTGATCCAATGGTCCAAATTGGACAAACAGGTCCTGTTATTCTCAAAGAATAACAGCAGATACGGACTCAGCATACAACTATATACTCCCCCAAAGAGAAAAAAAAGTAAGAAAAAAAACAATACAAAAATAGGAGCATCAGACTATCAGGGCAGGGAAAGAAATTAAGAAAAGAAAAAGAGTCGGAGAGAGAGGGAAGGGAAAGGGAAGACAACAAAGAAAAGAACGGTTCTCTACACCTCTCTCTCCAGTCTCCTGTCTCCCAGCACCACCATGTTACATTCTTATGTACAAATAAACAAATAAACAAGAGGGAGGGAGGGGGAGGGAGGGGGAGAGCCGGAGAGGGAGAGTCTAATAGTAGTTAGTGCTACTACTGCCTACAAGTGTGTGGTTAAATTAATTAATCAATCAATCTCTTCACCTCCTCCTATTTTCTTTCTCTGTCAAGTAAAAATAGGAAAGAGGGAGGGAGGGAGGGAGGGACCAAGAAGTTCGATCTTGCCATGGAGTTGGAGTTGCCCAGCTAGCTGCAAAGGTACTGTTACTGCACTAGAAAGAAGTGAACAAATGTGGGTGTTTGTTTGTGGGTTTTTTCTTCTCTGTAAAGGAACAAAGAAAGATTGCTTCTTTTTTATGTTTTTGGGTTTTTTGTGATTATATTTTTGTATTATTAATTAATTTATTATTTGTTTATCCCACCGACTATAACTAAGCTGTTAAATTCCAATTTCTCTGTCGCTTTCACAAGACCCAACTCAGATCCGTGCACAACAATCGGTTACTTACCAATTGTTCCAATAATGTTGTTGGTTTTAATTAATTTTTGAGGCCATTTTCCCGATTTCAACCTGGATTTTTGATTGACAACCCAACTACCGGTTTTTATTTTGTTTTTCCAAGACCCAACTCCCTATCACCTCCACCTACAATGCAATGGCATTATAGCATTATAGCAACCCCCCAACAATTGTTTTTCTTGTCAATTGGGATTAATTAAGGTTAACTTTGATTAACAGGCAACCTTTGTTGGGTTTTCTTTTGTGGGTCATTTGTTAGTGGTGTGACTGACTCATTGTTTAATTGGTACAATTTGGGAGTGTGTTCCTCATTTAATGCCTGCATTTTTTCCTTTTTGGCACTTAGTGGCTTACATTCAGAGTGGTTCTTATATTTCCTTGGCAGATTAACTTCAGGGTTGGGGAAGAGAAGGTGGAAGGATTAAGTGATGGGATCAATGGGAGGTGATGATTTGGTGGTGCAATGGGAGGGGGGAGGGAACCAGGAGAAGATCCTGGTGTCAGTGAGGCTGAGACCGCTGTCAGAGAAGGAGATTGCGAAAGGTGACCCGTCGGATTTCGAATGCATAAATGACACGACGATCATGTTTCGCAACAGCCTTCAAGACCGCCCGATGGCCCCCACTGCCTACTCCTTCGGTCGGTTCCTTCTCTTTTGTCACACTGTAGAAACTGCTATTCCTATTAATGTAACAATTTCCAATTTTTTTCACTAAAGTTTGTAATTCTTTTAATAAATGCTGTCAACAGATAGAGTGTTTCATCCTGATTCCTCGACAAGGGAGGTATACGAGGATGCAGCAAAGGAGGTCGCACTGAAAGTACTTAGTGGTGTCAATTGTAAGTATAGTGTGGTTAAAACTTACTTCCTTTGACCTTTGTCATGGCTAGAAATTCATCCAATTGATTGGTCTTTATTGATTACTTTGTACAGCAAGTATATTTGCATATGGGCAAACTAGCAGTGGAAAGACGTACACCATGACGGGAATCACTGAGTATACTATGGAAGATATATACGAGTATATCAGCAAGGTATTATTGCATATGCTTCATATTTTACTGTCCTGTAGATAATAATTAGGTATGTTAACTGTTTATAGTTCCTTTTAATCTGTTTTACAGCATGAAGAGAGAGCATTTGTGTTGAAATTTTCAGCAATTGAGATCTACAACGAAGTCGTCAAGGATTTGCTAAACCCTGAGAATACTCCACTCAGGCTTTTGGACGATCCTGAGGTTAGAGGAGGCTTTCTTTGAATTTTTTTTTTTGGATTCCGATAAGAATATTATGTCAGATTTTTAGTATCCTATGTTTGGCACATGATTTTTTAACAGAAAGGAACTATAGTTGAGAAGCTTACCGAGGAGGTATTAAGGGACTGGAAGCATCTGAAGGAGTTAATTTCAATTTGTGAAGGTACCTTCAACTTTCTTTCAAAATATGAAACACTTTGCATAGGCATCTACAGAAGAAAATGCAATTATTTAGAAATATGTAAAGAGGTCACAAAAAGGGGATAATTTTCATATTTTACAAATGCTTTTATCTGGAAAATGGCAACCTGTACCTTATGGTTGATTATTTAATTTATGTCCTGATGTATTAAACTCTGTCTTTCTACAGCTCAAAGGAAGACTGGCGAGACATATCTTAACGAATTTAGTTCCAGATCTCATCAGATCCTCAGATTGGTTTGTTACTTTTAGTCTTTAACTTTGATTCTCTTTCCAAGAAATATTTACATGGACATGTTAGTTCCGCAAACTAAAATAAACCATTGACCGTGCTCATTTGTTATGTTACTAGACAATTGAGAGCTCTGCCCGTGAATTCTTAGGCAAGGACAACTCAAGCACTTTGGTGGCCAGTGTGGTAATGATATTGTTTTCATATATTTCATTGTCGTGCTTCTTTATTGTACCACTAACATGAAAGTAAAATATTTGAGAATTTACTAGTCTAACTGTTGATTTTTTTTCATCTTTTTAAAAAGTAAAAACCTAAATAAGAGAAATTTATCATTTGGCAATACCCATTTTGCTTAATTTTTTGCATGCAGAATTTTGTTGATCTGGCAGGAAGTGAGCGTGCTAGTCAGGCATTATCTGGTGGCACTAGGCTGAAAGAAGGTTGTCATATTAATAGAAGTTTACTAACATTAGGAACTGTGATCAGAAAGCTTAGGTCAGCAGTCCTTTATTCTTCTTTTTCCTTTTTTTTCCTTTTTTTTTTTCTGGCTTTTCAAATTGTTGTCTTTATGCCACTTGACATACAGCAAGGGAAGAAATGCACATATACCCTATAGAGAATCAAAGCTAACTCGTATCCTTCAACCATCACTTGGTGGCAATGCACGGACAGCAATTATATGTACAATGAGCCCGGCACGGTCTCATATCGAGCAGTCCAGGAACACACTCTTGTTTGCAAGCTGTGCGAAGGAGGTTGTGACCAATGCACAGGTCAATGTGGTTATGTCTGACAAGGCGCTTGTCAAACATCTGCAGAGGGAGGTTGCCAGGCTGGAGAGCGAATTGCGTGTCCCACACTCATACTCCAAACTTGAAGCTCTTCTTCGTGAGAAAGAAGCCCAAATTCAAAAGGTTGTTGTTTTTGTGGACTTTATTTAGCTACAACCGTGTAATCTTCATTCTCCCCCCCTCTTTACTTATTTACTTATAGGTTGGTAAATAGCTTTGCACCATTATAATCTGGTACTGTTGCTGTTACAAAATAGTCTTAGCCAGTAAGCTCATGACGTTTTTATTTGATATTAGGTAATTGATATAAGATTTATGATTTATAGATGGACAAAGAAATGAAGGAGTTGAAACAGCAAAGGAACCTGGCTCAATCTCGGCTTGAGGATCTACTGCGTGCCATCGGCGAAGAACGTTCATCAAAGCATTTGGTGAGGGAATATATTTTTTTTTCCCTTTTTCAACAAAGTAATATTGCTGGCTGTAATTGTCTGTAAACTCACTTATCTGTGTGATGCTTTATTTTGAAGAATAAATGGGTATAACTTTAGTTGTGTTGCTTCTCCTTTTGTCATCTTTTCAGGGGAGCTCTGAACAAACAGGTAACTCTTTTGCACCGTACTCGTGTGAGGATGAGCAATCAACGGCTGAGTCATCGGAAGTTATAGACCAACATTCAAACACTCGTTTTGCAAGCACTGCTACTTCGAGAAACAAAAACCACACCTCCATCTCTCCCTTTGACTCTATGGGCAGCCCAACATTTGGGTTGGTTCGAACACACCACAATAAAGATGATTCAGAAGATCATTGTAAAGAAGTAAGGTGTATTGAGACAGACGGAACCGTTCAGACTCATGAGTCAAACACCAGGTCAGGGAGTAACAATACAGAAGCTTCTGGTTTATCTGCCGTCACCTTAGAACAACACTTAGAGAATGTCAGAAGAAATCCTGTTAGCAACAGACAAAACTCATCTGGTTTTAAGGGATTCCAACTTAATAGAAGCCAGAGTTGTAGGTACACTGAGAGGGGTTCCTCCAATGAGTTGTTCGGACAGGATGATGAGTTTACGCCACCAAGCAGGTGTATGATAGAATTTCCAGGTCGACCGGAGGGTTTCGGTCAGAGAAGGGCTGGAAATGCGTTAAACCGTGACACAGAAACTGATGTGCTGTCTCGTGATGAATCAATGGTTTCAGAGTCTCCACTTACAACCAGGAGCTTGGCCAAGACAGAAAGCGGCATCACAACAGGCGAGGGCGAGTTCACTGGCATTAATGATTTTGTTGCTGAACTCAAGGAAATGGCTCAGGTCAGAGACCACAAATAATACCATCATCACAATAATATGTTTTTATTGATGCTAAATAAGCAACTTGTAGAGTGGCATTTTTCGAACTATACTCGTAATATATTAAAATGTCAGTCTTTATAACCATTACCAAAGGCATTTTTTCTGAGGAAGGTCATTTACAAATTATAATGCTAGTCTTGAAATATTAAAATGAGTCCATGGTTTTAAGTCTGGTTGTCCAAAATAACACGTGCATTTGTCCTGACAAGTTTAGAAAGATTCATATTGGCAGTTTAGTTATTAAATTTTTTTATACATTGTAGTTGTTTAAAGATAAAACCAGTCCTCATACATGTATTAATATAAGACCTAAATGTCAGAATGTGAAAGGGGAGCTAGGACCCGATGGCGCAATGAAGAGCTTGAGCGTCATGCAGTCGCCTTCACGGTGGCCAATGGAGTTTGAGAAGAAACAGCAGGAAATCATTGAACTGTGGCAGGCATGCCAGGTGTCACTGGTGCACCGCACCTACTTCTTTCTCTTGTTCAAAGGAGACCCTGCTGACTCCATCTACATGGAGGTGGAGTTGCGGCGGTTATCTTTCGTTAAAGGCACCTACTTTCGTGGGAGCCTTGATGGAAAGGCCATGCTTCCCGGTGTCCCCAAGACATCCCTTGGGTTGAGGTACTCTTTTATGTCTCTGCTTCTTTCCTCCTTGTAGAGAAAAACAACAAAAGAATAGAATAGAAAAGATGATAAAAAGAGAAGCAAAAGTTGTTCTGGTGCAGCAAAAGTTGCTACCTCTTTCACATTGGTGTTTTATTTCAAAATTGAACCACAAATTCTTCTTCTGGAGCTATGAACTTGCATAAATTATATAGTTTTGTGTACATAATTGAATTGATCAAGTTGACTGTGGTAGATATAATCTTTATCTGTTCATCTTTTAGCCTCTTGATGTACAAACAAGATTCGAAAATTATAAAGTTTACTTGGATGCATCACTTGTGAAATTGGACTGACAAATAAATTGTTTAAATTCATTAGAAGAGATATTGTTGCATTGAAATCCTTTATGATTAAATTGTAGGTAGTCCATAATTTCAAAACACAAATTAAGTTTTTAGGAAAATAACTTCACAGTAAAGAGTAGAACTTACAATTTGAAAAACAACAGATTTTTTGCAAAATTTAAGGAAAAATTTTGGTCAATCTATACTTAAATTTTCAGTTTCCGATAGTTTTTTGTGCGAGTCAACTTCTGCTTTTCTGTTATTGCAAAGAATATAAGGGGTTTTCTCAAAGGTTGCCTAAATGAACTGAGTGATGCAGGCATGATTGTTCTGGATTAACTTTTCAGTATTTTTATGTTGTCCAGCTCAAGAAAGCTTCAGCGTGAGAGAGAGATGCTGTGCAAACAAATGCAGAAAAGACTGACGGTCGTGGAGAGGGAAAGCATATACACCAAATGGGGTATTTCATTGGCTTCAAAGAGAAGAAAATCTCAGCTGGCACGACTACTATGGACTGAGACTAAAGACCTTGAGCATGTCAGAGAGAGCGCATCTCTTGTCGCAAGGTTGATTGGGCTTCTTGAACCAGGCCAAGCTCTGAGAGAAATGTTCGGGCTCAGCTTCGCACCTCAACAGTCGTTCAGAAGATCATACAATGGCTGGAGACATAACAACATTCTGTTTTAGTGATTGTTTGTAAGTGCTTTCTAGTTGCTGCTTGTTTTTTGTCGGTGGCAGGAAGCTCATGGAGCTGCTGATGAGAAATGTGATTACATATAGAGTGTTTTTAACCCCTGGTGTCACCATCTTCTCAGTGTATCTGTTTCTGCATTAGCTTACTAGTGAAAGAAGTATGTTGTCGGGAAGTAAGGGGATGCTAATTATTATAGCTTGGTTGTCATGCTTAGAGGAAAAGACGATATTGTAAGGTACTTATATTTTGCATGATAAAATGATTGCATTGATACCACTTTATCATATAACTTCAAACACCTGATATAATGGTAAAGGAACTAGGCTACGTTGTTCTGACAATTTCGCATCGGAAGCTATACATAGCAACACTGCCATCTGGTCTGAGTTGAGTTACTTATGACTGCTATAGTTAGTTTGTTTAAAAGAGCAGATATTACCATTGTGAAGTGTAACTAAATTAGGGGTAAGCATTTGAGAATACCAATAAAATATATTTATTCAAAAAAAATATATTTCCATAAATACAGTATCCATCTATCTGATACCTTTTCATTTTTGATGTTTCAACTTTCAATGTACCTATGATATTAATGTTAAAACCTGGCAGAAGAGAGCTTGAATCTCATTTGGCAAACCAATAAGCTACCAGGAACAATGTGCATATGGCCACAACAGCAGAGAGTATGATGTTATCCTTTGATTTCTTGCGCTTGATTGCTCCTGCAGGCATGAGAAAACAACATTATAAACATTCAACAGACATGAAATCTTGCAGATGGACTAAACTAGGATTGGTACCAACAGAAATAAGTACCTATTGTTCCTCGGATCGAAGGAAATTTGTCATTCAAGTGCCGCAATTTTCCCCGGATTTCACCGAAAGCGCTTCTGTGTAGTCAGTGCTGATCTTGTTGTTTCAGCTTGGTCAATTACCTCATCAATCTAACAAGTAACAAATGCATGTATAAGTACAACAGTTAGGAAATTTATGTGTTATGAAGTAGGTATCACATATAAGTTCGTCGTGCTACCTGTGTAATACTTCCGTGTATGGCGGCACGCTCTCTTAACAATTTCCGTTCTGGTTTAACATTGCTTGACGACTGCGCAAGTCTGACAATTTAGTTAGTTCTCGACATCACGCAAGCAATGAAAAACATATCGAAGATATATTTAAATCGAACAGAAAGATTAAAATACCTTATGTTCATTGATGTCGTTGCGAACAGAAGTTAGAAGCTCCGCGTGCTCCTTTACGGATTGCAGATTCCTTTTCGTGCGATTAAACTCCTACATTAATGGTGATAAAGAAAATCACAGAGCATCAGCAGATTTATAACAAGAAACATGGTAGAAATTTATCTGTTCAACTACAGAAAACAACAGTATTATCTGTTCACACAAGAGAAGTACAATGAAGCTCAGATATCAGAAATTATGAAGGGAAAAGGGATGAGATAAGAGAGAAACCCGGGTTAACTCATGAAGGATTTCTCGGTGCCTGGCAACCCTCTGCATGACTGCAGCAGTGGTCCCGACCGTCGTTGTAGCTGACGCCATTTGGCTCATGTTCTCGTTTACTTCAGTCAAATGCATGAGAAGCGTTTCGATTTCCATCTCGAGTGTGTTCCATTGCTTGTCATTTGATGAAGTACTCTTCTTATCAGCAAAACCTATTTCAGATAACAAACAAAGAGATCGAAAACATGCGAACGAATTATCCTGACATTATTGTTACCTTAAGTCGACCATGAAATCTGTATCACGTTTAGAAATTAGACAAGCAACAACATACCACCAATCTTGGCAAAGGAGGAAAGCCGGACGTCGAGGTCACCTTCAAGCTTGCGTGCAAGTCGCCGCAGACTATCCCATTCGCTGGTGGTGGTTTCCTCAAAGGCAGCAGAATCATAGGCAGCCAACGAAGATGAGGAGGCAGCGACAACGGTCGCCATTGTGTTGTCCATCAGTGTGAAAGAAAGAGAACCAACATGATAATGTATGTATGTTTAAGACGTGCAAAAGTCAAACACACTAATTAAGATAGATTATGTGTGCATATTTGAGAACAACATGTACATAGCAACAACGTGTTCTATGGTGGATCTCCATTAAGAGTATCTCAGTTATTTGGTGCCCTTTAGTTTCTTCTATATTGCAAGGTACCAGATTAACAAACAGATTTCCTGTCATGTCATGACTTATGAATAATATTTATTTCTTTAACTAAACGATATATTTCACATGAAAGTATGTTGTTAAGAGTAATCATGAACTTGTCAAACTCCGGGCTGCAAATGTTAAGCATCTGTAACAAAGATCAAATGGGCTGCCAAAGAGGCCCAAATATATATTATGGTGTACTGTATATAATACATGAGATGGCCCAAATTGACGCTGGGCTTTTTTAGGCCCAAATATGGGGACCCAAACTATATGGTATTATCGGATACCATTATAATACCAAGTATCACCATAATATTTTCCAAAGAAAAAAGAAAAACGAAATGAGACACTGGACTACCTGAGACCTGAGACTCCACAGACTTCTAGTAGTGAGATAATTGCTAAGAGAGAAACATGTTAGGTCCATTAAAAAATTGTGAATGTATAAGATGCATCGTGAAATGTAACTTATGGACTTTGTAGAAAGTGTGTTCGGACGATAAGCCAAGCATGCATAGACTTCCTCTAGTTGGAAGTTCAGATTTCCGTTATTTTGTATGCACGCCAAAGGAAAAAAAAAATATAGATTTAGCCAAAAACTCTTTGCACGGCATTTGACATTTAAAAAGGCGTGTCCGTTAAGAAATATTAATTAGAATGATGGTCAAGTTTACACCTTAAATTAAATTCAGGTTTTTAAGTCAACATTAAGTCCAGAAAGTCTTAGCTCACTTGTCCTATATAATGTAATTAATTTGTATCCATGTTGAGACTTTTCTTGCCTGTGAGGCAACGTTTCATATCTGTTGATTTAGTAAGAGAAACATCTTGTGTCCATCCAATGGACATCTGGATGGACATCCACAATAGACACAAGTGTTACAATGTGGACCCCACTGAATATAGTTAGGAAAATATCTCTATTGAACTCAAAAATTCACGGTTTCTAAAAACATAACAAAAAAAAATGGATTTACTTTTTGTTTAGCCCATCCGTTTGGATGAATATCTGCTGCTTTTCTGAGAAGAAAAGCAGGGTCTGCTTTTCTGATCAGATGGTCGGGATCGGTTGTCGCACCGATCTCAAAATACTTTGATTTTTGTTGCACCGATCTCGATGTACTTTGGTGTGTATCAACCGTCAGATCAAAAAAAGTAGGGCCTGCTTTTCGTTCCATCATTTTCTCTGTTGGTTGGTCCAGTATGTTTTACATAGTTTGCATTTTTTTAGTAATATGTTGTGGAGCGTGTACTAACAAATTTTACAATAAAATTGTAGAGCATCTGCAAAGTACACATTGCTAAGCCCGCGAAGAGAGCGGCGGACCGGTGGTGGGGCGAGAGGGCGGGACGGACGGACGGTGGCTTGGGGTGGTGGCCACCCCGCCGCTGATAATGATGAATATGATGCTAATTAAACGGAGAACAATTCCACTTGTTACTACCAAGGGAGGACAAATTTTTCCAAAGAAAAATTACTTGACTTAGTTTGGTCGTTTTTCTTTTGGAGAGCAGTTATGTTACTGTTTTATTAACCACAAAAACTCGCCAAATGACAAAACCAAACTCAGTCAAGTCTTCTTAATTATGCCTGACTTGTTGATCATTTCATACGTACGGCTTGTATCAATTAGTAAACAAGCAAAAACATTTTTGTGGACTGACTGACCATCACTAATACACGTTTTTTTTTTTTTTTTTTTTTCCAATTTTCTTCCAAGAACCATAATATATTTTCTGGACAGACCAACCATAGTCTTTTTTCTCTCGTAATATAGTTAGGAAAATATCTTATAAATAAGAGTATTGCTGCAATGCACCAAATTTTATTTTAAGAAATAAAATTGAGCATTCTAAGTCATGTGACGGATAAAAAACATTAAATTATGGCAAGTATTTGGTTCTAAATTCTAGCTACTAGTGTTCTCAATTCATTTATTTCATCAATCGTGCGGTTCATGATGCTTCTAATTTTTTGTCAAATAAAACTTGGTGCACCGTATATAGCAAATTTCTAAAAATAAATACGTAATTTGGAAAAAAAAAAAAAATTCGTACAAGTGCAAATCTTGGTGCAAACTGACACTGTAATTTTTTAATTGCTTGATACATTGATACATATATAACGTATTTTTTTGGGGAAAATACATATGTAACGTATTAATTTACCAATCATAAACTAAACATTTCACGTTCAATTAGGGACGAAGCCGGACTTTCTAGCGGGTCCAATATTTTTAATGAAATATAAATTAATAAAATTTCAGATGTTAATTAACTGTTAAGTATATATTTTTTGTAAAAACTTTTTAGGGTGGGACCAATTTTCATAAATTTCTTTAAAAACGAGCATGTTTTTATATTTCTTTTTTCCAAAACAACAAAAAATATTTCTAAAGCTATATTTTTACAGAAAAAAAATTTCCGACGGCACGTCCCTTGCCATTCAATATCAATCCAATTTGCATAATATATATCGTATTAAACTATTAATTGACGTAATTAATCCTGGATAAATCAGCATGTACTGATGTGCATCTTGCATACCTACTTGTATTTCGTATATGCGGCCATGCCAAGATCGAATAATATGGTCGTGTTATTATTGTACGTGCCTTATTGTACACATTACTATCTAGCAGAAAATAGCAATTACAAAAAGAAAAAAAAGAAGGAAAAATGGCTTGCTGCACTACAAGCAAATTAAGCATGGACTCCAGCTAGTTCTCAATGGATGAAAATTATTTCCATTATTTTCTACATACGCAAAAGAAAAAAACCGATCGAACCAAAAAATCTTTGCACGGCATTGACATATTATGCATTTTCTAGACTTCTACTAAAATTTGATCACTAGAAATCAAATTTGGATGTTGCTTCCATACTCACACAGTCACACCCAGATAATTCTATCGGTTACAGATGAATCTCATAATTGGTAATGTTTATTTATAATCGTCAGATCGAAAAAATATATATTTTTTTTGGAGTATTGGAGTAAAATTCATCAAATTTTCTTACAAAAGCTTCTTAAAAGTAATTTTGAAAGAGTGGGATCGGATAACCTCAAAATTTTGTGACACTACTATTAATTACCACAAAGCTTGTAAATTCAAATGACACTCAAATTAAATGAAATTTGAAACACAATCAATCTATAACTAAATGGATATATTTGTAAGAAAATTTCTATTTTTTTTATGAATTTATAAGCTTCGTGATAACAGTAGTGTCACAAAATTTTGCAGTTATCTTATCCCACTTATTTTGAAATAGTTCTGTATAAAGTTCCTCCCAAAAATCCTTTGAAGTTGTGGATCTTAGCCTCTACAACGTACAACTTTGATTACTTTTTTTGCGATAAAGATGAAGGTCAGGCCACTCAAATTTAAATGTTTATAAAAGACCCCTATTTAAATTTTGAATTCGCAACCTCCCACAACCACTAAATCAAAGGCCGATTCTTCAACTTTGACAACTTTGACATCACCAACGATAAAAACCTCATTAAATTCATGTCTTAAAGTAATTAAGGGAATAGCATTAAATTCGGAGTGCAATAAAAGACTAATTCCCCCTGACCCCGTCATTGACTTGACTTTCAACTTGTGACATCACCAAATACCATCTGAGAAAAATTAATACACAATATCGATCACTCGGTCGGAGTCGGTGTAAACGAGAAAGCTCGGCTCGTTTAATTAACGAGTCAAAAACACAATCTTGAGTTCAGCTCGTTTAATTAACGAGCTGAACGAGTTAGCTCGTTAAGCTCATTTATTTTTTAATAATAAAATTTTATATATGTTATATCAAAATTAATATAAAATGACTAATAAATATATGTTCATACACATTTTACATAACAATTTCATATATATTTGACCATATGTTGTATAATATATTAATAATTTACGATAAGAGCAGTACAAATTGTAATTAGTAATAGTTTATCGAGCAAAACGAGTTTAACGAGCCGAGCCATCCCAAGCCCAAGCTCGGCTCATTAGCTTAACGAGCTTAACGCCAATAACGAGTCGAGTCCCAGCCACTAACGAGCGAGCCACGAGCCACGAGTTTTTTTGCCACTCCTAATCACTCCTATAAATTGCCTTCAACTCAAACTAACTGTTCAAACTGCAGCTCGTTTAAACATAATTCATTTGCTCAAAACTTGATTTATACACTTATACATCTTCTAGCTTTCTAAATGGGTTGCTCATCAACACTTGAGAGATTTCTGCCACTTCTGATCATATTTCTACTACATCTTTTGATCAGTTACTCCTCTCAAAATCCTATAGACCAAGAAGCGTTACTGGCGATCAAGGCCACGATAACCGGAGACCCGACCGGTGCGCTCTCATCATGGAACGAGAGCTCTTCGGTGTGTCAATGGAGCGGCATCCGTTGCGACCACCACCAGAGAGTTTCCACCTTGAATTTACAAGCGCTCGGTTTGACTGGTCGTGTCAGTCCATACATTGGAAACTTGTCATCGCTACGTTACTTGTACCTCGAAGGCAACCAACTTATCGGGACCCTTCCTGAGCAGCTGAGCCGACTGAATCTGTTGCAAGTCATGAATGTAAGCTCGAACCTTTTACAGGGTAACATCCCGTCGAACATAACCATGTGCACCAATCTCACGACCATCGATTTTTCTGTGAATAGGTTCTCGGGTCAGATACCCGACAAGATAGGAACACTTTCAAAACTTCAGGTTCTAAATGTTGCCCAAAATCAGCTTACCGGACCTGTACCGAAATCTATTGGAAACCTGTCATCTCTACTCACACTTAATCTAGGAACAAATACTCTCCATGGCGCAATTCCGAGTGAACTTGGCAAATTGCATAGGCTAGAACAGCTGCAGTTAACTCTAAACAATTTCACCGGGACGGTTCCCTCGTCTCTTTACAACATCTCCACTTTCGTTAACTTTAACATAGCATCCAATGACCTTTACGGTGAGCTCCCCTCTAACGTCGGGTTTCTCTACCAAATCTCCTGATCTTCCATGTATGCTACAACTCATTCACCGGTCAAATACCTTCCTCACTTCACAACATAACCAAGATCCAAAGCATAAGGATGTCTCACAATAACTTTGTCGGGTCTGTCCCGCCGGGGCTCGACAAGCTCAAAGATATCACCTTATATAACATTGGGTACAACCAACTAGTCGGCACTCTCGACTTTATCCCCTCCTTGACCAATAGTACAAAGCTTCAATTCCTTGCTGCAGATAGTAACCAATTCCATGGTGTTATCCCTCCGTCAATCGGCAATCTTTCATCAAACACTTTGTCAAAACTCTACATTGGAGGGAACCAAATCTCGGGTACAATTCCCGAAACAGTAGGGCAACTAGGAAGCTTGACCCTTTTAAGCATAAGAAACAACTTGATATCGGGTGAAATTCCGTTTGAAATAGGCCATCTCGAGCAAATTCAAGCACTTGATTTTTCTATGAATAGACTATCTGGTGAAATTCCGCAGTCGTTTACGAACTTAACCCGAATAACACAGATCAATTTGAATGGAAATGAACTAGAAGGAAACATCCCGACCTCCTTCGGCGATTTTCAAAACTTGCTTTCACTAGACCTGTCAAACAACAACCTCAGTGGAACGATACCGAGCACCCTTTTCACTCTTACCGGCCTTAGCTCCCTCCTCAATCTGTCCCACAACATTCTGAATGGCTCTCTGTCAAAAGATATCGGCATGTTAGTCAACCTGGCTGCAATTGATATCTCGAGCAATCACTTATCGGGTAATATACCTGATTCAATCGGTGAGTGTGAGAGCCTACTGGTCTTATCTTTGTCGGGCAACTCATTTTCCGGTAACATACCAAACACGATCGGTAACCTTAAGGCCTTGCAAAGCTTAGACCTCTCTGCCAATGAACTTACCGGCTCAATCCCGGAGGTCATGGAAGAGCTTCAGGCATTGCAATTCTTGAATCTATCTGATAATAATCTAACAGGAAGTATACCAACAAAAGGTGTGTTCAAGAATCAATCTGCCTTTGATCTTCAGGGAAATCCTAACCTTTGCCTTTCTTTAACTTCTTGTGCTTCTCATCATACGAACCACCGAGCCATCATTTTAATTTTGGTTTTGACAATTACACTTGCACTTCTGTTTGTAATTGTTCTTTTGTTATGGGTACTCTTCATGAAAAAGAATAGAAAAGATGCAAAGATCGTGAGTAATAGTGGCTCGATCATGGCAACACACAAGTTGGTTACTTATGATGAGATCCTTAAGGCAACAAAAAATTTTGATCCCTCATGCCTAATTGGTACGGGAAGTTTTGGTTCTGTGTATAAGGGAATTTTAAGAGACGGTACGGCTGTGGCGATCAAAGTGCTAAACTTAACTGCCAAGGGGGCTTTAAAGAGCTTCACAGCAGAATGTGAAGCTCTGAGAAATGTTAGGCACCGTAATCTTGTCAAGCTCATAACTTTGTGCTCGAGTCTGGACTTTGCCAACAACGATTTCTGCGCTCTTGTGTATGAGTTTATGGAGAACGGGAGCTTGGAGGAATGGATTAAAGGAAATGGAAGAAGTGAAAATGGAGAAAATTTAAGTGTTGCGAAGAGGCTTGATATTGCGATTGATATAGCCTCAGCCGTGGACTATTTGCACAATGATTCTGGTAATACAATTGTGCACTGTGACCTGAAACCGAGCAATGTTGTGTTGGATACAGACATGTGTGCCAAGGTCAGTGACTTCGGCCTTGCTAGATTTCTGATTACTTCAACCGGGGAAAGTGCGACAATTAGCAGCACCAGCGGACTAAAAGGATCCATCGGTTACATACCACCAGGTGATCATCTTTATTTTTTTTTTTTTTCTGCTACACTTTTGAGATGAACATATTCACTCCATAAGCTAGTATTTATGACTTGTTTGATTACTTACACAACTTGAACTTAACAGAATACGGATTTGGTGGCAAACCGTCAACAAAAGGTGATGTCTACAGTTACGGCGTTATGTTGCTCGAGCTGATTACCGGAAAGAGCCCAACGAACGAGTCATTCGTGGGAGGTCTTAGTCTAGAGAAATGGGTCAGAGCAGCATTTCCCGACCAAATGCAAAAGATCGTCAATGTCGGGTTGTGCGCAGAAGGTGGCGTGGAGTGTCATGACAGAAATGTGGAAAATCAGGTGAAGTGCTTGGTCTCCATGGCCGGAGTTGCGCTCTCTTGTGCGGTCGATGCACCTGACGCTCGCTGTACCATTCGTGATGCTCTGCAGGAGTTGAAGAACATCAAGAAAATGCTTCTTCAATCTTAATATGAAGATAGTTGTTGTAGTCAAGAACCTGTAGTAAAAGAAGTTTAAAATACAGAAGCATATATTAGAGAATTCTAATTACCAAATCATGTATTACAGTACAATTAATGTACTATATATATAGTCAATAACATTGAAGTTTTACAGTATGTTTACACGAGGTAATTTTAACATGTATAAGCTTGATATCAACCCACCACTTAATTTGTATGTATGGCACATATCAGCACCAACACATATATCCTTCACCTGATAATAGTGCCAGTAAAAAGAAAAAAGTTTGAGCTGGTAAGAAGCCAAATCTAGGAAATAATCAAGTTATCAAATACAAATACAAATATAAACATTGTTTGTACTCAAAAGTATTAAGTATAGATTAATTAATTATCAGTAATTTCAGGTTATGTTTGATGACATCAAATTAAAAGACTATCAAATTTGCGCACACACAGCAGTTTCTAATTTTAAACAAACAATTCCCTGTTTCTAATTTCATGAGGGTTTATGAATAATCTTTTAGTAAACAACATAATTTACTTGGAAATCTGTTGTTAGATTAATTAATTTTCAACTTGTTAAGTCCATGTTGCAAACATGAAAACACCTCAATAGAAATTACATTAAGGCAAGTGAAAGTCCATTATAAGATGGACCGAGAATTTGATACTGGGCTGGCTGAGGCCTACAAAGAGAAAATCCAGCAGGTTGAGATGGGGGCGGTTTGGGCTTTTTGCACGGCGGCTGCTTCCGGCACCGGCACCGGCAGCGTCAAAAAGTCTTTCCCAATAACTCCAAACATGTTTTTTTTTGAGAGACTCCAAACATGTTATTGTTGTACAGACAAGTTACTGGCCTGGGTTTCTGTTTGTCTAATTGGATGCAATGTTGCTATGTACGTACCGGCCTAGGCCTTGCTGTTAAATTGTACCATTTCGTTTTTACTTCAACAATTATTTCGTTATTTTAAATTCACTTTTTCCAAAAAAAAAAAAAAACAAACAAAAAACTATTTCGTTATCACAAAGGAATGTTATAGTTTACATTTTATTTTTATTTTTATTTTGGATACGTCTTAAATTCGAAATGTTATTTTACTAATGGTAAAAGGTGCATGTTAAGAAAATTCCAAATTAGAAAGGATCATTTATGTGGGACAAGTACTCAGACTAAATCACATATATTTGTTCCCTATAAATCACATAATAGAGCTAGAGGGAAGGAAATCATCGATTACTCTTTAACTAAAAAATAGAATTCTAATTTTTTATTTGGACCCTTGGTATAAAACAAGCTGATTAGATTTGCTTTAGAAAAAAAAAAGGACTTCAAAAATCTGAACCAAATAGTTTTGCATATTTGTCCTTTTTTTTTTTTACAAAAAGTGGTACAGAGACCACCTGTTTCATTAAGAAACAAGAGTTTTTCTGATCCACACCCCCATATTTGTCCGTTTTGATCTATAATGCTATCGATTGAAATTACAAGTCTGTTTTGTCGTTAAATTACAAGTGTCTCATTTTTTAACCTCTCAAATTGGAGGGTACATGAGCTATCCTCCCTCTTAGTTCTATTCCATTCCATTTGATCCCTTCCAGGAAGGAGCAAAGCCTAAAAGTTCACTATTGTATTTCTGCAGTTTAAGAATCAGGGTCGATCAGAAATTCAGAATGTAGTGTTTTAAAATCAATTTAGTATTCCGTATGTTTTCCCTCCGTTTGGCAAGCGGAGTAAATTAAAGCGGAGTAAAACACTAAATCACCTTAATGCAGTGGTGTTTAGTAGTAGTGAAGTAAATGGATGAAGTAAAGTGGGTAGAAAGTGTAAAAGACGTGAAATGTTGGTGATTTAGTTTACTACACCTATATAGCTGCTTTAACTTATTACACCTTAAATTATTTCTGTTTGGCGACTTAAATCACCTTAAATCACTTACTACACCACTAATACATTTTTACTACACTTGTCAAACACAAGGTTTATGATTAAGATAACAATAAATCATAGCATACCAACATGGCAACATTTTTGCAATCACCCAAAAATTAACAACAAATTCTAATAACTGAAAAGAAGGAAACACCCAAAATAAAAAAGTGTGCTTCGAAAGCTAGGAAAAAGAACGAAACAAGTCCTGCCTTGGACTGCTTTTCTGACTTAAAAGAAAGCGATTAGTCTTTCTTTTGCTCCGTCCGTCTGTTTGAGCCAGAAGGAGCAAAGCTCTCTGTACACTGGTCTCTCTCTGTCTCTGACAAAGCCACTGACAAGCTGTGGCTTTATTGTCTTATGGCTATGCAGTAGTTTCTATGCCAGTTTATTCATCAGAATCGATTAATCGTCAACCGAGGATTAAAGCTGCTCGCTTTTGTCGCCAGTGTTATATCTGATGCATGCTTTTCATCATTAGTTTAGTTTTGATTATTGGAGACGGTACGCTAGCTAGGTACTTAATAACTTGGAATATATTTTTTTGTACGTTAGGAATTAGGATGTCGTCGAGACTCGGGACTTGTGATCGTATAGTTAATTCTATGCGTCCTAGAAATTAGTAGGTTTATTATTATTGATAATTATCTTTTTAAAGTTGATCGTAGAATGTTACTTTATTAATTAATTTGGGTTAAATATTTTTTAGTTTTGGGTGCAAATGAGGGGTTGTCAACCAGGTTTTATGTAGAATTAGGGGTGGCAATAAAACTTGTATTTTGTAGCTCGCTCGTAAATTGTTCGGGACCGACTCGTTATGAGCTTGCTCGATAGTTGACCGAGCTATTAATGAGCTGGCTCGTTAAGCTCGTAACGTTTAATGAGCGAGTTTGAACTTAGCCTCGCTTGGCTCATTAAGCTCGTTTGGTTCGTCAAACTATCGATACATGTTATTTATATATCATATTCTAGATTTTTAGTATATTACATAAATTAAAAATAGATATATATCAAATTTTTATATAAAAAATATATAAAATTTCATAGTTGTTAGTAATTTTGTTGATTTTTATGTAAATTTTGATATAAAAAAGTGTATAAAATATTATTAATAATTAAATGAGCTTAACGAGCCAGCTCGATTAGCTCGTTGATTAAATGAGCCGAGTTTGAGCTAGTGTTTTTGGCTCGAAACCATAATACTTAGTGAGCCGGCTCGCTCGTTGAGTTAACGAGTCAAGCTTGAGCTTAGTCCAGCTCAAAAATATAGAATGTATGTTATTAATGTATCCGGGTTTTATGATGGTATCTCCGTTTCAATTCAAAAAAATTTTGAGCAAGAAAGCTGGCAGAGTAAAATCCCACCCAAGACTCCTTTTCGTCACCTTTGAATTAGAAATGGAAAACAGTCTGACTGTTATAGAGTTACGTGACACAAATTGTTACATTTGAATTCACATAAAGTCTATTTATCATACAACTTTGTAGCTTCGGATTGTTTATAGGTAGACACTAGATATTACTTATTAAAAATCAGTACAAATGGGGTACGGAATTGAGATCCTCTGAGTTAACTCAAAAATTAAGTTTGTCCGTATAGTAATTTTATAAAGACCCTATAAATTTTAAACAATGACCGTATTAATCGAGATCTAAAACCAACGGTGCAGAAGTACATCCAAACTAAAACCTGGTCCTCCCCCCCCTCCCCTCCCAATTTGCACGTCACCATTTCTTTTATGTAGAATGTATGTTTTTCTTTTTCTTTTTTTCAGTAAAGCAGGTCCTTTTTAAGTCAATCTCAAAACAGAACCGGCATAATTATTATCAATTGAACACTTCTTAGTGATGTCCTTCCATTACCGTGAAATCATTTAACTAATTTGATTGGACCGTGAGTTCATCCCCTGTCAATTTTCATGAAAAAACTTGCATAACCTCCAAATTTTGCTCTTGTTTACTAATCCTGTCATTGTACAAACTGTTTAATTAAGCTAAACTGATCACAAACCATGATCCACAAATTAATCAAGGTTTAAACTTTAAATCCAGCACCAAACAAAAGGACAAAAAAATTATCATAAATCTCCATACTGAAAGCATCTCATTCTCCCCATAAATCCTGTCAATGAAACCTCAACATCTCTTTCTTTCTTCCTTCACACTCTCTATCACACTCTCTCCATTCTCCATTCTCAAACCCTCATCAGCCATGGCGCCTCAGCCGAGCTACAGCACCACCACCTCCTCCTGGCCACCACCTTCCAAACCACCTCAGCTGAGCACCGGCAATGGCAAGTGGAGCTCCTACTCAAACCCTAAAACCCTGGATGCAAACATGGCCATCATTCTAATCATCCTCGCGTGCGCCGCGGTTCTCGCCTTCTCTCTGCACGCCGCGGGCCGCATCATCCTCCGGCTCCTCGCATGCCGACGCGATACTTCCTCTACTGACAACAAACACCAAAATGCGGTTATGTATGAACCAGCTGCATCGCCCATAGTGTTCTCGGCGCAGACGAGGCTGGCGCGTGCAGAGGCCGAATGCGCGATATGTCTGTCGGAGTTTGCCGACGGGGAGCGCGTGCGCGTGCTGCCCAATTGCGGTCATGGGTTCCATGCGAATTGTGTCGAGGAGTGGATTGCTGTACGATCGTCCTGCCCGACTTGCCGGGCTACTTGCCGGTTAGACGGAGTCCCTGCCTCAGAAGAACCTTAATTAGAAGTAGTGAATGAATTTCTTTGTTCCTAATTGAAATTCGCATGTTTGTAATTTTTAGTTTAATTTAATTTTGTTTTCAATCAATATTCTTTGTGCTTCAGTTTTTTTATTTTTTTTTTGTATTTTGAACTCTTTTTTTTTTATTTGCTGTTATGCAGATATAATTAAAAACTAAAAAAATTTTGCTGGACACCGTACCAGACATCAGATGATGCAAAATTAAATGCTTTGCACAAACCATTGAAATATAAAAAAAAAAATTATATATTATGTATACTAATGGCAAAAAAATTTCTTTCTTATATACTTGAATTAATCTTTCAAGAGAAAAATTTACACGTAAATTAAGTTCCAAACGAGATTAATTACGGTTAAACTAAATCCGGCTGTAACCAAATATGATATGCTTACTCAGTATTAATTATTATGAATTTTTCTGTTCAAATTAATTTCGTACATTCTAAAATCTGAATAAAAAAATATATATAAAATTTCCGGACAAGAACCGTTGAAATATTAATCTTCGTGCAACTTATTATTCTTCGGACCAGTACACTGTACACAGTAGTTGCTACTTGCTAGTAGCTATGTAGGTGTGGCCATAAGATGTCAGCCAAAGCATAGACATGGGAATCCTTGGAATTGATGGGGCTACTGATTTTTTTCTTTTATTTTTTTTTTTTGAGTGAAGGGGCTAGTACTGATTCTATCTATGCCTGAATCAAAATGGGACCAACTATGAACGGTGAACTATGAACTGTCATATTCATATTCTGGTAGAGTGCTTTGCTTGTTGCTAAGGTACTAAGACAAGCTTGAGCACTGTGTACTGTACACTGTGTAGCCCTTAATTTAAGGTTAAGTAGTAACCTAGTTTAGTGTGAGAGTGAGAGTGTGAGGGTGAGACCACACTGATCGATCAAGTCTGCTCAGCCTTTTTTGGCCTTTTTTTAATCAGCAATTCAGCATCCAATGTGGCTTTGGTTCATGCCCCAAGTACAAAAAAATGTTACAAATCTCTCTTATCTTTTGGCCTGTGTTTACGACTTGCATTAACAATAGATAAAGTAATTCCAGTATGGGTTAGTACTTTTTTGTTTGAAAACTGGTTAGTTTAGTACTACCTCTGTCCCATTTTAGATAGATTTTTTGTAGTTCAAATGAATTACAAAAAATCCATCTATTTTGGGACAGAGGTAGTACTTTATTTTATTTTTGAAATCCTAGTTTAGTACTTTGATCGCTGTTTCTTAATCTTAGTACGTTTGTTTGAAGCCTCGGGTTGTGTGGTAGTTTTTGTTTGTACTCACCAGCAGAAGTTGTTTTGTTTTGTGATGTCATGCGGGACCGTTGTTTTTGGGAACATCTCTGCTGCAAGGAAGCTTTTTGTTTGCTGGTAATAATAATACTATAATATATATAATATGCCTTTTATTTTTGAGGAGGATCAAATAACTGTATTTTTTGTAACCGGATCGCTAATCATAAAATTAAATCTTAAATAACTACATTTTAAATTTTTAAATAACAAAACTTATTTATATAACATATTGTATATATCATATCTTATATGTGTACAAAAAATTATATCATTTTAATTTTATTTACATGTGCATCAAGCATTTACAAAAATCAACAGTTCAAGTTTTATGATTTTTTTCCCTCTCTTGATGACTATCGAAACAATATTTAAACTTTATCATTTTTTGTGTATATGTTATTACGATAATATAGAAAACATCTAACGGTTTAGATTTTTCATTTTATGCATAAACAAAAAAATGGTTATCATAGGTACCAATACCCATGGTTATTGGATCCCTCCTCTTTATTTATTTCCTTTCTTTGGGAAAAACTTAATATGTGATACATTAAAGTGGAAATTGTAATATTAACGAATTACCATTATTTCATAATTTAATTCTGAAATTATGTCACTGGAAGGTCTAAGCTCATTTTAATTGTGTTATTTGCTATGCTCTCAACCAAAATTAAACATTCCTCCTCTTAATAACTAATGTCTAATCTAATGCCACAACATGTCATATACACACCATAACTTTTTTGGTTTTATGAATCAGTCCTTACAATTAAAATTAGAGCACGACAGGTACCAACCAAAACCGGTACAAGATAGCAAACAAGGTGGTGCATGGGGTGTTACTTGGGGCAGCGTTTAATTTACTGTGAAATAGCTTTTTGCCACTCTATGGACGAAATTACCCTTTGGACTAATGCAGTCCAATTTGTTTATAGTAGGGACTATATTATCCAAAACATGCTAAAAAGTTGTTCGGAAATAAAACAGCCGCTGCCCAAAGCAGCCCCCAGGTGCATGGCCAGTATTTTAAGGGTCGGCACCAACAACAAGCATGCACACAAGTACCAGTCAATGGCGATATTTGGTAGGCTCGATTTTTGGTCTGTAAATTTATCAAAGAAATGTTATACATATATGGGTCAAAATATAAAATTTGTGATATAGTTGAGGATTGATGTGCAATGTTAATTGTGAGGGTGGCATGTATGGTATATCTCATTTAACTGATTTTATAGTAGCATATTCTAAACCTTATTGTTATGGCAAATTTGTATTTTTCTTTTTTTTTTTTTTGGGTAAAGATCATAGGAAGTCTTTTCTCCTATTTTTGATTATTTTGTTCGATCTAGTTTGAATATGCTGAAAAGTGAGAAAATATATCACTGAATATATAAATAATCTAATAATTAAATTCCATACAACTAAATAGCGCTTTGTGTGTATAAGGAAATTTTCGATTTAAAATAAAGACAATAGTTGTTGCTATACTTGTTTATTTCAGATTTCACAGACCTCGTATTTTTAATATTTTTTTAACATTAATTTATCAACCTCTAACTCTAAGGCTATAAAGGATAGTTTTTATTAAATTTAAACCCACCACTATTAATATTAAATTGAAGTCATTAATCCTGTAGTCAAATGATATAATTTCTCTGAACAATTCAATTACACAACAAAAGAAATAATTACAAAAAATGATTACATATATGATTGAGTTGGAGTTAAATCTTAATACGCCTCTTCTTGGTTCCAATTTGACTTCGGGGTTAAGCTAATAGTACCCCGCATACGGTACCCCGCCCCGTACCTCCAACTGCTTATACTATATTTGGCAAAGAACAAGAATCGGTTAGAGTTTAAACGGTAAATGCAATTATTCCAATTGACATCCTTACCTTACGTGTTTATTTATTATTTTTTTTTCAGTTTATACGTTCTTAATCATTATCTTTACATTTACGCTGCATACTTTGTGTTCATATTTTTGTGTTTATATTTTTTGTACTTAGACACAACTATAATTTAATTGATGTATGTGTTTATAGAGTTAATTGCAGGTTTTTATATTTCCATTCCATATATTTATATTTTGTGTTTAGACGGTTATATAGGTTTACATTTCTGTTTCATGTGTTTATATTTTACGTTTGGACGATTATAATTTGACTTATTTATGTGTTTATATTTCTACTTCAGTTGTTTATATTTCTGTTTCATGTGTTTATATTTTACGTTTGGACGATTATAATTTGACTTATTTATGTTTTTATATTTCTACTTCAGGTGTTATATTTCCGTTTCATGTGTTTATATTTTATGTTTGGACGATTATAATTTGACTTATTTATGTGTTTATATTTCTACTTCAAGTGTTTATATTTCTACTTCAGGTGTTTATATTTTCGCTTCATGTGTTTATATTTTATGTTTGGACGATTATAATTTGACTTATTTATGTGTTTATATTTCTACTTCAGGTGTTTATATTTCCGTTTCATGTGTTTATATTTTACGTTTGGACGATTATTATTTGACTTATTTATGTGTTTGTATTTCTACTTTAGGTGTTTATATTTCCGTTTCATGTGTTTATATTTTACGTTTGGACGATTATAATTTGACTTATTTATGTGTTTATATTTCTACTTCAGATGTTTATATTTATGTTTCATGTATTTATATTTTACGTTTAGATGATTATAATTTGACTTATTTATGTGATTATATTTCTACTTCAGGTGTTTATATTTCCGTTTCATGTGTTTATATTTTACGTTTGGACGATTATAATTTGACTTATTTATGTATTTATATTTCTACTCCAGGTGTTACATTTCCGTTTCATGTGTTTATATTTTATGTTTGGACGATTATAATTTGACTTATTTATGTGTTTATATTTCTACTTCAAGTGTTTATATTTCTACTTCAGGTGTTTATATTTCCGCTTCATGTGTTTATATTTTATGTTTGGACGATTATAATTTGACTTATTTATGTGTTTATATTTCTACTTCAGATATTTATATTTCATGTGTTTCATGTGTTTATATTTTACGTTTGGACGATTATTATTTGACTTATTTATGTGGGTTTTGAGGCGTTGAGTGTTAGAAATACTGGTCGTAATTAAAAACTGAAATTTGATCAAACAAAATAAAATTAGTACAATTAAATTACTGGAGGAGGGATTCATATACATCAAAACTTTTTGACACCAAAATTACACCAAAGCTAATAAGTGCATAAAAAATGTTAAATATAAAGAATTTTTTTATAAACATATTCTTTTACTTGAAGATTAATTGTGTTTAAATTTCATTCAATTTGAGTAGCTATTTGATATTTTTTATTAAGAATCATTGAGTTTAGACCGTTCTAATTAATATATAAACTTGACGGTTCTATTTTAATTTTATTTTGAGTTTTTCTAACAATGAGTGGATCCACGACGTCTCAGTTTGATCTCCTTGAATTGAAGTAGATGAAATTATGAAGTTTTTGATACGTGGTAGCTTTTGAAGATTTCTGTATATCAGACAAAGTGCGAAGCCTCCAGCCCAAATTATCACGATCGAGACACTCACTTTACAAGCGGTTAAACCTGGGGTACGATATCGGGGTACCGGGGTTGGGGTATTCTAAGATTTTCTCTTGACTTCGCCAAAGTTTAGTAAGTAGAAAAAATATTCGAGTAGTTTGCAACGCCAATGGGAAGATTAGTATAGTCGTATACTTCAATTTCAATTTATAGCATGGAACAAGTCGAAATTAGGCAATATCGCAAATAGATATATATCTTATTTATTTTCTTAATATTATTGTTACTTTCACGCCAATATATCCTAGGTGAATAAGATTTTCGATCCTACATGAACATGACGCGTCTAACATATTTCTTTGAATGTTTCATTTTCTATTTTTTTTTTTGCTCGTTTTATGATTCCGGAAATCAGGGGATACACTGTCGGTGTATGAAATTCTTGTCCGTGTTTCTCGTTGACCAAATAAAATCATAGGTGGCGGAACCCGATTCGACTCGAACCGACCCAGTATTTTCAGAAAGTCAAATTGAACCGACCCGACCGACTCAATCTGAGATCAAATAGCATTCAATTTAACTGAAATCAATATACGATAAAAAAAGTAGATATTAAAATTGACTCGGCCCGATCTGAGATATTCTAAAAGGTCAACCTAACTCGACCCGCCCGACCTAAACCAGAACACGATCCGCCCGCCCGATTTGCCACCTCTAATTAAAATATAATAGCTAGTTTTGAAAATTAAATACAATTTTTTATATGATTGAAAATTGCCTCGGAGGGATACATATCTGGCTGAAGTTAATTATTTCCTAAATAACATCTAATCATATTTTGGGTCCCCCCACCCCCTCCCCACCCACACACAAAAAATAAAATAATTAAATAATCAAGGATAATTAAGACGTCCGCCAAAAAATTAAATAACATTTTTTTGCCAGCAACATTTTGCCGTACCAAGAACTGATTTACTTCCAGGCGTACAAGAGTAACAAGACCAACAACACAAAATTTAATTTCTGCACGCAAAAAAGACATAATTAATAAAAAAAAAAAGAAAACCATTGTATTTTACTATTTGCTGCCTTCCACTGATTCGCTCACATAAAGAAAAATGAAAACCAGATCCACTTTTTTTTTTTTTTTTTTTTGACTTTGAGTGTTTTTCTATCCGATATTCGCGGATCCAAAAGGACCAAATCCGACCCGCCAGCCCAGCAGAGGAAGCGGCCCAACACAAAATCATCTATTCTATTCTTCTCTCTGCATTTCATACATTCTTTGGTCTCACTCAAACCCACGTCGCCACCACTCCTCTCCCTTTCATAAATAAATAAATAAAATTAATTAATTAATTGAATTAGATAATTTAGGGTCGTAATTCATAAAGAAAAGATTACAAATAAGAAAGAATGATTATTTTCTTTCTTATTCTAATAGACGGAAGGTAAAAGTAATACTTACTCACTAATGATGAGTACAATGTTTGGACTTTGGAACTTTGGATGGTGGAAAAGTAAGAAATAGTCCATTTTTTTTTTTCTAGTTGTCTTTAAGTGGAATTCTGGAAACTTATCTTAAGCTTCCCAACCAAAAGAGAAGATAAAATAAAATAAATTAAGATAAAATTAAAATGCCATTAGCCCATTAGCCTAGGATTACCTCATTACTAACCAGACATGTCGCCATCTCCAGATTCTCTATCACACTTTTATGAATACTGGCAAATACATTTAGGATAAAGATCTCCCGCCCCCGACATTGTCCCCAGAGCTATTGATGTGCTGGCAGATTGCTGCCCATTTAGAACGTTTTGTATACTGGTACTCAAGTTGACAGTTTTACAATTTTGTAAACTGTTTTTTAGAAAGAAAACTGTCTTTTAGAATGTTTACAACATTTTGTAAACTGTCTTTTAGAAATGGGGCCCATTTGCTGCCCATTTAGAACTTTTTGTAAACTGCCCATTTGCTGTCCTTTTCTTCCCAAGATTTATTTAGAACGTTTTGTACTATGTCTGTCTTTTAGAATAATGTATCAAATAAATAAGATGCTAGCGCAGCTCATCTTATACCTGGGGTACAATGTAAGGGGTGCGCTATCACTGCCCATACATTTATTGAATATTTTGAGGATGTTTGAACTTTGAAGGGTGTCGTTCAAGTTTTGTACGGACATTAATAATCCTCTTCCTAAATTTGCATAATACCATTGGCAGAATATTTATGTTAAATTACCCTGTCAAGCATCAGCAAACTATGAATTTTGTAATGGCTTCGTTTATTTTATTGAGACAGATATAGATGGACCAAAAGTATTTCAATACTTGCAAAGTTGCAATCTTAAAGCTGCCACGATATGCAAATTACTTGGCTTGAAAGCAAAAAAAAAAATAAAAAAAAATAAGAGGGATGAACAAAGCAAAGTAGGAAATTCAACGAAACATAAACAGTAGGTGACGGCATATCACCATATCAATTTTGATACTAGTTTTTTAAATTGGATTGGCATGGCATATATTAATGTTTGAACACGTTTTTTTGGCACTAATAAAGATTCCTAGTACATAGTAACATGCCCTCTAATCTTAACCATAATTGCAGATAAAAATTCTTGTCAAGTTGGAAACTCAAATGCTTTACTATGTTCTAATTTTCATGTTTTATATGAATAAAAACTTTTACTTTTTACCTACCGGAACAATTTTCGGATAAATTTTAAAGCTAAATAAATAAGGGATGGATAGACCATATCATATTATCAGACAGGAGTTCTGTTCATTTTACATAACAATTTGAGCAACTATTTTTTATTTGATTCAATTAAAGAAACTGAAAATTTAATTGATATATTATTTTTTTTTGGAAATTTAGGAAAGGAGAAAATCATAAATATTTGGCATTAAATAGTACAAAAACTAAACAAAATCTTGTACAGAAAGTTTCAGCAAACGTGTAACTTTACTAACAATTTCCGTGTTAACACAAGCCATGAATAAACGTAAAAGGAAAAGAAAAGAAAAATCACAATTCACAATTGGCGAACAAGCGGCCCTAAAATTACCAGCCAGGTACAATGGCTAGATTAGCTAGCCGTGCCGCTCTCGTTTGGTAACTAGTAACTAGTAATTACTAATTACTAATTAGTAAATGTAAAAGCGGGTGCTTAATGCTTATCTATCCGCATAACGCATCCAATCAATCACCACGAAGCCACGAAACGCAATCATGGATCATGGAAGAAAAACAAAACACAACAACAACGCTAATTCAACTTGTTCTCGTTCGTTGCCATGACGCCTCGATGAGACCGACCCTTCACCCCCAATAATAATCTCCCCATCCCCATTCCCCATCCTCGCTATTATTATCATATCATCGCTGCGGCCCGATCGGACGCACGGACCGGTCCCCGAATAAATTCCGCTCGGTCTAATGCTCCCGCACTGCCCGCGCTGCGGCGCGGCTATGGACGATTGATTGATTAGTAACAAGTAGCACGGAGACGGACTATTAATCCGATCGTGCCAAATTATGGCGGCCGCTGGTCCGCAGGCGCAGCAGTCGTGGGAGTCGTCGTCGGCGGCGGGGGGAGGCCGCACCTCGGAGCAGATCGTGTCCCAATTCCTCTCCAAGGTCCTCCACGCGATTCTCGCCGCGCGGGTCCCCGCCCTCCGCGCTCCCCCCGTTCCTTACCCCGCCCGCCCCGCGCCCCCCCGCAAGCGCGACCGCTGGTTCCATCTCGCCCTCGGCGACCCCCCGCCCGCCCTCGACCCGCCCTCCGCGCTGTTACCGAGTGCCGTCATGGAGCCTCTTGTTGTTGATATTCTGCTTTCACCGCGCGACGACCCATCCATGCCGGAGGAGATCGTGGAGCGGTGGCTGGCCCAGTGCGAGGTCCCCGCGCCCTGGTCGCCGCTGCATTCCCCCGCCGAGACCTCCTCCAACTCGTTCCTCGTCAAGCGCACCTACAAGAAGTCGATCATTCTGTTACGCTCGATCTACGCCGTCATCCGGTTGCTCCCGGCGCACCGTGTGTTCCGGATGCTCTGCGCGTCGAACCAGTCGTACAATTACGATCTGAGTTACAGGGTCTCGTCGTTCGCGGAGCCGTTCTCGAGGAAGGAGGAGGCGGAGTTTAAGTGCCACTGTTTTGAGCCGGTGGAGACGCAGTTCGGCCAGCTGGCGGTGTCCGTGCAGTACCGGCCCAGTTTGGCGCAATTCAACCTCGAGATCTCGTCGCTGCTGCCTCCAATGCTGATCACCGACTACGTCGGCAGCCCCGCCGCCGATCCGATGAGGGCGTTCCCCGCGTCCCCATCCGAGAGAATCGGGACGCATTCTTCCACATCCTTCCCTTTAAGAGGATCCGGGGATGGTCGTCCCTCTACCTCTGCCCCTGCTTCCGCTCCCTTGTTCAGTCGGCCGCACAGTTGGGCCGGTGCCCCAAACGAGGGTCCTTCCAATCGAGCCCTGCCGGTGCACCAACCGCCCGCCGGCCCTTACAGAAAATCAGCATTCAATTTTGATGAGTTCAAATTCTCCCCGCCAATTTACATGTCCCCGACACCGTCGCCCCCGAAGTTCAGTAACAGTTACATGCAGTCTCCTCTGAGGGCTGAGAGTGCGCCTGTTAGCATACCGCAATCGGGGGCGGGTAAGGTTAAGGTTCTGCGTAGCCCGAACCTGTCGGACCCGACACGCAACTTCTTGCCGCCCCCTTCACCCAGGAGCGCCAGAACGACTGAGCCCTCTAGTCAGGATTCGGAGGGAAGATCTTTCCGGAAGCCCGAGGGATTGAGGATATCGGATGCTTATTCCAATATGTATGGAACCCCTAAGGTAGTTGTTATACTGTGTTGTTACCATCTATTGTCATAGCATACGGTCAAGGTAGTTTAGTATTTTTTTAGGTTCCAAAACCATGTTTATATGCTGAAAGGGTATGTGGAAAATGCCAGTGTTTTGTTAGAACATCCGACAAGTTGGATTATTTTGTTCGATGATTTGACAAATTGGTTCGATGTATGGTCCAACATTGCATTCCATCTCAGAGCTGGGATGTATACTATGTTTACTAAAGTTATTTAGCTGAGTTGTTTGTTCAATTAGACTCGATTCCAATGTGTGATGTTGCAGTACTAAAAATCAGTTTATACAGCACAATGTTCAATAACGATAATAAATTGAAGTTGGATAAACTTATTGGTATTTGGTTATTTAATATTACAGCCCGGAAAATTGATTTCAGGTTGTCGTTTTTTAAAAATTGTATACCTGATGTATGAGTTGACATTACGCACTGGTTTCTGATCCCAACATTTTTGTTGGAATAAATTAAAATGGTAACAGGTGCTAAAGGATGGAAGGGATGACTCTGGAAGGTTCTCATATAGTGGGTCTCCCAGGTTTACATTTTCCAGGAGTTCGAGCAGAATATCAGTACCTGATGATCTTGATGACCCTGATTTCTCTTATCCATTTGCTGTTGACGATGTTGATTCCTCTGATTCTCAAGCTAGGTAACTAATCAAGTCTTTCCTTGAGTTTTATCTTGTAGTGGCTAGATGAATTCATGGTTTGTAATGATTGTCCACGGCATTGTCATATAGATGGCCTCCCTTTTGACTTTGCCTAGTAGAACTCTATGATATTTGAGCGGTCGAGCCCACTACCTTTTTTTGAGAAAATCATCCCAACCATATGTATATAGAAACAAACATACAGTATCATGGTTATTGTCATCATTATTGTATAATTTTACTAGTACTCCTAATTCTTAACAGTTATATCATTTACTCGTCTGTTTATTTGTTTATTAAGTTCCTTTGGCCATTGTCCTCATGGTTAGTACTTGCAATTACCTATAATATGACTCATAGAAAGCTCATAATTAAAATAGATAATTTTGGATTTTTGTTATGATTTATTATTTGGTGGCGAAGCTTTGTCAAGGATCTCAGCTGCTTGGTATTCAAGAAACTTGTTAATGGAAAGAGGGGGTCCTTGAGAATATTCTTGTTTGGTTATAGTGTCCCTTTGACATGCAAAATTCTTGGCATGACTTCATTATAATTGGACCCAACAATTTTAAATTATATTGTTTACACCTTGCTCCTATTACTCTACTATATCAAATTATACCTGGACAGTTGGACGATACATAATTTAAATTGAATACATACCAGTTGATCCAATTTAAAAAAGTTGTGGAGGGTGTTTTTACTTTCATGTGTGTGGTTGGAGTTGTTGCGTGCGAAGGGGTGTTGGAGGGTTGTTTCAGTTGTGCGACTCGATTTGAAATCGTACAATCCTTATGTTCCTACTTTTCTAGGGAAAATATGTTATAGCAACTACCATCGCACAACAAAATAGAACATAACTAGGATTGCTATGGTTCTTAATTGCTGTGTGGCTTGTTGATAGGAGCCATGACGGGAAAGAAGTGCCAGACTTTGGTCATGCATCTTCATCCCACAAATCCCAGGATGCAGCTGTCGGTGCCCTTTTGCACATGCTGGAATCAGCGGCCCCTCTTCGGGACTCCACCTACTCATCTCAGTCACTGAAATCTGAACTGCAAGAAGAAGGCCTTGGCAGCGCATCCAGCCTCTTCACGTCTCGCATGGCAGCTGATGCACTAGACGAGCTGCAAAGCTATAAAAGTATCAAAGAGATGCTTCTATCTCAGAGCAGAGCCAAGCTGCATGAATCTCTTAGGAGGAACAATTAGCCTAGCCTCTTCTTTTGTGTACATAGATTTGTTGGGATCATGGCAGAAAGATTTGTTTGTTTGTATTTCTACAAACATCTGTAAACAAACAGGGTTGATTATTTAGGGGACACGGATACGTTTCCAATGGATCGTTGAAGGGAACTAAACAACAAGTAATGTGTGGTGATGTAAACTGGCACATTGATTAGTGATTTGTTTCTTTTTAATTGTTCAATTTGAGCTACAGAAACCATGTGTTCTCAACTCTTAAGAGTGTTCCATTATTTGCTGCATCTATTTGGCACAGAGTAATTCCAAGTACATAGGAAGTTGTATAAACTTATTGCAAGTTTGGAACAAAAATATTATTTTAGTGGACTGGTGGGGTGGTGGATGGTGGTGGTTGCAAGAGAGGTGTTTGAATAACATGGTCATTATTTTAGTCCAAGGATGTCTAGTATGGCAATGAAACAACATCAAGATTCATTGTACCTGCAGAAAAACAACAAAATTTCGATTTGTCCATGTGATAACAAATTGTCTTAGATTCAACGTACTGGAGAATTCAATTCTCAGAGTAACTAATATTTGATTAGATTCAATTCTCTCTCTCTCTCTCTCTCTGTTTTTTTTGGAAAAAGGATTAGATTCAATTCTCAGAGTAACAAAGTAAGAGAGACAGGGGGGGTTGGGAGAATGAATCTAGACAAAATTATGCGTAAGATTGAATCTAATTCATAATTGAGGATTGTTGGCATTCATGGTTTTAACTAGCAAGCCTTTAAATCTGGTAAAGCAGTACAAAATTTTGAGACCCGACTTTAAGAAGGATCTCATTAATCAGTAAAAATAGCATTAAAAAAAAAATCATGATGGGTTCTGCGCTAAAATGACTATTTGGATACAGATTTATTATTCATATCATGTATGGTTAATGTGGCTCAAATCAAATAGGTAAATACTCATATTAGTTGAATAATTGCAAATTAAGTGCATAAATTATTTAACGTGAATGATAAACTCCGTTTCAGTTTTGGTTTGGATTTTATTATCTCGATAATATTGATAACTGCACCCCTTAAAAAACTCCGTAATCGCACCCCAATATATTTTTAGTTAAAAATACTTTTTTCAAATATAACAAATCACTTTTACCGGTTGCAATTCACATTCTCAATCGAACAAAACACTTATGTATATACAATAGAAAGATCAATAATTAAAAAAAATTAACTCAAAATTTATGAGAGTATGAGAAAGAAAGAGAAAATATTACCAATTTAGTTTGGGGGATGAACAAGAGGTGTAGTTAGGGGGGCAAAAATATAATTTCTCATTTTTAAATCCATGTCTTAGATTATGAACATAATTAAAATCCTTCATTTATTTCAAATTCAAATTCACATTCAAATTCACAATTAAACTAACCCAGATCAAGCTATAGGGCCCTCTCTTAGTTATGTGCTTCCTTTACCTGTCCATACTACTTCGCCTTGGTCTTATTTGAAATCTCGTTTCACAGGCCATTTACAACAAAGGCAAGCTAAGGCCCATCTTCTTGGACTGAACATAGTAACATACAGATAGCCTGAATATATATATTTGCTCTATTACATGTACAAGATTAGATGTACCAGTGGGAATTGGATTTGAAAAAGATTAAACCCAAAGCCTTTTTTGGTTTCTTGTGGGTGTATTCAGGTATATTGGGCCGAAAATTTGGGCTCATCATGCAACAAGGCCTTTTATATAGCTTATCCAATGTATATATGGATCCATTTTAGTGTCAAGTCCTACTAACACCAATGTACGCAGGCCCATCTACTAACAGCTCTGTGTAGTACCACAGCTTAACTTTTCCAAGTTCTAACACAAGTATTGAACAAATCTCATACAATTATAGTAGGATCGAACAGCTCGGCATTTCTTCGGTAAAATGATTGAAATCTAGTTTTTCTCATAATTTGCTCAATTTGAAGTGATGGTGTCAAGTCTTTCAGATGATATATATATTTAACAATTTATAAAAGACTATAATTCTACACAACTTATTTTTTTGAGGTAGCCGGCGATTGCCAGACTATTTGTATTTCATTAATAAAATTGAAAAAGAGTTTACAAGACATAGAGAAGGTAATAGAACGCCAAAAGAAAAAACCAAAAATACAATCCAAATACAATTGAAAGCTACGTGGTTGACTATCTAATTACTGCTATCCTGATGCGTTGCCCTTGCAGTATGCCATCATCCATAGGCTGCTGGCTTCCTGTGCGGCGGCAGTGACCATATGTGGCTGCTTGGACTTACCGTTAAATATTCTTGCGTTTCTCTCCTTCCAAATGAACCATGTCATGGCCACCCATTGGCGCCGAAGCTTTCGTCGTCCCATTAGGTTCCAAAACTGCACAATTCTACACAACTTATTGAAACTCTTTTGTCTTGTCTACTGACAAATTAAAAATAATGCCCAATAACATCATGGGAAGCGATTTATCTAAGAGCAAATCTTTTCTACTATATTTTTATATATATACAGCATCACCATATTTGTCGTTTATTGACCAGTTGATTGAACAGCGTCATATCATATCAGAAAGATAAAATAACAAAAAGAAGAGTATACCATTCTTCGATAAGAAGCGTGCTTCGAACAAAAACGACTCTGATATAGTATATGGCCATTCTTTAGTTGCACAAGTCACTTTCAACATATACCTGTTTAATTTGATAATTTCTAAAGTCAATTGCTAATTAGTTATATTTCGTGTGCTGGCCACACTCCTACCAACGGTTTGGAGTGGAAAGTGGAAACTAATTCAAACAAATACATGGGCGAATAAAAGAATATTATGAGGAACAAGGTTTTTCAATACCCCAAGCTAACCAAATCATAATTTGGAATATTAGATTTTTAATTAATTAATTACGACTGATTTTTCCAATATTTAACTATATATATTTTTTTAAATTTAAGTGGATATTTTCCACCATTTTCCATTTCTTTTTAGGAGATATTTATGCCTATAGAGGATTGAACCCATTACCTCTTAGAAGTCATCCTAGTTAACTATTACTTGAGCTACTAGACTATTTGCAACATTTAACTATATATAAAAACTTCTTTCAACATGTCACCTGGGACCACTATATATATGAACAAGAGAAGTAGAGAACAAAAATTCTTTTCATGATCTCAATCAAATTTAATTTATTGAGTGTTAGTTTATAATTAAATTTGGGCCGCTTAAATTATAGATTAAGGGTGTGTCCAACACATTCTCATCCATCAGCAGCTTGACTTGAACAGTCACAGATAATGATTTAAATAACGCCGCCCAATATTTTCTTCCTAATCCACATTGTTTTTTTTTTTTCAGCATATGCGTACAAAAATGACGATTAATTAACTTATTGGAACAATATTATTTTAGTGGTGGTTGCAAGAGAGGTGTTTGAATAACATGGTCATTATTTTAGTCCAAGGATGTCTAGTGTGGCAATGAGATATTAAAATTCATTGTACCTGCAGAAAAAAACAACAAAATTTGGAATTGTCCATGTGATCACTAAATGTCCAGATTCAACGTACTGGAATATGTCCTGGAGAATTCGATTCTCAGAGTAACTAATATTTGATTAGGTTCAACTCTCAGAGTAACAAAGTAAGAGAGACGGGGTTTGGGCGTTTGGGAGAATGCATCAAGCCATCATAATGAATCTAGACAAAATTATGCATAGTAACTAATAATGAATCTAATTCATGATTGAGGATTGTTCGCATTCGCCGTTTTAATTAGCAAGCCTTTAAATCTGGTAAAGCAGACAAGCAGTAGTAAAAATTTGACCCTAAATTCATTCATGAATCATGATTTTGTTCATGTCAACGATTTTGTTATATAATTTATTATGTTTATTGTTAATGGATCCCTCTCCCTCAATAAATACTCATATTAGTTGAATAATTGCAAATTGAGTGCAAAATAAAATCGTTATATAAATAATAACTTATTTAACGTGAATGATAAGCTCTGTATCAGTTTTGGTTTCGATTTCAGTATCTCCGTAATATTTCCAAATTATTCTTTACATATTTTTAATCCCATTTCTTAGATTATGAACATAGTTAGAATCTTTCATTTATTTCAAATTCACAAATAAACTAATCCCGATCAAGCTATAGGGCCCTCTTATAGTTATGTGCTTGCACCTTTCCACAATGTTGAAATCTCATTTCACAGGCCATTCACAACGAAGCTAAGGTATCCTTTTAATGAGACGCAACTTCTTGGACTATACAGATAGCCTGAATATATTGGGCCTTTTCTAAAAAAAACCGAAGCCTTTCTTTTGCTTTCTGTAGGTGTATTCAGGTATATTGGGCCTCAAATTATACCCATCATGCAAGGCGTTCTATATTAGCTTATCCAATTAATGTGTGGATCCCATTTTGGTGTCAAGTCGTACTAACACCAATGTACGCAGGCCCATCTTTTTTTTTTTTTTTTTTTTTTTTGAAAGATAGGCATGATATGCCCGTTTTCATTTAACTGAAAACACCCATTACAACTACTATAACTCCAAAATAAACTGCCATAAGCAAAACCAGATTTAGCACATCCACACTTTTTAACAAAGCATAAAGCACCATGCAAAACACAGTATTAACTTCAGCACTAACAACCTATACTGCTAGTATGTTTAGTGTCTGATTTTCCTGAGAAGTAGGAATCATGGCAATGTGGAGTCATTAGACATGTCATCACAGGAGGGAGCTGGCAGCGCCGGTTTTGGCGGCAAGACTTGAAGAGGGATCATATCATATGACTCTAGCATCCATCTCTTGGTCATCTGCTGCACACTATGGCTTGCCAAACCTGACCAGTAATTAACAAAAGAAGCATTAGTAAAATTACGTTTCTAACAGTGGGCACTTGCGAACCTTGAAAAATTATGCTATTTCTTAATCTCCACACAGACCAGCACAAAGCAGTTAGTACCACAAGGAAACTTTTTTTCTCTGAACCTTGCAAATTATGGGCATATGCAAAAATATCATCTACACTTCCCCAAAACATACTTAAAACTCTGACATAATCCCATCCAAAACCAAATCTGCTTAACAAACCCACAATTCACAAATAAATGATTAACTGTTTCCTCCCTTCCACAAAAACAGCACCCTTGTATCCCTGGCCATCCCCTTGTCAACAAATTGTCTTTTGTGAGTATTCTTTTTTTGCTAACAAGGCACATAAAAATTTTTATTTTAAGTGGAATAGGGAGTTGCCACCATATGTCATTATTTTCTGATATTACACCTCTAAACATCAGCAATTGTATAAAGAGTGATTTGAGAATTTTCCTGAAGAATCCCATCTCCAAACCGGGTCATCCTCTGTATCTACTAATGAAACATGTTGAATTGCGCACATCAATTTATTCAAATCTAATATAAGAATGCCCGTAAGCTGCCTCCTAAATTTTAAGTTTTGGCCCCTAGAACTAATGACCTTCAACAGTTATATTTGGTACGTGTGGTACAGATTTCAAACAATTGAGGGTATGCAGTTTTTATATCTATCAGTTTCTCCTAACTATCTATGACTCCAAAATTTGGTTCTAGTACCACCCCCTAAACAGAAGTTGCAACTTATTTCTCCTATGTATGACAGTTTGTGAATATCCTTCCATAGGGGAGAATAATTATGTTCAGCTGTATTGTCATTCACTGCCACAAAAAAAGGCAATAATGACTGTTTTTTAGACCCACTACTAACATTTATGGAAGCGCCAGTATACGAGGGGTCACTAATACTCAATAACGGTTTCTATTTTAACAGTTATTAAAAGGCTTGGGCAATACTAACAGTTAATATGTATAAACAGTTATTATTTTACAGGCATTACTAACGGTTTTTATTATAAAACTGTTAGTAAAGCTCTCCACTTTCTCTCCTCTCTCCTATCTTTACTTTTCTGACATATGCTTGCTAACGGTTAATATGTAGAAACCGTTATTATTTCGAAGGCATTACTAACTGTTTTAAACTAAGAACAGTTAGTAAATCCCAGATTTTTTTTTTTGGAAATTTGCCGATTTTCTGTGACTAGCCCAGTTTGCTAGTTGATATTGGGCATATGGCATCATAATATATATCACTATTATACACAAGTCACATATTTAAAATCTCAAAATAGAAAATGATAATAATTAATAAGTAGTACACAAAATTAAAATGCTAATAGTATCCCACATCACATAACAACAATCTCTATAAAGTATCACTATTACAAAATTTCCAATAAATAAAATATAATAAAGTGCTCCAACATCATAATTCATGATACAAATATTCAACAACCGTGTTTCGTACCTCATCAAGATCACTTAAAGGATACTTTGAAGGCTCAAGAGTCTGTTAAAAATGAATGTAAAGTCAGTTTTTGTTATCACAAGAAACCAAAAAAAAAAAAAAATTTTGTGTGAGTAACATTATACAACAAAATTTTGTTATGTCATACCAGAGGTAAAGTTGTCGTCTCGTAGAATCTACTTATTATATCATTCAAATATAAACATTATTTCCGATATCATCAATAAAACAATCAGAGTTCTTCAAATATATCTTGTATCACATACTTCTCATTCTGATAAGTAAAAAGAAAAAGAAATATATTAGGAACAAGTCAATAGCACAAGAGAATTCACATATTATTTCGTATATGCACAAGTACTTGTTATTCTTTCGATCCGCACCTCATGTTCTCTTAATTTTTTTTTATCTAATTAATAATCAACTTTGTTAGATATGGAATCCAATCCATAACCAATTCTATTTAGCATTCTTCAACCGGACACAAGAGGTCCTATATATATATCCCAAATCATTTTTTACAACCAGACCAAGTAATTAATTAATTCGAACTTTGCATTTCATAGATTTAACATAGAAAACAAACCGGCTAATAGATTCAAAGGCCAAGTTGTCTCACACAAGGTAGGCACGAGGTTAAAGTTGCTGCCAGTAACGATCATGCCTGTATGCAGTGTTGGAGGAGGCTCATGTGCAGCTCCCATTTTGCCCGACGGCTGTGTCAAGAGAGGGCAGGAAAGGGTGGCATCCCTCACATAGCCCATGAGGAAGAGGTGGTATCGGCTCTGTTCTTGCACCATCGGAGAAGAGCACTATTGTAGTGGTTTGGCAAGGGGCCAAGTTGAGTGGGAGATCGGGCAGCAGCCGTGATCGTTTAATTCTTGCACAGAGGTAAGACCTAATTAGTGATAAGTCAGATCTGATCTCGCACGGCGGTGCAGTGGCTGGGTCGCGTGGATAGATGAACGCGATTGTTGCGGTGCAGAGGCAAATTCGATCCCCAGGATAGCAGATTGGATCCTAAGAACACACAGAACCCTGTAGTAGAGCGGCGATCATCGGGGCATCCAGCCCAATCGGAATCAGTATAGGCATGTAATTGTAAAGAAGAAGTAGCATCAATTGTCAAACCATATGTAATGGTGCCCTTCAAGTATCTCAGTATCCTCTTTACTTCAGCCCAATGTTGATCGGTTGGTGAGTGCATGAACTGAGATGCTTTATTGACTGCAAATGTAATGCCTGGCCTTGTGATGGTTACATATTGGAGAGCTCCTACAATGCTCCTATAGTGATGAGGATCATGCATTGGATCTCCATTGTATTTAGAAAGGGATAATCCAAGAGTTGAAGGTGTGCTACATGGTTTAGCACCATCCATTTTTGCTTTCAGAAGAATGTTCTGAATATATTGTGGTTGGGAGAGGTGCAATCCAGAGGAGGTATTGGTGACTTGAATACCCAAAAAATAATGAAGTTTATCCAAGTCTTTAAGAGAAAATTTTGAGGCAAGAGAGGAGATAATTGTTTGAAGAGTTCGAGGATTGGAACTAGTGATGATAATATCATCCACATATATGAGGAGTAGAGTAAGAGTAGTGGGGGTAGCACAAATGAATAAGGAAGGGTCTGAAAGAGAAGAAACAAAACTAAGAGAGACAAGTTCAGAAGCTAATTTGTTGAATCAAGCTCTAGGAGCTTGTTTTAGACCATATAGTGATTTTTTGAGTAAACACACATGATTTGGGTATTCAGAGTCCACAAAACTTGAGGGTTGAGACATGTATACCGTTTCAGTGAGGTCACCATGTAGAAACGCATTGTTGACATCCAATTGCTTGATACACCATCCTTGAGTCACCGCAAGTGAGAGTATTAGTCGAATTGTAGTTGGTTTCACCACGGGACTAAAGGTCTCCTGATAATCAATGCCCTCCTCTTGTGAGTATCCTTTAGCCACCAAACGAGCTTTGAACCTCTCAATTGAACCATCTGCCTTCCTTTTCACTTTGTAAATCTATTTGCATCCTATGACATGTAAATATGGTGTGTGTGGAACCAGAATCCATGTTTTATTTTGAAGAAGTGCATTCAATTCCTGCGCCATGGCTGTTCTCCAAGATTGATGTTTAATTGCCTCTTGAAAGGTAGAAGGCTCATTGTCATAAGATACAGTGGGTAAGGGATGACGGGTTGTGAGAAAGGTTAAATGATCAGGAAATTGTTTGAGGGAACGAGTATTATCTTTGGATCGTGTGATCATGGGATGAACAGGCTTGGGATCCCCAGTAGAGGTTGAAGAGCTTGAGGCACCAACGTCTGTTAATGGTCCAGAAGAATGGGCCAGCGACTGAGAATCATCGTTCAAATCCAAAGAATCAGCACCTGCAGTTGAAAATGGCCCAAAATTGGTAGATACATCCTCTGGACTGGGCCGTGTCTTAGAAAGATGGTTTAAGAAAAGAGAAAGAGTAGTAGTATAAAGAGAAGTATCAACGTGAGAGGGGGTATTCAAGGTTACAAATGGAAACTTATCTTCTATAAATCGAACATTTCGACTGATGTACATTTTATTGGTTGGTAAGTGTAAGCACTTGTAACCTTTTTGATTTTGACAATACCCTAAAAATACACATGGCAATGACCTCATTTCTAATTTGTTAGCATTATAGGGTCTGAGATGAGGAAAGCATAAACAACCAATAACTTTTAAAAACAAAAGATCAGGTTTTTTATGAAACAACAATTCAAAAGGTGACACTTTAGTGTCAGTTGAAGGAATTCTGTTTATAAGAAAGACTACACTTTGAAAAACATGATCCCAAAAATGCATAGGAATTGAAGCATGAGACATAATTGAAAGACCTAATTCAATAACATGTCTATGTTTTCTTTCAACAAGTCCATTTTGTTGAGGAGTGTATGGACATGATGTTCTATGCAAAATTTGGGAAAAATATTTTGCAATTGGTTTATACTCAATACCATTATCAGATTGTAGTATCTTAATGGTAGAATCCAATAAATTTTCTATTTGAGCTTTGAAAAGAGAAAAGACACTAATCAGTTCATCTTTAGAGTGCAAAAAATAAATCCAGCAAAATCTGGAATATTTATCAATAAAAGTAACATATTATTTGAAACCTGTTGATGAAATTACAGGGGATGGTCCCCACAAATCAGAATGTACAATTTGTAAAGGAGAAGAAGCACTAATGTTTGATAAAGACAATGGTAAAACATGAGATTTAGCTTTACAACAGTCAGTGCAATTATTCAAAACAGAAGAAGATATAGGTAGATTATGTGTCTTCAAAATTGATTTTGTGGTAGCAATTGAAGGATGCCCCAATCTTGAATGCTATATATCAGCTGACATCCTTTCACCAATGAAAACTTGAGGGGAGAGACATATCTTGTAGAGGCCATTACTGACATTTGCTTGTACCAGGATTTTCTTGGTGTGGAGGTCCTTGATAAAGCAATAAGTGTCATAAAACTCTAAATAGACTGAATTATCTCTAGCCAATTTAGATATACTAATCAGATTCTTTGTAATGGTAGGGACATGCAAAGTATCAAGTAACAGTAGACACTACTAGAAAAATGGGTATCAACGTGTCTAAGAAATGAGCTATCTAGGTGGATAAGCCCACCCTAAACCCCCTCAGCGTGGACCTAAGCACGTAAAGTCTAGCACGCAGGTACGCTCCATGTAAATAGCACCCATCAGCGTGAACATGCACGCAGATCAATTCTGGGTGGGTACAAGTGCTATTTCGGCGTGTAACTACGCACGCAGATTTTGTGCTCTGCCACCTGCCCTGCAACCATCCTCGCGTGGTTAATTTTTGGACCTTACGTGCATACATCAATGTTGGTCTCTAGGCTTGCTATCGTCTCCATGCCTAGTTGGCAGTACATCTTTGCGTGGCTAATGTTTTGACCTTACATGCATACTTCCATGTCTCGAAGTCTAGCTGGAAGTCTAGCTGGCACCACCAGTAGGTATCGATGTTTCTTTTGCTTTGCGTGGTTGTTATGAAATTAATTTACGTGCTTATAATTTGACTGATTGGTGTGCTTAAAAAAATGCTGAGCTGCGTGGATACTTTCATTCCATAGTATTAATTTATTACTAATTCATTCCATAGCCATGTTACTGTTAAAACACATGCCATAATCTAATCCATTTCCTATTCACATCCAGTTAAATTACTGTGTTAATATTCCCTGCACCTTCCCAATTACAAATTTACAGCTCATAAATGCACAAAGCAACAAAAGAATATCAAGAATAACTAGCAATATCCATTAAACAGCTAGCAGTTAGCTTAGCATTTGTCACATACCAAGAAATTTCCATGCCTTTTAACATATATACAAGAAAGCATAACCAGCTTAGTTAGCGTTGGGCAATTGCATAATATACCCCCAAATTAACAATCACCCCCAAATTAACTATCTTTCCAAAATATACCTTCTTTAGAAGTAACAAAAAAGCACCAAATCAGACCCCCAATCTAACTAAACAACTAAATTAAACCCAAATCCTCCAAAATATCATTCCCAGAAGCCTAACATACCCCCAAAATGTACCTAAATCCTTGCACCTACCATCTTCATATCACTGATTTGAGGTAGTTGAGAGTAGATTTGTAAAGTAGCCATTAGGTTGCATCCAATTAGTACCATTTTGCAGAGTGGTTGCCGCATTTCCTTGTGATTGGAACTGTCCAGGTAATCCACTTACATTTGGAGCACCAAGTAGTACATTTGGGATGCCTGGCATTGCCATTGATGGTTGAGAGGCCTACAGTAGAAACCCTGAGTTAATTTTTTTTTTTATATTGAAAATTTTTGGTTTGTTAGAAAACGGTTGGTTGAAAATAATGCATACTATTTCTAGTGTAGACGGTCCTCTAGACAATAGGTTTGGTACTCCCGTCATCAGCACCGAAGGTTGTACCTAATTGCAATTAGATTTCTGAAGTTAGAAACCCTTACTGAATGCATACTGATCAATCAGATTCAATCTTTGTATTATTTGTAATGGATGTCGAATCTCATGTTCTTAAGAGAGAAGTGTTGGAGGTGTCATTACTGTTTCTGCTGAGAAAGGTAGTCCAGCTTGTAAGTTGTTTGCAATCGGCCGCATTGAAGGTACCTAATTGTAAGAGAATTTGCAAGTTAGATTCATGAAATAATTGAATGCAAGTGTTTGAGAGTATCCACTGACCAAGTTAGGTGGCATCACCATCCCAAGTCTAGCATACAAAAACGCGATCTGACCATCACTCCTTTGAAATTTGTCATTCCAAGCCTGCTCCTTCTCTGCTAATATCTCTGCGAACCGTTGTTCTTTTCCATCCATCATCTCCTGAACCTCTTCAGTTGTAAAGTACCTCTTCTCTAACTGTCCTTGACTGGATTGAGCAGAAGGTGTGTATTTATTTGCCGTTGCACGCTTGTTGGCAGGCGGCAAGATGCTATCATCCACGTGGTTCCCAAAACCAGGGATTCTGCCATGCTTCTTCCTTCCCAAGGCTTCAACGTATAGCAATGCCTCTGGTTTGTCTGAGTTAGCTGGATCAAGCTTCATTCGCTGAACTTGCTCCTATAAGTTAGAATTATAAGTACTAGCCTATAACCAATGCTGATATAAATATCAAGAAAATTCAAGTAACTAACCAATGTACCCTAAAGAATACACTTTTTGGTAGTAGTTAATTCCAAGCAATAATCATTAGGGGCAGACATCTGATAAAATTATGTTTCTAACCAATGTTTCTTCTACAGGACTTGTCATTCAGTGATGATGATGAGCAGTCGCTATTGGATAGGTTACGTGCAGTGAAAGATGATGGCCGATGCAGGGTCCGTGAGTATGAAAAACTGAGGTATTTTGCTAGCGAGGTGAAGTCAATGGCCCCACTAGATTGCCCAATGCCTTCAGCCAGTAAGAAGAGGAAGAGATCAAGTGGCAAAAAGAGTAGGCATAAGATCAAAGAGGTGAATGACAGAGGACTGAACAAGCCTCGAGAGAAGGCAAAGCCAGAGGACAGGCCGAAATTGGTAGTGGTGGGCGATGTAGAATTCCAGGCGATACCCAACTGTACCAAGATTGTGCACTGCCAGGTGTTGTGCGGTGGAGCAAATGCCCGGACCGTACCGATCGTATAAGATGTTCTCGGTTGATGTCAGGCTCAAAATCATAAACCAGTTCCTTCAACGGTACTCGTGGCATGCAGACCAGGATGTCCTCAGATGCATTGATGTGTTTGAGCGCATTGTGGATGAGGGTTACACACGACAATTTCAGAACGCAAGGAAGCATTACATACAAAAATTTGGTAACAACCCACTACAATGGAGGGGCCAGCCCCCAACTTGGTGTAATAATAAACAAAACTGGGTAGGCTTGTGCAACATATGGGCTACTGAGGCATGGCAGAAGCAGTCTGCTCGCAACAAGGATAACAGGTCCAACGGCCCTAAGGTGACACATGTAGGTGGTTCGCGAAGCACACACCGCACAAAGGAGTTTATGGTATGCTGAAAACCATTTAAATTTAACTACAAGTTTGCCTACCGTAACATAACTCATCAATGTATTTGTGTGCAGAGGACCCAGACAGAGGGTAAGGTGGATCAGAAGGATGTTTTTGACCGTATGCACATGGTAGATGGCCCAGGAGGCAAATGATGTGTTAATGACATTGCTGCTGAACAAGCGGTTAGTACTGAACATCATCTTAGCATTGTAAGATATGAGGGCATGATTTTGATTATGATTTTAATTAAAGTTCTCCAGTAAATAAATTAGGGAGTCATCTCAGTTTGGTTTTATTTTGACTTCAGCTTTCAATGTGATGTTGTGATACAACAATCTCTGAACTAAAACTTATGATTTAAATTTCTTGTTAGGCACTGTATGATATTTTGAAGGAAAATTATGGGGATGAGATAGACCCCGAGGAACTATGGGAGGCGGCGGTTGGAGGAGAGGACAGGGGACGGCTTCCTGGTGTAGGATACCGGCATACCGCAGCAGGACTCGCAAGAGTAAAATTAGTCCGAGGCCAGCGTCCACGGAGTAGACGAAAAGCACGGCCACCTCGTCTGTACCGAGTCAGCAGGTATTTACACTTGAGGAGGTTGACAAGATTGTACAGCAACTGGAAAAAAAAGCACCAGATGGAGTTAGCAGGAGTCGTTGCGGATTTGCATGCGAGGGATAGACGCCAAAGCGAAGCATTAGTGGAAATGGAGAAGCGGTACCAAGTCGCTGCTGCGAGACAACAAGCACTGTTAGAAGCAATTCTCCTCTCGACGACACGGGGATCAATCCCTCCACAATGCAACCCACCTCCACCACCACCACCACCACCGCCTCCACCCCCACCCCCACCACCGCCTCCACCCCCACCACCCGTGGTATAAATAGAAATTAGCAAAATGTTTGTCTTCTGCCTTTTTAATTTGTAGATATTGACTATTTTTTCTATGACAGGTTGATGCCACCTTGAAGGGTACTAAGACTCAAAAAGCAAAGGCTGGTGTTAAGGGCAAGAAGAAGATGAAGAAGCAATAATTACACTTTAATAATTGGATGTTTAATGTATGTTATTGTGATTTACTACCATGTTATGTTGTTTTAAACTATCTAAGACTATGTTGGTCAGTTTAGGCAGTGGCTTATGTATGTTGTTATAATGCTAAAAAACAGCTGTGGCACTTTATTGTGATGCATGTTTAGGTAGTACCTTGTGTTTGCTCGACTGCAATATGGTAACGTTGGTATACAAATGATTAACCTTTTTTAAGAAAAGCCTCTTAAAATTATCCCAAGTATTTAAATCAGCAGTCATTTTGTAAAAAGGTTTTATCTAAACCCCAAATCAGCACGTGTCAAACCCTCCCCTAGGTTCCAATCTGCTGCCATAAAAAAATTATGGCAGCAAAACGTCATAGTAAATCTGTTCCAATTTTAGCAAATAGGGAGTGCTTTTTTTAATGTGGACCCCATTGTCATACGACAAAAAAATCAATGGCACTTTGCTACCATAGAAACCCTATGCACTGAATTTCCAATTGTGTACTTGTGCTATGATGTGTTCATTCTTGGTATTTTGATGCTACCAAATCCTTTTAAATTGTATTAATGTCTTATAATTTTACTGAGGTAATTGAAGTTGTTTTATCTATCATTTTTTTTGTTGTCTATATATGTAAGGTTATAGTTTAGTGCTTGCTGTGTGAATATGTAACATATTATGATTATAAAAGGAATGAGAAAATACATAACATTTAGGAAAATGCCACATAAGCAGATTTAGCGTCTGTGTGATGCCATGCTGTCAACGTTTCATGAGTTCCCATTTTCTGCAAATTGGTCAGCGTGCATAACTTAGGCTTCTTAACGTGGGCTTTGGATTTATTACAATAAAATAATTGTACTGCATTTTGGATAATGTGTAGCGTGGTTACTCAAATTTGGTTTACGTGCTAACTTCAAATTTGGGTAGCGTCCCTAGCCACCAGCGTGTGACTTACCACGCGACATTTTAGTTACGCACGCTAAGTTTTAACTGGGGGCCCCACCACTTCAACTCTGCGTGGTTACTCAATGTGTGCACGCTGAGCAAATGGGCTTAGCACGTAGATGCTGTTTTTTCTAGTAGTGAGACTGGTACCAATACTAGTAATTGAGCAAGAACCAATATTTGAAGAGGAGGGATCCATTGACAATGGATAACTTGACAATTTTGACAATCTCACTTTTTAAAAATTTATAAAAAATCATAAAAAATCTTAAAAATAGAAAAAAGTTCATGGAAGTATTACTTAACTTATAGATTGATTATGTATCCGATTATATCCAATTTAAACAACGTTTGATAGCTCTTTAAAGATCCGTTAAATTATAACCGTTGAAAAGTACACAAAATTTTGATAAGTCATTAAACGATGTTCAAATTGATTGAAATTGGAAATTCTATCAATCTATAAGTCAAGTAATACATCTATAAATCATTTTTCATTTTTAAGATTTTTTATGATTTTTTATAAATTTTTTAAAAGATGCATTGTCAAGATTGTCAAATTATCTATTGTCAATGGATCCCTCCTCATATTTGAAATAGGAAGAAAATTACCATTGCCAACTTGAAGGTGATCTGATCTAGAGTAAGGCAAGAAGGAGGACAGGTTGTTGACATCTGAGGTAACATGGTGTGTGGCTCCAGAATCTATGAACCAACCTTTAGCAGGGGTGGAATTTGGGGCAGATAACAATGCCTGATACTGAGAAGTGGCAGTATGAGCTTGAGGTGGTCCTGGAGGTCCAGGATACTTAGCTACATCACACCTGTACCAACAATCCAGGGCTGTGTGTCCTCTTTTGTTACATATCTGACAAGTTGGAATTGAACTAGGAGGATACCTAGTGCCAGTAAAAGGTAGTGGAGAAGGAGAAGGAAGTAGAGGAGGTTTGCTCTGGTAAAAGTGACCAGTAGGTCTGTATTGAGGGTTAATTTGGGGAGAAACAAACTTGAAACCAGGGTTCTTGAATTTCTTTTTACCAGCATAAAACACTATCGGATCTGGAGTAGCTGAGGAGAGACTATTATTTTGGGAATTTAGCAATGCTTCATGATTGAGGAGTAAACCATGAAGGTCATCTAGGGTTATTGGTTCAGACGTGGTATTAATTGCAACAACAAAGGAATTGACTCTGATCCTAATCCATTTAGAATGTAAGCTACAAGATCAGAATTAGAGATAGGATCACCAAATAGCATCCAATTGGTCTGCTATACTCTGTATCTTTTCAAAATATGTTTCACATGAAGTTCCTAGGCGGCTGGTTGTCTGCAACTGCCAGCGGAGATCCATCAACTTAGCTCTTGAGATAGCAGAGTATACCTGATGTAGAGATTTCCACAGATCAGCAGAAGTCTGACACTTGAGGACTTGACCTAAGACCGCTTCCTTGATTGACGATAGAAGCCAGCCAAGCAAGAGTTGATCTTGTTTCATCTAGGCAAGAAAAGCAGGGTTGAGAGAAGTAGTGGACTCAGTTGTACTGTATTGAGGAGGAGCCGATGTAGAGCCATCAAGAAACTCTAGAAGACCGAAACCTGTGACGATCGGCTCGATTTGAGACCTCCATGTCAGGAAATTGGATGGGTCGAGTTTGGCGGAGATAGGAATGGTAATCTGAATAATGGTGTATGTAGAGAAAATCGGAGAGGAGGTGATTGCAGCGCTTGTCGCCATTGATGAGAGAAGGAGAATTTAGAGAGAATTGGGGATTTTGTTAGTTGCGAGGAAGAAGGTGATTCGGAAGAGAAGAAGAGAGAGGGGGAGAAAGCTCTGATACCATAATAGATTGAAAGAATGAGAGAATGATTTGTTCATTACTTTCTTGTCTTTCTTTACACATTGATCCCTATTTATAGTGAGGGATCATTACAACAGAATATTGACTTTGGTCAACTCATATCTAATGTAAATAAACTAATCCTAATACATTTGTCCTAATAGATGGTGCGCAGCCCAGCAGAAGGGTCATGGGATAGTTAAACCTAGATATGGATGAACAATTTTAACCCTAGATATATAGTTTAATAATTCAAATAACTTCAAAATGCACCAAATCTTAATTGGCGGGAGACTTCATTCGATGAGAATCAATAACGGTTTCTATTAAACAACCGTTATATATGCTACACAGAGAATTGGTGACGGTTTTGTTGTAAGAACAATTATTAATTATGAAGCTATTTACTAACGGTTTTTAATTGGAACCGTTGTTAATGTTTCTCTCTTTTTTTATTCTTTTTTCTTAACGGTCTTATGTAAAAATTGTCACTAAATGTTTTCAATAAAATTACGTGATTGCCATGGAACCTTTTTACTAACAGTTGTATATAAAAACCGTTATTAAGGTGGAGTTGGTAAAGCCCCCTTTTCTGGTAGTGATTATATTTTGCCAAAATCAGTTTTTTTTCCAAACACTATCATAATGAGGATTTCTGAATTTCCACCACCATTTTATTAACAAAGCTATGTTCATACTATGTATATCAATAACACCTAATCCTCCTAAATCTTTTGGTAAGCAAACATTTTTCCAACACACAAGAGCATATTTTCTCTTATTACTAGTTCCCTGCCACAGAAATTTGCATCTTGTTTTGTTTATCTTCCTCCTAATCCCTGATGGAATTTTATACAAAGATAATATGTAGAGGGGGACCGAAGATATTATGACTGAGTTTACCAAAGTTGTCCTACCTCCTATACTAAGCATAAATCCTTTCCAGTTCGGTAATTTTGCAACGATTTTGTCTAACAGTAAATTCCAGTCAGCTACCCTAAGTTTCTTATTATGTAATGGTATCCCTAGGTACACAGGCCCATCTACTAACAGCTAACTCAACTTTTCTAACAGAGTACTGAACAAATCTCATAAATTTATAGTAGGATCGAATAGCTCGGCATTTCTTTTTTCTCACAATTTGCTCAATTTGAAGTGATGGCGTCGATCGAGCCTTTTAGATGACATTTAACAATTTATTGAACATTAATTTCACACAACCTACTTAAAATGTTTTGTCTTGTCAATTGACAAACTAAGACAATGCTAGCTCTCCGAGTAGTAGCAGGATGCAAATTTGAAATTCGTATGGAAGGTCATATTAAACATTTTAAACTGAGAGGGCTTTACCTCATTTTGTCTAAAAAGAAAAGGTATTATGCGGTGAGGCTAATAAAAAATATTGCCTCATTTTGTCTAAGAGCAAATTTTTTCTACTATATATATATATACAGCATCACCATATTTGTCGTTTATTGACCAGTTGATTGAACAGCCTCATATCATATCAGAAAGATAAAATAACAAAAAGAAGAGTATACCATTCTTCGATAAGAAGCGTGCTTCGAACAAAAACGACTCTGATATAATATATGGCCATTCTTTAGTTGCACAAGTCACTTTCAACATATACCTGTTTAATTTGATAATTTCTAAAGTCAATTGCTAATTAGTTATATTTCGTGTGCTGGCCACACTCCTACCAACGGTTTGGAGTGGAAAGTGGAAACTAATTCAAACAAATACATGGGCGAATAAAGGAATATTATGAGGAACAAGGTTTTTCAATACCCCAAGCCAACAAATTATAATTTGGAATATTAGATTTTTAATTAATTAATTAATTACGACTGATCTTTCAACCAATTAATTATTCCAACATTTACCTATACTAATAAAGAGCTTCCGCTTTGTTTTGGGTTGGAATTATTTTTTCTTATAATAAATTTTTAAGATAATACATAATGGGTCTTAAATTAAGATAATATGTAATGAGCCTTAAACTGAGAAAATTGATATGGGTCTTAAGTTTTAATGGGTTGAGACATTAAAGTACGTCAACGGTGATAATTAATCTAAGTAAATAATCAACGGCTGAGATTTATTCAACATAGAACTTTCATGTCTAAATCCAATATGTTTTTATTAGGATTTAGGAGTAAGGATATAAGAACTTCTTTCAACATGCCACTTGGGACCACTATATATATGAACAAGAGAAGTAGAGAACAAAAATTCTTTTCCTGATCTCAATCAAATTTAATTTATTGAGTGTTAGTTTTAATTAAATTTGGTCCGCTTAAATTATAGATTAAGCGTGTGTCCGACACATTCTCATCCATCAGCAGCTTGACTTGAACAGTCACAGATAATGATTTAAATAACGCCGCCCAATATTTTCTTCCTAATCCACATTGTTTTTTTTCAGCATATGCGTACAAAAATGACGATTAATTAACTAATAACTAATACGATATTTGTTGGTAAGCAGCAGCCACTGCTAAGGTTTTCAAGAAGTAAAATATTATTGCACATAAATTGACAAGCCATTTGCTTATGCTTGGTTGGTAAATTATGGCATGATGAATAGTTACAAGGTTGAGTATATATACATATATAAATTAATTAGTTTGATAGTAAAAAGTAAAAAAATTGGGATACTGATACAAAAATAGATATCAAAAAATAAATATCATAGTTATCAATGTAAAATCTATCTAAATTGAAACACAAACAAGTTAACTTGCAATATTAACAGGCTAATTTGAAATACTATAATATTATATTGAATAACACAAACTATTAAATTAAATAATCATATGCTTGAATCACTATTAAATTGTATAAACAATGCTCTAAAGTTATGAAGAGAACATATGAGAGTGAGAACGAGGAAGTTTAAATCTGAAAGTTTCTTACAAAACAGTAATTACGTTATAAATTAAACTATATATCAACATTAATTGGATCCACGCCAATTTGTAATTTCTCATTACAAAATTGTATATATATTCGCGCGGTGGAACGATTATTCATTGCATGTGTGTGTTCATGGGAATATATGGAGATTTCGACCTCTGTCAGCATTAATTGACATTGCTCATCAGGACATGACATCCATATATAATTGGGTAGTGATAGGGCGCCTCACATATTACCCCCCACACTATTGATGTACTGGCATTTCTAAAAGACAGATTACAAAACGTTCTAAATAAATTTTGGGAAGAGATGAGCAGTTTACAAAACGTTCTAAATGAATTTTAGGAAGAGATGGGCAGTTTACAAAACGTTCTAAATGAATATTAGGAAGAGATTGACAGTTTACAAAACGTTATAAAGGACAAAAAGACAGTTTACAAAATGTTGTAAACATTGTCTAAAAGACAGTTTCTTTCTAAAAGACAGTTTACAAATTTACAAAATTGTCAACTTGAGATATCAGTTTACAAAAAAGTTCTAAATTGGCAGTAATCTGCCAGCACATCGTATAGTTGGGGGGGGGGGGGGGGGGGGGGGCAATGTCAGGGGTGTAACATCTTTATCCTATATAATTTCCGCTTTCTACACACATCGATATGTTCAAATTCAACAATATATAGATCAGTTATATCCCAATTCTCAAATCGATTACTATATCTGAACATGTATATATATATGCAAAGTATATACGTCGACATCACTTTGGAACATGATGTGCCGGGAATTAATCCCCATTGAATTAATTCCTTCTCCATTTGATATGTACATCCAATGTTCAGTTATTTCTTGTCTTTCTGGTGTTCTCTTCTTCTCTTTGCCTTTCGGTAGCATTCAATTGCACCTTTCGTTAGATGCCTTATGCTGTTATGTAACACCATATATAATTGTGAAATATAAAGGCATGTTTCATGTATCATTATATTAATCTTGACCTAATGACCTTTAATAAAGAATGTGTGAAATGCTAGCATGACATATAATTAAGATTCCAATTCGGTCGATCGAGATTAATAGATAGATCAGGTTTCACATTCTGATTTAATTTGCGCTTCATACGTAATGTAAGGAAGGAAAGAATAATGTAGAACAAATTTTGTTAAAATGCACGTACGATTTTCTATATTTTCTTTTGTTATGCATTCGGTGAGAGACAAATTAAAATGCCAGCTTTACTTTGCTCGGTCTTGTATGTTATATACAGTGAAAAACACATTATAAACTAATATATGGACTAATTGTAAAAACATAACTCTATCTGTATGGGAGATCGTAGGTTTAAAACTTGGATGAAAAATTTTTTATATATAGACATTTAAATTAGAGCGTGGTTTGCTCGTTTTTATTTAAAAAAAAAAAAAATTGAGCTCATACTAAAATTAAAAAAAAAAACCTTTTCATTAACTGAACACAATACAAATTTAAAAGTTGATTTCGATTGTAAATTAATAATGTAGGTGAAATCCAGATCTGATGCAGTCTCTTACTGCCGCCATAGTACACAATCAATATGCCAAATTGTCAAAAGATGCTCTGATCAGTTTCAGAATTCACACGACAGCAACATCAATTAACAAACAAAAATATACTTTAATAGTTTAATTTTGTACATATATATGGAGCTGTATTTACGGCCACGTCAAAGTTCTTAATAAATTTATTGCATACATGGAGGCATTAATTAATTGTATTCACGGCCACATATATCAATGATCTTTAGTTAACAACTAATTAATTAATGGATTAATTGGAGACGTGCTTTACATACTCTCTATATAGTGACGCATATATTGTTTGATTTGATTTTGATTTGATTACTTAATTAATTGAGTAATACCTAGCATCCATAGAAAAACCGTCTAGTCCATATGTTATATTTGGGGATGTATCTGTTATATTTTGAGATGTATATATTAGTTATATTATGTACACGTTTATAGTTTATAGTTGTACATATGGACAGTTTTCAATGGAGGCCAGATGTTTCTCTAATTAATTATGTTCTTCGTTGTACGTGTTCCTCATCGAGGGCAGATGCTTCGCGTGGTGGCCACGCGCCCATATTTTCATACAGAATTTTTAATTCCCTATGCCACATTAATTTAGCAGTGCAATTCGAACTTTCGAGTTTCGACGTCTAATTGTTGTTTTTAATTTAATTACTAATAGCTAATTAGAAAGTTTCTCATCTCTTTTGCAATACGTCTTTCCCTCTTAATTTCTATAGAACAAAAACTATTTATTGTTATGTGCATATATTTTGTATGAGAATGCAAAAAAAAAAAAAAATAATAATAATAATAATTTAATTCCAAGTGATCTTCAAGAAAAATAGTATATTATTATCCGATGTTATTAGCTAGAGGTGGAACTTCATAATTAAGTACAGAGTGGAATTAACTACTTGTATTTTTCTTCAGAAAATATTGTAATTTCGTTTTAGTTTTCTCAATCCGTCCATATATATCTGAAATATATATGTGTATGATAAGGTAGGTTATGACATGAATTTTTTATTTTCAATTTCCATCTTGGATTGAGGAAGTATTAGTCTTTTATGTTTATCATCAAAATATATCGTTCCGTTGCTTACATCAACGAAGCATCTGTATTAATTTATTCAAGTATGCAAAGCAAATAAAGGAAAAAGAAAAATAGCTTCAAATTAAATAATTAAAAATGTAGAAATCGCCGTCAGACAGTTCACAGTTATGCAACTTGCAGCAACAGGCTTTATCTCCTTTAGCCAAAAATAATAGGATTTATCATGGCAATTGACCTAATTAACTTTTGCCTTTTTTTTTTTTTTTTTTTTTTTTAAAAATTCGGAGCTCAAAGATCATATATACAGGAAATAAAAACAAAAGGCAATGGATAATCCAAATTTTCATTTACATGCCCACCCAACATTTCTAATTAAACAATATACAAAAAAAAAAGAATTACATGAAAGATTTCTAGTGGCATAATGAAATAATTTGAGAAATACATACAGCAGCACAGGTCACAGGATCGGACCACCCTGAAATAATCTTACTTTAAATAAAAGTTAGACTCCTCAAATCTTTCTATCAGATCAGGGAAAAAAAATAAAAAAAGGGAGGACAGTTAGTATACCACTACCCCACTAATTACGTCCCCAACTTGGACAATTTCTTGTTATGTATTTGCTGGAAAACCCTCAAAAGTTTCAAATATTGCCCTCGATCATTTCTATTAAAAAAAAAAAATACCTTTTTTGATTGTGTGGTAGTTAGGATGAATATACATTAACATACAGTAATGAAGTTATATTAATATGTATATTAATTAGATAAACTACTAATAGATATTGTAGAAAAATTAAGTACTATAATTTACTTATGATGTATTAGCTATGACTAATATATATATGATATAATTAATTTAACCTTTCAACAAATATATAAAACTACCATATAATATAGTATTTTAGAACTATTATGCACACGTTAGCATTTCGGAGTGAAATGCTAACGGTTCAAATTATACTTTGCCGTATCAAAAATTTTGATTTATGGTTCCCAATAAATTCATCATATGAAAATACTTAGGGAAACAAAAATTTTCCATTTTTAAAATTTTCTAAATATTTATTTCAGATTTTTGAAAATTCATGTACAAACAAAGCATTATTTTATTAATATTTTAGAGTCATTTAATTTGAAAAATCCAAAATAATTACTTAAAAAGCTCCAAAAATAAAATTTTTTTTATGCCCAATATTTTTATATAATAAATTTAATGAGAACCATAGATCAAAATTTCAGATAAGACGAAATATAATTTGAGCTGTTAGCATTTCACTCCGAATTGTTAATGTTTGCACAATAGTTCTACTCTATATTCGTAAATTATTCTAATTAATGAGATAACATATAACATAAAATAATTTATCATAGTTCAGGATCCTTCTAAACAAATATATAAGATATTTCTGTTTGGCAAATGTCTTTTTCAGTATAATATATAATCACATGTAATCACGTCATACATCGAGATCGATGAACATCGTGCGATCATGTACTCCAACAATTTTGTTATTAATTTCAGTAATAATCCTCCGTCAAATTAAACTCAAGAGTCCATTATAAATACCGTTTCCATTGGCGTGTGCCCTCCACACTCCCAATCAATTAAGCATCTCTTTATAAATTCTCCCCTCTTTTGCCCCCATTTCATTAGTATACTCCAAGCAATCTAATTAGATCTATATACATATCTCTAACACTACCAATTACAACATCAACAACAACAACAAGAACAACTATGTCTATTCGTATGAACTCTATTGTCCCCACAACCGCCGCTTCGCCGGAGAATTCCATGGATCCTACGCATCACGAATTGAACGGGAGCACTGATCATCTCCCGACGTCTACTGATCAGAACAAGGACCTCGAGCTTGGCCGAGCTGACGACACGGTCGACTACATGCAACGGTCCCAGTGGCTCCGGGCCTCTGTGCTCGGGGCCAACGACGGGCTTGTATCCGTCGCTTCCCTGATGATCGGTGTCGGTGCGGCCAGCACAACATCCAAGGCCATGCTGGTCTCCGGTCTTGCGGGCCTGGTAGCCGGCGCATGCAGCATGGCAATCGGCGAATTCGTGTCGGTTTATACGCAGTACGACATAGAAAGAACCCTAATCAAGCAAGGGGTTATTAACAATGACAGCGAAGAGAACAAAGAACCGTTAGCAAATCCGTTGCAGGCTGCCGGTGCATCGGCTCTGGCGTTTGCGATCGGTGGCCTGCTACCGCTGCTCGCCGGCGCTTTTATCAAGTCTTTCGGGGCAAGGCTGGGCGCTGTTTGTGGGGTGAGTAGCCTCGGATTGGCTGCTTTCGGTGCAATCGGTGCACTTCTGGGCGGCGCAAAGCCGTACAAGGGTGCGCTTCGTGTTCTCGTCGGAGGGTGGCTGGCTATGCTGATTACTTATGGGATTCTTAAAGTTTTCAGTTTGCTTTTCCATGTGAACATTTCTTCATCAGGTTAAAGTGTTAAACCGTACGTTAAAGTGATCATATCACTATAATATATAATGGAGTTTATATAGATCTTTAACGGCTACAAGTGCATAAAAAATGGTTGCAAGCAAAGTTTATTTAGTTAGTTATAATTACTTGTAGCTCTTATTTTTGCTTTTTTCTTTCCTTTTAATTTCCTGCGAATTACGTGGCAGGAATTCCTGAAAATCTAGTTGAATGTGCATGGTGTGATTGGAATGTGATATATAAAATTAATGGAGTACCTAATTAATCAATTGATAATATATATATCATATATATCCAGCTTTTTTTTTTTTTTTCTTAATTAGTTGATCTTTGCTTGTTTAATATCCTGTACTTTATTCTCTTGTAACGTACCTTGCCGGAAAGTTTTTTTTTTTTTTTTTTATGGTTAATGAATTGATCACTGTTGAAAAAATCTCGAACATTTATTTACTAGCTAATTGAGGGTATATATATATAAAAAGAAGAAGAGCAATTCACATAGTTTTTTGACCAGCTTAATTTGGCTGAGTTTAAAGTGAGTAATTAATTAGAAAATAAAAATTCTAGATCATTTGCAAACAATTCCTTGGTATTCCAGCTAGAGGCACTGAAAAAGAAGTCATTGGACTGCATACCCATGAGAAACACCGATTAATATTATTAATTAACTTATAACTAAAAGCCTAATACAAGCATGCAACTGCAAGCTATACAAAACAAATGCTCGAAAATCGGTATTTGACTCAGTGGCAAAGACGATACTGTGATCTAGGAGGTTGTAGGTTTTGAGAATTAAATATTAATGACTTCATTTTAATTTTAATTCTAATTCAAGGGAAGAAAAAATAAAACTAGGGGGCGGCGACTCAATCGACCAAATATAACGTGAGCTTGCTTCGGTGGGCTAATTGAACTCCCAAAAAAAAAAAATCAAATCCATCTCCAAATTTTGGTATATATATATATGGGCCAAGAGTCCCAAGATATCATTCACAAGAAGGGATAAAAAATTCCATTTTTTCTTTTCTGAAAATTTTTTTAGTTTTTGCTTTGAGATTTTTAAAAATATATGAAAAATTGATCATATTATTAATATAATTGTATATCCACTTAAAAAAAATGCAAACATGTACATCAAAATTTCAAAAATAGAGAATCTTTATACTCCCACAAAATTTTGATATAATAATAAAAAAAAAGTAATCCATATAAACCATATGATTTGTTATGTTTGGGGCAAGCTAGCTCATGCTTCGTATATATATATATATATATATATATATATATATATATATAGAGTCTAGCTACGGTGAGTTGCAACTCACGGGCTACTCCGTGAGTCGGGGTCCAAAAACATATCAAATCACCTCCAATTTTCGATTTATATGGCCCAATAAATTCTTCATATTAAAATCTTATAGCACGCAAAAATTTTTCATTTTTGGAGATTTTTAAGTATTTGTTTGAGATTTTTTTAAATGATACATAAAACATTGATTATTTTATTAATATTGTATAGTCATTTTATAAAATCTCAAACAAATACTTAAAAATCTCCAAAAATGAAAAATTTTTGCGTGCTATAAGATTTTGATATGAAGAATTTATTGAGCCATATAAATCGAAATTTGGAGGTGATTTGATATGTTTTTGGACCCTGACTCACGGAGCAGCCCGTGAGTTGCAACTCACCGTAGCAAAATTCTATATATATATATATTTACTGTATGTAGCACCTCTCATTAGTTAATTCTCTGTTAAATTATTGTTATATTATTTATACTAGAGCTGTAACTCGGGCTCGCCCCGAAATATGATACCAAAAAAATAATAAAGCTTATAAAATAAAAATATTTCCTTAAAAAAAAATAAACATAATTTTAAAATTTTTGATGTGAATATAATGATGTATAATTTATAAATAATAGCACATAAATGTTGGAATAGTTTAAGGATTAACTTTTGTCTTAGACATATCATACCATCTTATTAAATGGGGAGAGAGAATAAATATAAACCATTGGATTAAAAATAATGAAGAGATTTAAACAAAATCAATGGTTAATAATATTGATGATGTGGCATAGTTGAGGTGCTTGCTACCCCTCTTTCTAGTTTATAGATTATGATATATGTGGTGGTTTTGTTTTTTTAGCTCTAAGAGATGCATTGCATTGTGGGTATTATTGATGTCCTTTGAATTTTTAGAGATTGACACTTTTGACATATATATCTATCATCCATATGGCTCATGACTGCCTGTATTTCACTCGGAAAACTTGGTTATATATAGGAACATTTTTACTTGAACAAAGTATACTTCAAATGACGTTTTTGAAGTCTAGTACAGTCAATACGGCGCCTGTATATATATAGCATCCTTTTCATCCTTCATACTTCATGCATCAACATATATATATAAAGCACAGTTGGTCTAAATACGTACGCAGTTGGTTCTTGCCGAATCAAGTGGCCGGTGAATCCCTGCCCCATTACGTTTGTTAGACAGATTTGTCTGGTTCCCATGCCTCGCCTTCGCCTAGGATAAATGTAATTATTCTCAACAACACTTTTTACATATTTTCCTTTTCTTTTATTTTCTTTTCCTAATTAGGATATTCTCGATCGATGCATATATAGCTTCCTGCATGTGATGATCACCTTCAATTAAACGTTATACGAGGACTAATTATCCAAAATAATTTCATGATCTATTGTTTTCACTTAATCTATTCTGAAAGAAAACGGAAGCAACGCTAAATAATATGCCATATATATAATCATATATTTTGCCAATTACATGATATACCGTGCTTCTTCATTCTTCACTTTTTTTTTTCTTTTTAATTTATAGGTGACCGCTAATGGATCGCGGTGGAGGGTGTAATCTGGTTCCGTTTTCATTTTACTTGGTTTTTGGGCCTTGCTGTACGGCTAATTAGTACACTCAAGAAGGAATATTCAGTGGTTGGCCCGCTACCGTCTAAATGAAATTAAGAAACTATTTTTCGTAATGTCGTTTGCTGGGCATTGAATTAAGAACATAGTTGACAAAGAATAGAACTAGAATAGTGTAATTGGATTAATTAGTAAAAGTTAAAGGGTCCGTTTGGTAACTCAAGTAATAGCACTAGAATAGTGCTATCCGATTAGTAAAAATGGATTAGTGATTGTTAGAAGAGTGAAATAAAGAGTGATATTTGAACTATTTAGAGAGTAAAATTATTGTTTGGCAATATATATATTAATGGAATAGTTGGACAATAAGTGTAAGTGTAGCTATTCCGCTATTCCATCTATATGGTCGAATAGTGGATTAGCCTATTCATATCACTATTCGTTTAGCTATTTTGTCTTTGGCACTCACAAAAAATGGAATAGCACACTATTCCGAAATGGATTAGCCTATTCAAAATGGGTTGCCAAACACACCCATAGAGTAGAACTATTGTACTTCGAAGCTCAAACCATTTGAGAATGTTATATTACTTATTTAGGTAAGATAACTGTTTTTAGATGTCAATTACATAATAATAATATTAAAATACATTTCAAATGCCTTTACAAAACTATATTTGTGTCTCAAATCAATTTTTGACCTTACTTCAGCATATTACGATGCTAAAACTGTATCAGAATGATTTAAAGTGCATCTCATAAAGGTTTGTTTTCATTTTTTTTTTTGAGGTGGTAGGTATAAAGCCTACCATAATTTCCATTAATAAATAAAAAATGAGTACAAAAATATTGACATGTGCCAAAAAAAAAAATCAAGAAAAGAATGAACAACAACAACGCTCCCAGGAAGAAGAAAGGAAAATGGAAAATGCTATGCTCCAAGGAAGAAGAAAGGGAAATTGGGAAATGAAAAATGGAAAGGTGAGACGAGGTGCAGAGTGGGATCCTGAGGCGGGGTGATGAATAGAGTGTGGAGGCAAGGCGGGGCAACGAAGCAAAGCAGGAGATGTGCCATGAGGCAGAGCTCAAAGACCTCCATGAGGGCGGAGCTAAGCAGGGGAGATGCTGGTGGGGAACACGAGTAGAGCAGAGTGGCAAGGCGAGGCGGGGGCGCAGCCAAGGGGGTTGGTGGTGGTGGTTTTTTTGTGTGTGGGGTGGGGGGTGTGTAACGCGGCGAGTGGGGTGGGGGCAGAGTTGCACGGCTCGGTGAGTGGGGGCACGGGGCAGAGTGGGGTGTAGGGTAGAGGGGCGGCACGGTGAGTGGGGTGCGGGGCAGAGTGGCGAGGCACGGTGAGTGGGTGCGGCACGGTGAGTGGGGCGAGGGTAGAGTTGCGCGGCGCGGTGAGTGGGGCCGCGGGGTAGAGTGGCGCGACGCGGTGAGTGGGTGCGGGGCAGAGTGACGCAGTGCGACAGGGCGACACAGGCGAGGTAAGGCGACGCAGGGCTCGGTTGCAGTTGCTATTATTGGAGTCGGGATGTACAGGTTATGGTGGTGGGTTGGGGGGAGGGGGGGATTGTACAAGAACGTACAGGTTGGGGTGGCGGAGGAGGCGGACAGCGCCGCGGCCTCCCCACCTAGGGTTTTCTCTGTTGTTGTTTTGTTTCCTGTGGAAGCGCTTGGGGAGCGAGATAGGTAAGGGGTTCGTCAAGGTTTGTTTTCATTTAAGAATTGTAGCAGTGTTAAAACACCGAGTACACAACATATAACACTAAATGACATTTAAAACACTTTTAAATAGCTCTGTATTTGTCTATTAAGTGAATTTTGGTCTCATTTAGACACATTAAAAATTGCTTAAATCGGTCTAAAATTTGGAAAAATTGTTCAATGTTTTTTTTTTTTTGAGAAAAATAAGGGTCGGACTCTGGAAAAATTGTTAAATGTGGTTCTTATTTATGGCTAATTGACTATCAAATTGAGAGATATATATATCCATATAAATGTAATATATGTTATTAATTGGAGGCTTATTACTTGATATTTGATAAGCAACCTACTTAAAATTCGTTTGACCAACCATTACTTTAATAATAATTAAGTACTTAGAGGTGACAAAATCTGACCTGACTTGAAAAACCGTCCGACCCGAGTTTTAGAGAAACTCAAACTGACTCGAAACCCACCCGACCCGACCCGACCCATGTTTCAAGGAAAACTCAAGTTGGCCCGACCCCGACCCGACCCAAAACCCGAGATGACCCAGGTAAGGGGTGAAAAATCTGACCAAACCTGAAAAACCCGCCCTATCCGATCCGACTTGAAAAAATTGTTGGCAGACATCAACCCGATACCTGACCTGAACCCGATCCGAAAAATACCGACAGTCGTCAACCCGATACCCAACCCGACCCGACAACCTGCCACCTCTAATTAAAAGTAATCAGATAAACGATGTGAAAGGAGGACAAAGTGTGTAGATTCTGTGTGTCTTCATACAGAGGACCGGATCTCACCTTTCTGCACCTGCCACATGATGACATGATAGAGATACAAGGCTTCTTACGACATGCATTAGCTAACTATCCGAGCTCCTTTCTCCCCAATGCGCCCTGGATCATACATCTCTCTGTGAAAAGAGTGGCAATCTCTCACTGCTCCTCTACCCGTTTAAGCACATCATTTGCACTTGTAAATCGACATATTGTAGTGGATTTTGGGTGGTACTTGCCGTGTCAAATGCGTCTTCTTGAAAAAAATCTTTAATTAGTCTAATGAATCAAAGTGATATTTAATTTTTTTTCTTGTGTAGGCCATGACTACTACCTCCTACTTGTGTTTAATTAACTAATGATATAATATATGTACCTTTCACCTTTGCATCTTGTCCTTTTTGGTTGTTCTTTGCATCTTTCAGTACCACTAGCGTGGCAGCCACGCGCCTCTGATTATTTCAATGCCACAAGAGCTACCAAACAAAGCTGTCAGCTTTGTCATGTTGTGCCACTTTTCCCATGGTCGACACACGCCAGTGCTTAAAATAATACGCAATTAGTTGTGGGATTAGCTGGATACAGAGAATCAATTAAGCCACTTAATTTCCTCAACCACTAAATTAAGCAGAATATAATATAGAGAAATTATCTTTGTCCCCTTTAACTTTCCCTCTTATCCATCCCCAAATTAAATTAGTAATATTTTCTCTTTCTTTCTCATACTCTTATAAATTTTGAGTGAATTTTTTTTTTTCTATTCTTGATATTTCTATTGTACATATATATAAGTGTTTTGTTCGATTGAGGATGTGAATTGCAACCGGTAAAAGTGATTTGTTGTATTTGAAAAAAAAATTTTAACTAAAAATGTATTAGAGTGCGGTTAAAGGGGATTTTTAAGGGGTGCAGTTGTCAACTCCCTGTAATATAATGGAGGTAGTATGTTGACTTATTAATGGGGTTTTAATTCAAGACTTAGTTGTTAGGTTATACTCATTACACTGGGTGTCAATGTCAATTGTCAAGTGGTGCATTATTGGGTGTGCTTGGATCAACACTAGTATCCCTTATAAATTACAGGCAGCACCTTGGATTGGATATTGACTCCTCCATACTCTTACTCCCCTTTAGTTTCTTCCTTCTTCCTCATCTGCATTCCAAGAGAAAAGTTCAAAAACCTTGGTAAGTGATACAGACCTTCCATACATATGTACAGCACTCCTTACTAACAGTATACATAATAATCTTTTCTTACACATTTCTCAGTTTAAAGTAGATCACAATGCCATAAAATAAGTTTTATCTGTATAAATAAAATGAAATTTAACATTAAAATTATTATTTATTTATTTATTTTTTTTTGCATTTAACAGGATATCATGCAACGAGCAGGAGCGAATAGAATGCTATGTTTCACTCAAAACCCCCTGTCAAGCAATGATCCATACGGTGCGGAGCAGGGATCATGGTACAATTACGAGATGGGCAGTTCTTTCAATGGCACCCGACAACCTTCAAAGTCGTACTGCAGAAGCCAGGATAAGGAGCAGAGAGTGGCACAGAGAAGCCTGACCAAGGTGAGGAAAGAGTGGATGAAGGTGAAAGAGGAGATGGGCTATGCCAAGTTGTGCGGGGAACATTTGAGCGAGGTGTTAGTCGAGACGGATAAGAAGATCAAAGCGATGTTGGCGGAGCTCAATCAGACCGATAAGTATATGCAGGATTTGATTGCTCAGAATGATGAGGAACAAGGTGTTCCTCATAATAGAAAGGGGAATATATGTGATGATTCATTTTGAGTGTAATATGGAGGGAATAACTATAATTTATAGGATTATCTAGATTAGTATAGAAATGTATGTTCTAGGCACATTTCTTCTTCTTCTTCTTTTTTCTTTTCTTTTTTCATTACCCTTGGTGTATTTATGATATGTCATATATATAAGTAACACTCAGTTCCATTATTTTTGTTTGTTAATAGCAATTAGTAAGGCAGCTCCACAGAAACCAGATTAAGAGAGAAACTCTTAATTAATTATATAGCAACATAAATTTCAAAGTAGAGAACTTGCCCATAATGCCAAAAAAGCATATATACATCTTGTATGTGCAATTAATTAAACAACTCTCGTATATAATAAAACAATAGAAACTAGCTAGCTAGCTAGCTGTCATATATATAGAAGTCAAAATCTGCTTAGATACAAGGGGCAATGAAATTTGGTGCAGCACATGGTTTTTAGTTAACTAAAATAATAGCAATAATAAATTAATAATAATAAAAAAGTTGTGGTGAACACGGACATCTACTTAATTTAATATTCACATTAATACGTTTGTTGATATAAGTTAATTAATCCATGTTGACTTGACTTACTGGATCAATTATTGAATTTGGTCAATGTGATTTCAGCAACAACATCACTTCACGAAGTACAACGAGTACTTATCCTCCGACGTACTGCATTGTGCAGTACACAATGTCAGCAGTTGGATCATCTCAAGATCCGTGCTGGCACGAATCTTGATCGAGACAATCCAACGGCTCACATCATGCACTGCACCATGTAGTACGTTAGGTGATATGGATTCGAAGTACAATAGACTCGAAATCAATTACTTGATTGTACAATAGCACAAATGACAAACCCCATTAGATTGCTCGGCGAACTGGACAAGAGGCAGATTTGCACTTAACTTTTTTTTTTTAGCACTTACTTTGTTCAAACAGAAAATTAAGGTTACTGCCCAACTGAATGCATGCCGATGCCGTCTAGCTGAACTGTTTAAGTGTACAACTATAAGTTTGTAATTCAGCTAATGTGGCAACATAAATCATTTTATTTGGTTCCCTCTTCTAGCTGTTGCTCCAAATTGAGTGGAAGGAAAATAGAGAGGAGAGGAGAGCTCTATGTACACCCCTCTGTGTAGACATTCCAAATTAAGCAGTGAAGGCGGCTTGTTCAGATGTTCTTCATCTATTGTAGCTACACATACCAGGAAATAGCAAAGGAAGGATCAGAGGAACATTTGATTTTCTTAGTACAGAACATTCCATTTGGTATATGATATATGAAATTGTTCTCCAAATATGTTGATTATTAATTTGATTTAATTAGCTCCCTCCTAAATTATACCTCAAGCTGTATAATTCACCGCGAGTAGCGATAACTGCTTAGAGTTATGTGTGTAGGTGTTCTTTGGATATTGCTTGAAATCCTGAGGTTTACAGGAAGGAAAAATTGTGTCTTTGTGCGCTTAATTTCTGATTTTATGGAACAAAACCGAAAGCAGTTTGCCAGTTTCAGTCCTGATTTCTGTTCTGTTGCTGTTTGCTGCTGATATATAAGGGGCTGGTACAGGTCAACTGGTACAGTTTTCTGGTTCCACTGCTGATTTCTGATACTCCTTTTGATCAATAATCGGAATCTAACATGTACAAAGTACAAATTAATGTTAACCCTGTCATCCAGCTAGTCTGAAAAGTCTGATGAAATATAATAATAATAATAGCAGGTAGCGTCTAACGTTTGTACTTATCCAACGTATTTCAGTTAACAAATATATCATTTTCCAATTGTTGAAATAATAGTTGATAGACAAAATTTCGGACCGAAATCTTTGTGTTCAACTTACTGTTACAGAACAGTGGAATAATTTTGGCCCGAAATATTTTGGTTCGGACTGAAATCTGTGTGCGCAACTTTCTGTTACAAAAAAGTGCGATAATTTCAGCCCGAAATCTGGATAGTCTGTTTTTCAGTAACATGAATTGAAAGTCGGGGTGTAAACGAGCCGAGCCGAGCTAGGCTAAGCTCAAGCTCGGCTTGTTTAATTAACGAGCTGACCGAGCTGGCTCGTTAAGCTCGTTTATTTTTTAATAATAAAATTTTAAGTATGTTATAACAAAATTTATATAAAAATTAATATAAAAGGACTAATAAATATATGTTCATACACATTTTACATAACAATTTCATATATATTTGACCATATGTTGTATAATATATTAATAATTTATGATAAGAGCAGTACAAATTGCAATTAGTAATAGTTTATCGAGCCAAACGAGTTTAACGAGCTGAGCCATACCAAGCTCAAGCTTGGCTCATTAGCTTAACGAGCAAGCCAATAACGAGTCGAGCCCGAGCCACTAACGAGCGAGCCACGAGCCACGAGATTTTTTGCCGCTCCTAATTGAAAGGACGTTTTTCGCCCTGTTTCGTGTCCTGTTTGTTTCTCTTTATATATTGATGTGTCCTCTTCAGAGAAGACAGATTAGACAGACAAGATGGATGAGACACGTTTGAGACTGTCTAAGACCATTAGAAAGATAGGAACAGAAAGAAAGTCATAATCAGGGGTAAAGAAGCACTTAGGTTGTGGAAGAGTGTTGCATGCTTGGTTTAATACTGTGATCGATCAATTTGCTTCCGCTGTGGTATATCCATTTCTTGATCTGAATTTTCGGTTCTTGTAGAAATTGCAAGTAGGTTTTTTCCAACACCAATGAACATATACACTTCAGTTTCTAGTGAACATTTATACAACTGTGTGAAGTACATGAGTGTACGTGGGTGTGTCAGACTGATAGAGAGAGTTAGAAGGTTGGTCTACTTATAGGGTAAACATATATAGAAAATTTTTCATAGATGACCACGTAATCAGTAAAAACTAACCGTATGGCCACACGCCTATAAAATTTCACCGATAGTCTTAAGTAAGGCGCACTCTGAAAGTGCGCCCCCCAATTGATATTTACCTTAATCGTGGGGGATCTAGTGGCAGTGAAAGAAAAAAAAAAAAATTGGAGACGCACTTTGAAGCTGCGCCCCAGGATGCTATTTCCTCCTCTGAACCCTTTCATTCTTTCCCATTTTCTGTTTGGGCACACATTAAAAGTGCGCCCCAGCTAAGGTCATTGGTGAAAATATTTTTTTGTCTACGGTGGTCTATCTAAATTTTAGTGGTCCCATGGCTATCTATGAAAATAGTCATTATTTTGCATCAGCTTGGCAGATGCCAATGGCATTATTTGCATCAACTTGGTGGATGCCATTGGTATTATTTTGCATCAGCTTGGCGGATGCCATTGACACTATTTTGTATCAGCTTGGCGGATGCCATTGGTATTATTTTCGATCAGCTTGGCGGATGCGAAAAAAAGGACCGATGCAAATGACGAAGCCGATGCTAAAACACAAGGCCTATGCCAAAGACAATTGACTGCGGAGCCTATCGCATCGGCTGATTAGCATCGGCCAGCGGATGCCAATCACATTCTGCATAGGGAAGGCGGATGCGAAAGACCAGTCATGGCCGATGGAAATAATGTTGTTTCTTGTAGTGGTGGTTGTTGCCCCCGGAGGCGATGGGCTGGTGGGCAATGCGCCTCGCCGTCTTGGGATTGGTAGGCATTGGTAATTGCCTACGGCTGCCCAAACGTATTCCCTACCATTGAGCTGTAGGCTTATATGGACTAAGGACATTTTTGTAAAGATGTAGATCGACTCAATGCCTAACAATGTCCGTAGGCGTTCAAGCGATTCCCTTGGTAAGTAAAATCAATTACAATCATTTTTCCGTAGGCGTTCAAACGATTCCCTCGGTAAGTAAAATCAATCACAACAATTTTCCCGTAGGCAATGCAACATTGTCTACAACTTCTGGTAGGCCTTTCACCGTAGGATTATAGGCAAATAGTGATTTAAAAACGGTTTGGGTAGGTCCGGATAGGTCCGGGTCGGTCCAAACCCTCCCCGGTCCACGGGTTCCCTGGTCCACGGGTTTCCCCGGTCCACGGGTTTTCCCGGTTCGGGAAACCTCGGGAAAATTTTGGGGGAAGGAGATTGGACCTATCTTAGGACCGTTCCTCCCGGGTTGCCCGGGTTTCCCGGTTCAGGTTGCTCAGGTTGCCCGGTCCCGGAGTTATATGTCAAAAAAAAAATAAGAAAACAAAACAAAAAAATAGAATTATTTTATATTACAAAAATGAAAAATACTTAAAAAACGAAAAATAATTAAAAATTAAATTATTTGTTTTAATCAGATATACATATATTATATTATACTATTAAAAGCTTGGAAAATAGTATTTTTATAATAAAATAAAAAAATTAAAATAATATTATTTAAACCGAAAAAATAACATAGAAAATTAGAAAAAAAAATTAATAATTATATTTGTTGTAGAACATAAATTCTTCTTGAAAAATAAAATTTAAATAATATTATATTAGTTGTTAACATAGGCGGGAAAAGTTGGAACCAAGTCGGGCTACCTCGGGTTATTATCCCAGTACCTCGGGTCGGGTAGGGTCGGGTCCCGGGTTGCCCCGGTACCCCGGGTTGCCCCGGTACCCCCGGTCGGGTAGGGTCGGGTCCCGGGTTTGCTCGGGTCGGTTTTCCACAGGAATTTTTCTGGGAACATGGATACCTACCCTTGCGAGGACCGTCCCTCCCGGTCCTCTCGGGTTGCCTCGGTCAGACGCCCGGGTCGGGTCGGTCGGTCTATTTTCCCCGGATTTCTCGGGTCGGGTTCGGACCTCTCGGATTTTTTTAAAACACTATAGGCAAACCGTTAGTAGGACTTAGGAGTGTGGCCAGCACACGAAATATATATAAGTAAGCAATTGACTTTAGAAATTATTAAATTAAACAGGTATATATATATATATATATATATTTTTTTTTTGAGGAGGTAGGTAATCCTACTTAATTTTCATTGATAAAAAGGTTTTATACAAAGTGAAAAAAAAGGAAAAGAAAAGAAGTAAGCAAAATCTGGGTGGCACGCGTACCGCATCGAGTAAGAATTTTTGTATGGTTGTTATCCAAGGACAGACTACTAACTGGTACTTCCTCCGTCCACAATTAAATGAATTTATACTCTTTGTTTGAATCCACTTTCTTCCTATATATATATATATATATATATATATTACGAAATTCCCAAAATGCCCCTCATCTTCTTCCAAAAATGTTCACTTTTCACTCTTCCACTATTTCCTTTGACTTTTGCTATAAATTCATTCTTTTATGGACAGAGGGAGTACTAATTTGCAGAAGCGGGGCCCCACCAACTACACTGTGTACTATGTCGGCAGCACATCATTGAATCAGCGCAACATTTATTTATTGAGTGCTCATATGCAAGGCAACTATATATGGGGCGTACTATTTCCGAACTTCTCATTACACCGGGACTACTCCATAGTCCATACATGCAGCCTACCGAATTCTGGTGGAAAACCCGGGGTCCGTATCTGCTGCCATTAAAAACAATGGCAGGGTCCTGCCATAAGACACTGACAGGTGGGACCCGCAAATAAAGGACCCACCTGTCAGTGTCTAATGGCAGGATCCTGCCATTGGAAAGCTATGGCAGCAGATACAAATCCGAAAACCCGAGCTGCAACGAAAACCGAGTACAAGGACCAATGGGACGTGGCATGTATCTCGGTCATATAGAATATTTGGAAGGAGCGCAATCGCCGTATCTTTCAAAACAGGTATATGTTGAAAGTGACTTGTGCAACTAAAGAATGACCATATACCAGAGTCGTTTTTGTTCGAAGCACGCTTCTTATCGAAGAACGGTATACTCTTCGGGTGTGTGTGGATCATCCAGGATTAGTACTACCCCAAGAGTAGCTTACTACTCTCAATACTAGCATCATCCAAATACAAAATAGAAATCTTGGTTAGTTCTTGAGTAGAACTACTCAACAACTCCATATAAATATTGGTTTAGTGAAATTGCTCACAAGTGTGAGTAATGATATTAATAAAAATGTATCAACTTAGCACAATTCTCATGCTACTCAAGTAAATGCAATCCAAACACCATTTTTTACTAACCCAAATAGTACAAAGTTAGCACTAACCTAATACTATTCCCAGTCACTAACCTAAAAAACACTACTCATTTTTTTGTTATTTATCTTTCATGATATGTGGCTGTTCAAATACGCATCATCGATCAATACAAGAAATAATTCCATTAATTGTTGTCCTGAAAACTCTAAAAATAGCTTTTATTCAAGTTTTAACCGTAATTTATCTTACCTACTGATGAGTAAAACGAAGTTACCTCACTGGCTCAGTTCAGTTGGAGAGTGACTCGCGAGATAAAGAGAGATGGAGTGTGATTAGTGCGAGGAGATAAATCGGAGACGTACCAGAGATCTGTATCGGAGATCGGCCACCGAACATATCGGAGATATATCGGTGATGCCCGGCCAGACTTTCTCAAGACTATTTGGTAATGGAAAAATATAGTCTGCCCCATGTTTGGCCCTAGGGATACGTGAATGTGATGCAATGGCAAAAATTGATCGTCCCTTTTGTGTCAGGTTGCCCGATGTTTTTTGGGTCTTGTGTAGCAGTGTAGGTCCGTTTTTAGGGAAAATGTTTATAATATTGACGGTGTTCTGTTCCAACTTCCAACCAAGTACCAAGCTCAGTTTTCCTTTTTCATCAATTCTCTCTCCCCTTTGCCGATGAGTTGCTGCTTTTAAATTTTTCATGGCTGAATTCACTATACTGATCATATGACTAATCACCAATTAATATTTTCCCAAGGTTTGCTTTTCGCAAATATAAAGTTTTGTTATCCGAAATATTAGAGACTCTAATAAGCATTCTTTCTCTACGTTGAATTTTACAGATGAATAAATTATAGAGGTGACAAAATATGACCCGACCCGGAAAAACCTCTCAACCCGATCCGTGTTTCTGGGAAAGTCTGACCGTAGAACCCGACCCGAAATCTAAGATGACCCGAGAATAGAGGTGCAAAATATGACCAGACCCGAAAAACTTGGCCGACCAGACACAAAAAAATGCCTGCAGACATCAACCCGATACCCGACCCGACCTGAAAAAATGTCGACAGCTGTCAACCCGATACCCGACCCGATCCGACCCGACATTTTTATTTGGTCAAGCTGATCCGACCTGACATTTTTATTTGGTCAAGCTGATCCGACCTGACAATCTGCCACTTCTTATAAATTATATCCCGATTTGCTTCACTATCTATTAACATCAGCTAATTTCCTTTTTATTTTTCTGATTTTCTTTGGGTCGATGTTAACTTAAAAAATCAGTAACTTTTTTTCTTATTGATAAATTCAGAGAGAGAGAGAGAGGGAGAGAGTATAAGTTGTTCTTCTAATCTATAGGCCATATGCTAGTTATATGACAAATTGGACTGAAATTAATAAACTAATTAATAATTTTGTGCAAGTCATATCATTTCGTGCATCTTCTTGGCCACAAATAATCCTCTCGACCTGCTCGTATGCAATGGCGAATCTAGGACTGGTATGAAGGGGGTCGGGGGACAATTTCCAGCTTTTTAAAAATTAATCCAAAAAGGATTAGAGGGGTCACTTCATGGTTCAAAAAATAAAAAAATAATTATTGTAATATACAACTTTTATATATATTCAACAAAATAAATATCAAATTAAGAGTTAATTTGCATACCTAAGTAACAAAATATTTAATTAATTAATCATTGTCCATACTTTGATGGCAAAAATAACATCAAATATGAACTTCAGTTAAACAGAAAAAAACCGGGGTTCAACAATTTCTACCGGGCCAAGGAGGGGTCGCCCCCTGGCACCCCTTTAGATCCGCCCCTGCTACTATGAGAAAAAATTGTGTTAACAGTTGTTATTTAGGTTGCAATATGTAAAGATACAAAATGATGTTTTTTTTTTTTTTTTGGGATGAAAACAAAAATAAGATTTTAGCACGTTCTGAAGAGCTAATTATTATTAGTGCAAGCTCTTCTGGGACAAGACTGATTCTTAATTAATGAGGATTGAGGAAATTATATCATTCATATGAAGGGCCCAATTTTTTGTTTTATATTTTAGAATAACTATTTTTCCCACTTAGTTTCGTTTCAACTGGATAGTGGTAGTACAGTATCAGTCCGAATTTTCACCATTCTGGCCTAAATTCGCTGATTTACTGTACACCTCATTCTAGGCCCACATTTTCAATTGAATTCAAACTAGACATCTAATCGCGCTTGGCGCGATGAACATAGAAATGTCAATATTAAAGTGCGTTGTAATTAGTTGAGTAAAGCCGCGCTGAAATCAGCTACAATCTGAATTGGATTGGAAGACCTTTCAATGCAAATTGGATGGTTTATATTATTCTAAAAAAATCCCCCCTAAAGCCACAATTATCAGATTACAATTGGAGAGTCCTCCAGTCCAATTTGGATCGTAGCCGATATGGTGAATTTAGTTTTATAAAGGCCTTCTATGAGTGTATTTTAAAAACTGCTTTCCATGAGTTCATCTTTAAAAACCTATTAAATTACCTCTAAATTTCAATTTATAAGGCTCAACAAATTCTTTATATATATCAAAATCTTAGGGGATATACAAATTAATTTTCTATTTTCGAAATCAAAATCTTAGGGGATATACACATTAATTTTCTATTTTCGAAAATTTTTTAAGTATTTGTTTGAGATTTTTTTTATAAAGTGACTACACAATCATAATAAAATAATCAATGTTTTATGTAATACTTTAAAAAAATTTCAAACAAAACTAAAAAGTTTCTCATATAGAAAATTTTTGTATCCGATAGATTTAGGTATAGAAAATTTATTGAGCTTAACTCACGGTAATTTTACCCTAATTTATATATAAAAGTATAGAAATTAGCTATAATTCATTACTACACATTTATATTACAATGTTAATAAAAATAATAAATAAATGTCAAAGCCACTTAAATTTAAATATTCATACGTTGTCTTTTATATCCAGATTATGAATATGAGACCTTAAGCTTCTACGTGAAAATTGCTAATAGAAGTTTATTCTTATAAAAGAAAAGTTGATCGATACACATTTTTTTTTTTTTTTAACATTTCCACATGTATACTTACTAACTAACTCGTATATCCGGCTGCAACAAAATAAGAAAAATCTATTTGCTCTTAGTCTCTTACTGATTTAAATAACCTTTCAAGTTTCAACCGAAAACAAAAAACTCATTGTTTTAAGTATGAGGAGGGATCCATTGACAATCCTTATTTTGACAATATTTAACAATGGAACATTTCAAAAATTAATAAAAAATTCATAAAAAACTTTAAAAATGAAAAAATATTTATGGATGCATTACTTAACTCGTAACTTGATAGTGTTTCAAATTTCGATCAATTTTAAAATCGTTTGATGGCTTATCAAAATTTTATGTATTTTTTAATGGTTGTAATTTAACGGATCTTTGAAGAGCTATCAAATATATATAACTTATATTAAATATAATCAGAAACATAATCTCGGACCGAAATGCTAACGCCTCAAAATTTTATGTTACAAATTTTTGAAATATAATTTCTTATATAATTTCTATTTTTGAGAATTTATATAAATTCTCAAAAAATACTTCTGTAAACTTTTTTCTATTTTTGAGAATTTATACAATTTCTTACAAATTTTTGAAATATCAAATTGTCAAGATGAGTTAGACTATTATACTAATGTTAGCATTTTGGACCGAAATGCTAACGCCTCAAAATTTTATGTTATCGTATCCAAAACACGATTTATGGTGCTCAATAAATTATTTATATGAAAATATATAAATATTGAGGAATAAAAAAAATTTTCATTTTCTGAGTTTTTGTTTTGCATTTTTGAAAATAGCATATACAAGCATCAATATTTTATTAATATTTATGAGCTCTTTCTAAAATTCAAAATAAATACTTAGAAAACTCTAAAGACGAAAAATTTTTGTATTCCACAATATTTTCATATAAAGAATTTATTGAGTACCCTAAATCATGATTTCAGATGCGATAACATAAATTTTAAGACGTTAGTACAATAGTCTAACTCTTGTTAAGATTGTCAATACAGAAATTGTCAATGAATCCCTACTGTTTAAATATATGAGCTAGTATTTTAGTGGCTATACAACAAAAGTTGATGATGTCGTAACAATTATATGCAGGAAGAAGAATTAGAGCAATAGCAATAAGTATAATTAGAGCAGTTGTCAGAATGAATTTTTTTTTTCTTTTTAACAAATTGCAAGTACCCACTTTGAAGTTTGAAAAAGCTACATGTACGGCATTTGTCACATGAGAATAAGATAGGCCGGATGCAAAAAATTAGATGTGGTTCATGGACATGATTGAAAACCAAACATATATTTCTTTGGACCCCACCACATTAACCTTTCACAGAGCAAAAGCTACTTAACAAACCAAGTCTACCTACAACTTTTTGTCAATATAATGCGTCACATAAAAAATGATAATCTAGGGTATGTTTGGATTATCAAGAATAGGCTGTTCCCAGAATAGTAAAGCTATTCTCTCCTTGGTTTCAATCCAAACGCAAATTTAATTTTTGGGAACAGTTCGGAACAGGACTATCCTACTATTCCATAGAAAAGTTGGATTAGCTAAGAACAGCAGCAGCAGGAGAGAGAACGCACCATAAAAAAGTAGCACAACCCCATATTTAATTAATTTCCTTACCTTCTCCTCTCTTTTCCCTGCGAGCACACAGAAAAAGAAGACGGAAGAGGAAATGTCGTTCCTCCGCTAATTCTCGTCAATGGAGCTTGGAGATAGCACTATTTTCGACCTCTCCTCACCGTCACCATTCGTTAGACACCCCAATTGCTACTACTTTTTTCTCTTCTTCTGAATCATCCTTGACCCTCCTCTGCCTCTTGCAATTTTGGGTCTAAATACAATGGTAACATCGAAAAATTGTCTTCTTTGATTTAGGAATTTCATGTCAAGTGACCAAGCTCATGTACCCATTGATATCATTTTTTTTTTTTTTTTTTTGCGCATATACTGAATTTTTCTTTACTACCCAAAATAAGTATATATAATATTATTTAATTTTTACTATGTCACTCGTGGTTTTTTTTGTTATTAAAATAAGTATGCAATTAGAATTATAAAACGTATGGCAGCAAAATGGGAAAAAAGTATTTATTACGGAAAACAAATAAACATTTCTTTATTCATTTCCATTAATCACTATTCCAAACATACAATCAAAACAACATTTCTACTATTCCGAAAAGCACCAAATTTTTACTATTCTTTAACTAATCCAAAGCTCACTATTTTTTACTAATCTCATTTACTATTCTCTATTCCTCTATTCTTACACTAATCTTTGCACGATCCAAACGCACCCCTAGTATTCTAGTAGAACAAACCGAAAAGGGTAAGGTGTGGTACTGCGCATAATAATCCGCTACATACATGAATACCTCCAAACGTCGCAACATATCAAATACAGTGGCACGCCTATACACTTTACAAATCCAACGGCTCTGAATAACAAAGAGCGTGAATCAGATGGCTAAAAAATTCACAGGACCCTATTCATTCCCATTGTGGAATCCACAGTATAAAGTTTGTTCCACCCTTATCTATGTCTTATTACATTGTTCGGGCTGCCCGAAAAAACATGAAAAACTGGATTTCATGTCCTCCGTAGCGCTGCATTGTGTAGTGCAGGAAGTGAACCGTCAGATCATCTCGAGATCTGTGTCGGCATGAATCTCGAGACGATCCAACGGTTTATGTCCTGCGCTACACAATGTAGCGCTACAGAGGATGAGCACCCGAAAAACTAAACCCACATGGAATCTAGCCCATCTGTACACAGAAAAATTATTTAAAAATTACAATCCACGTCATCAGTACTTTCAGGGGAAAAAATGGGGGCACTGTATCACTACCGGTTGGTAATAGAGCTCTTTTGGACAAGTAAATTTTTCATTAGGCAACTATATATAGGGAAATCCTATATCGATACCGAACTTACTCCTGTCGACGATACGGTCTTTTTTTTTTTTTTCCCCCCTTTCTGCGCGTTTTATGCAACAATAGCTCATAATTATGCAGCGAAAGTTGGTAATTATGCATGTAAATGTTGTTCCAAATAATCTTTCTTATTTGACGATTTCCAAAACAGTATCAATAATTTGTACTAACGATTTCTTTGATAATGTTGTTTGTGTAAGGAAAATTATTTAAGCGATTATCAAGAGCTTACAAGCAAACAAGGAAAAATATTGGAAGAGAAGATGAGCTAAAGAAGACGGCGATATCTCAAGATTTGGATTAGCTTTTCTTTGTATTTTTAACTTGAACATAATAGTGAATTTAGGTAGAGATACATAGGTTAGTCATTCACTATTGATAGCATTGAAAAACTCAAGTAAATTGGATAGGTATGGTACCAGCCCAGATTTTGTTATAACGGAACAGAGTTATGTTATAACGAAACAGTACATAACAGTCATATTTCAAACGGTCAAATGTCACATCAGAATGTCGTTACTTAGCACAGTCACCCATACCGTTATAACGCAATGAAATGTTCCGTTATAACACAATGGCTCTGTAGTGCTTAAAAATAGCGCAATTTCCAGTTTCCGTTGTAACAGAACTCGGTTCCGTTATAACGGAACTGGATTCTGAGCTGTTGGGCTGGCTGTTTCGGGACCCATATAAATACCTTTCTTCCCCAAATCGAAACAACACTTTTCCACTTCAAAACTTAGCTGAGAAAGAGCAAAAACCCTAGATCCAAACTAGCCCTTGTTGCTTGAGCTTTTCATAGCTAAATCTTTGTGAATCAAGCCTCAACTATACCAAAGATTTTTGTATCTTGTAAGAGTGTTAGCTTGTAAGCTATTTTCTTTTCGGAGCTTGAGTTTCGTCTCTCCTCCAAGCTTGGTGACGGCCCTTTTGTTGTGTAAGGGATCATCGAGTCGTTGTAATTCTTTCTTTGCGGGTGATAGGAAAGGCGCACCACCGAGTTTGCGGCACCCCGGGGGACGTAGACCGTTTCGCCAAACCTCGTTACCATATCCCATGTCACCTCTCTTTGTTTGCTTTCTCTTACTCTTCTCTATTTATTTTATTACAAACTTGATTAGCCTTAGAATTGAATTGCATTTAGGATTTGGCCAAAATTGTTAGTTAAGCGAAAAATGTTAAAATTAGTTAAGGCACCATATTCATACCCCTCTAGGCGCTATTAGGGACAACAGTAAACTCAACTCATCAAATTAAACCTCTCTTTTAAAAACCAAGTCGCGGTTCAATATCCGGTTTAGCAAATTTCAACCTGTCCATGATCCATTCTTCCGATTCACTATAGCATCTCCCACTTTTTCTCTTTTTTTTACAGTCACGCTTTTGTTATATATGCATATTATATGGCTTATTATACATACTATACACTTTACTATGCAAACTAATGCATTTATTATATGGTTTATTTAGTATGCAATTTGTTGGTTGTAAATTGCATATATTAATAGATGTATATTTTTATTATGCATATAAACGTGTTTATTATGCACACCAATTTATTTAGTATGCAATGTATCGGTTATAGAATGCATGTCACAAATGTTATATGCAAGTAAAAACGCTTATTATGCACACAAATTTATTTAGTATGCAATATATTAGTTGTAGAATGCAAGTTATCACATTTTTTTATGCATGAAAAAATGTTTAGTATGCAAGTTGTTTAATGTTTTATAACTTGCCAAGTGGGTTTTACATGCATAATAAACAAGTTTACATGCATATATAATTAAATAGTGCAGAGCGGGTTTGACTAGTCAAATCATCCGTATCAACGACGGGAGCTGCGATGGTATCTCTATATCAGCTCCCCTATAAATATTGTCATTTTATTTCTATTAAAGTTGAGAACGGAATGATCAAATTTAACTAGATTATACTTTATGATATGGTTTTATCATAATGGGACTTGAATGGAAATATGGAAAACTTGAGGGGTCATTTAGTAAAATGTTTGATAAATTAAGTTTTTGGAGACTTCTCCACCGCTTTTACTCCACTAGGGTATTCACCCGCGCTTTGCAGCGGGGTAATCATATTTTAGCCGGATGTCCAAAACAAATTTTTTAGTAACTATCTTTATAGAGAATATTGTTTATACAATATTTATATGGCAATATGAAATCTTAACTAATATAATATAATTAATAGAATACAGTGGTTGTTGGTATACTTATTAATTCATAATATATTATAGTGGTAACAAAATAAATCATACTCATATATTAATTTTAAGCAATTGAATTTTGACTCACTCATTTTATAAGAATATATTTTTTTTGGTTTAATATAAAAAAAATTGTATAATGATTTATATTGTTTATATGTAATGAGTAGTATATAAATATATGTGTATATTGACACACAAAGATAATAAATAACGGGCATATAATATCATAACAATGCTTTTTGACAATCAATGCCCAAAAAGCAACTAAACTAATGTACAATTTTTGTTGCATGGCATGAACCAGTAGACAAACATATAGGTGTAGGATCAATATCGGATATCTCTAATAATATCTAAGTTTACAATATATACATAATAAGTTGTATAGAAGCAAATAGCATAAAAACACCCATACAATTATTCAAATTTTAGACAAACAAAATATAAATACCATCCTTACATTGCACACATTTAAAATATCAATAATAATAGAAAGAAATCTTGAGTTTTTATATATAACCTGGTGCGTTGGATCTACACATGCAACGGCTCTTAGCTCCAAATAAAGGAGAGAGCTCTATTCTTCCCAACCTTTAAAAGGTGATATATTTGATCTCCTTCCCTTTGTCCTTCTTGTGCTGGGGTAAGAAAAAAAAAGGAAACGAAAAATAAAAGAAAGAAGGGAGAGAAGCTAATGGAAAGAAATGTGTGGTGCTTCCTTTCATTTCCCGTTGCTTCTCCTCTCCTCTCCTGTTGCTTCTTCTCTTCTTTCCTGTTGATGCGGTTCTCCCCTTTCTCAGCAGCCAAACGAGGTCTCCTCTAGCAATTTGGGAATAGGACACAAGAATCAACATGCTTCCCGAGATGTAAGTTATCGATACCGACATTAGTTTTGTGTCTCTTCCTTGTAGTTGGTGGAGTTGCTAGTTTAACTGATTCCTTGGTCATTGTTTGTATGCTTGTATAATGTCTTGGCTGCAGCGCACTGATCAAAAAGGATCAGTGAGAGAATGATTATCGGTGATATCAATTTACGACTCAAAAGGGTGTAGGCTGTAGTTAATGCGAATTCTAGCTGTCTACTTGATTGCTTTTGTTTCCGTTTCTAACATCTCCAGGTAACCGGACTTTCCTATGATTTAAATTTAATTGTTTGAAAATTGATTGATGATATAACTAGTTCTTTGAATTGGTTTCAATAAACCTCTTAATTTATCTAATTAAGAGTTTTATTGGACGCATATCATCTATGAGTTGTTTAGTCAGTTGAAGGCTTATATTCTGAAAAGTGTTGTTGTTTTTTTGGACCGGACTTTGGTGTTGTTGTTTTGGATGGAATTTAGTTAACGAATTGTTAAAGAAATAATTTATATATTGTTGGATTTGTAAAGCATGTTGATCTCTACATGAGGATCCATTTTAATAACTTGTATGTGCATATGTGATCATGTAGTGAAATTCAGTTTAATATTATTGTATAGAGAAGTAATAATGGACTCTAAGTATAGATTGGATTGTGCTTTCCCGAGTGGGAAGGAATGATTTCTAGAATATATAATTATTTTTCATAAATGAAAGAACTTTTTATTATTAGTAAAACAGTTGCATATCTTAATATCCAAATGATGTAATCTGAGCAAGTCTCTGAGTTCTTGGGAAAAATGCTGTATTGTATATTTGTATGACATGAATTCAAATGTTTCTTTTAATATGGTTCCTTCAGAAGAGAAATGGATTAATTGTATACATGCCTTTTAGATTAAAACTATGTTTTGATCAATATAAAACCTATGCCTCTTGTGGTATAATTTTTGGAAATGTGTGGTGTATCAAACTTACAAGTACGATACATCAGGCTATGTGGACATGTGAGATGTGAATTTGAGAATTTATGGACTGGTTGTCCATGTATGCTAGCATCAGTATTGAGATATTGTGATACTTGGCTCGTGTACTGGCGCTGTGGTGTCCAATCACGTGAGTTATGATACTTGGCACGTGTACTGGCACTGCGGTGTCCAGTCATGTGAGTTGTGACACTTGGCACGTGTACTGGCGCTGCGGTGTTCAGTCGTGAGTTGTGATGCTTGGTACGTGTACTGGCGCTGCGGTGTCCAGTCATGTGAGTTGTGGTACTTGGCACGTGTACTGGCGCTGCCGTGTCCAGTCACATGAGTTGTTATGCTTGGTATGTGTACTGGCGTTGCGGTGTCCAGTCACGTGAGCCGTGATATTTGGGATGTTTCTTGTTGCCTTGTGTGCACAAGCACTTGATGTGATACTGGATTATTTGACATAATTCCATAAGATGGCATATAGTTGTTATATTGATTGTGATTTATATTGGTGAATAAGTATTTATGAAACGACATATCTTGATAAAGTTAGAAAATGGTACATATGGTATTAAGATGATAAGAAAGGAGAATTTTCAATTTAGAAGGTTCTGATAAAGAGATTGATATTTGTTGAGTTAGATTTAATTGAAAATTTTGCGTTTTGAAGTTGTTTTTGGAAATATTTGAATGTTTGATCAACTTGAAAACATCATCGTGTTTTCAGATTCTTTGGTCAGATGCATCCTTTTTGTGAATTATTGTTTTGAAAATATTCGTTAGCAAGATAAATCGGAGAAAAATATGTATAAATATTCAAGTGTTTTCTTTTTCAGAAGATTGTATTGGTTGCATATCTTGTATGGAATAATTATTTAGAAATTTTAGTTTTTAATAAATTTATCACAGGGAAGCTGCGTCATTAAATAACCGGTTACTCAGCTTTCTACTGACATTTATTTTATTCCGACGTAGGTTGTGGTGCAAGGGCATTGGATGCTGAAGATACCCGTGGCTGGCGCCGAGAGGCGTGACATCGTCCATCGGAGATCGAAGAGATGATGATGGGATTGGCCATTGGAGATCAAAGATCGGAGATTGGCCCAGAATCGCACTTCTCTACTTAGTCATCATTTTCTCCTCTGGGGCTGTGGCTGTTTAATTTGGGAAGAAAATTGTTGGATTTTGGGAAGACGGAGAAACCTAATTTGCAATATTGAAAAACTGAATGAGCCAAAATCTAATAGGCTTAAATAGGCTTAAATAGCCTATTTAAGCCAACATTGCGTCCGGGCGCTATCTGGTAGCAGATGTGGACGCAACTTCTTGATTTTGCTGTACTGACAGACAGAGAGTGTTGTTCTTAGCTACTGGACCTGCATATGGCTGGTTCCTGAGTAATTGATTTTGAGTCTATCGTATTTTTTGTAATGATGTTGTTACTGAAATCACATTGACCAAATTCAATAACTGATCCAGTAAATCAAGTCAACTTGGATTAACTTACATCAACAAATATATGAATGTGAATATTAAATTAAGTGTCCGTGTTCACCACAACTTTAATATTATTGTTGTTATTATTTTAGTTAACTAAATATTATGTACCGCCCCAAATTCCATTACCCATCCAGCAGATTCTGACTCCTATATATATATTGCACATACAGATGTATGTATGCTTTCTTGACATTACGGTTAAGTATCATACTTTGAAATTCATGCTGCCAATTAATAAAGAGTTTCTCTCTTAATCTTATTTCTGTGGAGCTGCCTTACTAATTACTATTACCAAAACAAAAATAATGGAACTGAGTGTTACTTATATGACATATCATAAATACACCAAGGGGTAATTGAAAAAAGAAAAGAAAAAAAAGGAAGATAAAGAAGAAATGTGCCTAAAGACATACATACATGTCTATCCTAATCTAAATAATTCTATAATTATTCCCTCCATATTACACTCAAAATGAATCATCACATGTATTCCCCTTTCTATTATGAGGAACACCCTTGTTCCTCATCATCCTGAGCAATCAAATCTTGCATATACTTATCGGTCTGATTGAGCTCCGCCAACATCGCTTCGATCTTCTTATCTGTCTCGACTAACACCTCGCTCAAATGTTCCCCGCACAACTTGGCATAGCCCATCTCCTCTTTCACCTTCATCCACTCTTTCCTCACCTTGGTCAGGCTTCTCTGTGCCACTCTCTGCTCCTTATCCTGGCTTCGACAGTACGACTTCAAAGGTTGTCTGGTGCCATTAAAAGAACTGCCCATCTCGTAATTGTACCATGATCCCTGCTCCGCACCGTAAGGATCGTTGCTTGACAGGGGGTTTTGGGTGAAACATAGCATTCTATTTGCTCCTGCTCGTTGCATGATATCCTGTTAAATGCAAAAATAAGTAAATAAATAATAATGTTAATGTTGAATTTCATCTTGTTTATACAGATAAAATTTTTTTTATGGCATTTTGATCTACTTGAAACTGAGAAATGTGTTAGAAAAGGTTAATTAATATGTATACTGTTAGTAAGGAGTGTTGTACATATGCATGGAAGGTCTGTATCACTTACCAAGGTTTTTGAACTTTTCTCTTGGAATGCAGATGAGGAAGAAAGAAGAAACTAAAGGGGAGTAAGAGTTTGGAGGAGTCAATATCCAATCCAAGGTGCCGCCTGTAATTTATAAGGGATACTAGTGTTGATCCAAGCACACCCAATAATGCACCACTTGACAATTGACATTGACACCCAGTGTCATGAGTATAACCTAACAATTAAGTCTTGAATTAAAACCCCATTAATAAGTCAACATACTAGCTCCATTATATTATAGGGAGTTGATAATTGCACCCCTTAAAAATCCCTCTTAACCGCACCCCAATACATTTTTAGTTAAAAATTTTTTTTCAAATACAACAAATAATTTTTACCGGTTGCAATTCACATCCTCAATCGAACAAAACACTTATATATATATAGAATAGAAAGATCAAGAATAAAAAAAATTCACTAAAAATTTATGAGAGTATGAGAAACAAAGAAAAAAATATTACCAATTTAGTTTGGGGGATGGATAAGGGGGAAAGTTAAGGGGGACAAAGATAATTTCTCTATATTATATTCTCCTTAATTTAGTGGTTGAGGAAATTAAGTGGCTTAATTCTCTGTATCCAGCTAATCCCACAACTAATTGCGTATTATTTTAAGCACTGGCGTGTGTCGACCATGGGAAACTGTTATAACATGACAAAGCTGGCAGCTTTGTTTGGTAGCTCTTGTGGCATTGAAATAATCAGAGGCGCGTGGCTGCCACGCTAGTGGTACTGAAAGATGCAAAGAAACAACCAAAAAGGACAAGATTAAAGGTGAAAGATATATATATTATATCATTAATTAAACACAAGTAGGAAGCAGTCATGGCCTACACAAGAAAAAAAAAATATCACTTTGATTAGACTCATTAAGGATTTAATTAAGAAGACGAATTTGACACGGCAAGTACCACCCAAAATCCACTACAATATATTGATTCCTTTCCATCTAATCTTGATTTATACAAGTGTGGATGATGCTTAAACGGGTAGATTAGCAGTGAGAGATTGCCACTCTTTTCATAGAGAGATGTATGATCCAGGGCGCATTGGGGAGAAAGGAGCTCGGATAGTTAGCTAATGCATGTCGTAAGAAGGCTTGTATCTCTACCATGTCATCATGTGGCAGGTACAGAAAGGTGAGATCCTGTCCTCTGTATGAAGACAAATAGAATTCACACACTTTGTCCTCCTTTCACATCGTTTATCTGATTACTTTAATTAGAGGTCGCATATTGTCAGGTCGGGTCGAACCCGGGTTTGAGTCGGGTCGGGTATCGAGTCAACGACTGTCGGTATTTTTTCAGGTCGGGTATTGGGTTGATGTCTGCTAACAAATTTTTTGGGTCAGGTAGGGCAAGTTTTTTTGGTTTTGTTAGATTTTTCACCTCTATTCCCGTCTCATCTCGGGTTTCGAGTTTCGGGTCGGGTCGGGTTCGGGCTAGCTTGAGTTTCCCCTGAAACATGGGTCGGGTCGGATCGGCTTCGGGTCAGTTTGACTTTCCCTAAAACTCAAGTCGAGTCAGGTTCATGTCAGACGGTTTTTTAGGTTAGGTCAGATTTTGTCACCTCTAACTTTTTGGTTCATCTTTCAAAAATAGTTAAAAATAGTTAGGAATCTCCAAAAATAGAAAAAAAATTGTATCCAATGAGTTTTCAATATGTAGTATGCACCGGTCTAATCGGATTGGTCATCTGAGTTACGGTTGTTGAGATATAAGTGCATAACACGGAGGTCAGTTTGTTATGCATAACACGGTAACCTAACTCTCTTTATATATATATTATATGAGTAAAACTATGGTGCTCCTCGGAGCACGAAGACCTCCCGTGCTCCTAACTCAAAAATCATACTAAACAATCCTGAAATTTCGATTTATGGGTTTCATTAAATTCTTTATATCAATATATATATATATATATATATATAGAGAGAGAGAGAGAGAGAGAGAGAGTCCGGCTACAATAATATGCATATCACGGTTTTACCGTGCTATGCGGTCCGTATCTCCGTTTTCGGTGTCCAAATAGTCGATCCGAACCGCTCAACTTAATCTTTATATCAAAATATCCTAGCAAACCAAATTTTTTAATTTTTTAAATTTTTTTTGCTATTTTTAATGATGGGGAGAAAATGACTACATCCAAGGGATCTGGTTATACAAAAATAGTGATATTGTCCCCATCATTAAAAATAGCAAAAAAATTAAAAAAATTATAAAATTTGGTTTTCTAGTATATTTTGATAAAAAGATTAAGTTGAGTGGTTCGGATCGACTATTTGGACACCGAAAACGGAGATACAGACTGCATAGCACGGTAAAACCGTGATATGCATATTATTGTAGCCTAACTCTATATATATATATATATATATATATATAGAATTAGGCTACAGTAATATGAAAAATTGATTATTTTATTAATATTGTATTATTAAAATGATACATAAAACATTGATTATTTTATTACTATTGTATAGTCACTTTTAAAAAATCTCAAACAAATACTTAAAAATCTCCAAAAATGAAAAATTTTTGCGTGCTATAAGATTTTGATATGAAGAATTTATTGAGCCATATAAATCAAAATTTGGATGATATGTTTTTAGATTGTGACTTACGAAGCAGCCCGTGAGTCATAACTCACCGTAGCTAGACTCTATATATAGTTTTAGCATTGTAATGTACATAAGAAATAACATTAAAAATGTATCAAATCATGATTTTTTAAATCATTCTGAAATGGTTTTAGCATTATATGTACTGAAGTAAAGTCAAAAATTGATTGGAGACACAAATATAGTTTTGTAAAGGCATTTGAAATGTATTTTAATATTATTTCTTATGTAATTGACATCTAAAAACCTTCCTCAAAAGAATTAATTAAAATCTAAAAACAGCTATCGTACTTAAATAAGCAATATAACATTTTGAAATGGTTTGAGCTTCGAAGTGTAAACGTTTGTAGAATAGTACTCTTATATTCTTTATGGGCATTGATACCACATTACGAAAAGAGGAGGATCCATTGACAATGGTTAACTTGACAATCTTAATATTACCACTTTTCAAAAATTTATAAAAAATCATAAAAAATCTTAAAAATGAAAAATGATTCATGGATGTATTAATTGACGTATAGATTGATAGTGTTTCAAATTTCAAACAATTTGAACATCGTTTAATGACTTATATATCAAAATTTTGTGCATTTTTTAACGGTTATCATTAAGCGGATCTTTAAAGAATGATTTAAAAAATCATGATTTGATACGTTTCTATTTTTATAAGTTAGTTAAGCAATAATTCAATAAACTTTTTTCTATTTTTAAGATTTTTTTTATAATTTTTTATAAATTTTGAATATGTCTTTGTCAACATTGTCAAGTTAACCATTATCAATAGATCCCTCCTCTTACCAAAAATAGTTGCTTAATTTCATTTAGACGGTAGCGGGCCAACCACTGAATTTTCTTTCTTGAGTGTTTAATATGAGCCGTACATCAAGGCCCAAAAAGCAAGTAAACTGAAAATGGAACAAGCTTTAACCCTCCACCGTCAACCCATTAGCGGTTCACTTGAAAAAAAAGAAAGAAGAAAAAAAAGTGAAGAATGAGGAAATACGAATGTACGATATCATGTACTACGTATATGGCATCTTATTTGGCGTTGCTTTCATTTTCCTTCAGAATAGATTAAGTGAAAATAATAGAAATCGTGAAATTATATATTTTGGTTAGTCGAGCAGATCCTAATTAGGAAATTAAAGAAAAGAAAAGAAAAGAAAAATATATATGTAAGAAGTACGTGTTGTTTAGAATAATTAAATGAATATTCATCCTAGGCGAGGCATGGGAATCAGACAAATGTGTCTAACAAACGTAATGGGGCTTGGGCAGGATTCACCACTTGATTCAGCAAAAACCAACGTCTGCATATGTATTTAATTAGACTACTGTTATTGATGCGTATATGCATGAAGGATGCTACAAACGGCGTATTGGCTATACTAGACTTCAAAAACGTCATTTCAAATAAGATTAATTTTGCATATATAATTAGAAACCATGGGTAAAATACAGGCAGCCATGCATGAGCCATATGGATGGATGATGGATGTCAAAAGTACACATCTTAGTAATAATACATATATGCACACATGCACACATGCACACATATTATATATTATAGCTCTCGTTAATTTTCTGTTAAATTACTCTTATATTTTTTTTTATCACAAAAAAAAAATATATAAGAGTAATTTAACAGAAAATTAACGAGAGCTTTCTAGACATATACCATGAGAAGCAGCTTGCCCTCACAAACTTCCGTAGATTAACTCCAAGAACATAACAAATCATAAATTTTATATGGAACACTTTAATTATATCAAAAATTTGTGGGATTTAAAAAAAAAAATCCATTTTTTGAAAATTTTGAAGCACTTTGTTAATTTACATTTTTTTAAAGTGACTATACAATATTGATAAAATAATCAAATTGTCATATGCTATTTTTAAAAACCTCAAAGAAGTACTAAAAATTTTACAAAAATGGAACTTCTTTTATCCCTTGAGATTTTATGAATGATTTGTTGGCCCATATATACAAAAATTTGGTGATAGATTTAATTTTTTTGGGAGTTTAACTCACCGAAGCAAGTAGCAAGCTCTATTTTTTTTTTTTCCCTCCTTGAATTAAAATTAAAATCAAGTCATTAGTATTTATTTCTCAAAGCTACAACCTTTTTTTTTTATAATAAAACCTACAACCTCCCAGATCACAGTAATATCGTCTTTTTTTTAGTTATTAGTTAATTAATAATAATCGGTATTTCATATGGGGATGCAGTCCAATGACTTCTTTTTCAGTGCCTATAACTAGCTGGATTACCAAGGAATTGTTTGCAAGTGATTAAAAATTTTCATTTTCTAATTAATTACTCACTTTATTAAACTCAACCAAAGCTAGCTGGTTAAAAATCTGTTGAGTCACTTACTTATTCCTTTGTTTTTCTATTTTCCATTGTTGTTTATAATTATTTAATTTTGTAGGGTCTAATTTGTAATATTTGTAAAAAGACCGATAAACTTGGTTAATAAAAAATTGGGAATAAAACTTTTCTGAAAAATCTTTCTTTCTGCCTCTCTCTCTTTCTCAAAAACCTAGCAAAATCCTAACAACTGGTATCAGAGCCGTCGTTGCCGTCGCCGACGTCGCCGCTGCCTTGCTCGCTAATCGCGGACGCTGCCGTTGCTGTTGCGGCCGTTGACGTTGCCGCCGTCGTTCCCCAGTCTCTTCGATAGCGCTGAATCGCTGTGTGCGATTTTGTTGTTTCCGCTGAGTCGTCGGCGCCGCTGTCTGATTTCTGACTGTTGCTTGCTCCGCTTGGCTGTTGTGGTGGAATCTGGGTGTGACGCGCGAAGGCAAACCAGACACGATCTGAGTGGCGTGCTTCATTTGGTTGCCGCGGAAGCTGCTGCTTCTTCATTTGGTACTGGCCTAAATTGATCACCGGGACACGATTTGATTTGGCTTTATATAAGCCGAAATTTGCTAAGACCCCAAATTTGTTGCTGCTGCTACTCTTATATACACCTTCTGGTCTTCATTTGGGATTTAGTTTGGATCAAACTTTTTGCTAAGTTCCAAATTTGTGGGAGATAATTGGTGTTTGTTGACAGTATTTGGTGATTTTGCTTATTCGGGTGTCGGGTGATTTGATCAATTTGGAGATTTGCTAATTGGGTGTTTGTGAATTAAAATGGAGGAAGATAGTAGTGGTACCATGATTAAATTGATCTCATCCAATTATGGTATTTGGAAGTCTCGTATAGAAGACTTGTTGTATTGTAAAGATGCTTATGGACTCCTTTCCGGTATCAAACCCGCCGAAACCTCTGATGATGCTTGGAAAGTTTCTAATCGGAAAACAATAGCCTTGATTAGACAATGGGTTGATGATTCCGTATTCCACCCAACAGGGACGGAGACAGAGGGGGGCTAGGGGGGCCATGGCTCCCCCCATGATTTTTGAAAAAAAAAATTTAGTATGCTATTTTAGGTTAAAATATTGAGATATTAAATATAGATCCTTCTTAAATGTAAATTTTATAATATATGAGCTTGCTTTTCATCAATGTGGTAATAGATATTTCTATAATTCTGTCTTGCTATCTAATTCTAATTTCGGATTGCTAAAAAGAAAAACTTCACAATTAAACAACATTTCAATAACATACATTAAGTGCATCCTTAGATCATACATAATTTTTCAAGTTGTTCAATATTGATGCTGTATGCACACTAGCTGAAAAATTTATCCGGCTGATTTTCCAGATAATGAACTTCTTCATCTAAGATATCAATTGCAACATTATCAAATTAATGTGCTAAATCATTGCTTATATTGAGAAATAAATTGCAGAATATATTCGATCTAAGAATATAATAGATGATTTTGCAAAGATAAAAACTAGTCGTGTTCAACTCATCCTTCGCTAATGGGTTCTTATATTAGTTGCAGTTATGCAATTTTTTTTGTCACTTTTAGTATTAATTTTGATATTAGTTTTATGTTATCATCGAATAGATTGCTCAATAATGGAATCATAAATATAATGACTTCAATTATGTTGATTGCATTTGTAATAAAAACTAATAGTTTTGAATGTGTAATAATTAGTATAAAACCATTTTAATTTCAAAAAATATTTTTGCGGCACCACCTTTTTGGCCCCCCCTATGATGAAATCCTGGCTTCGTCCCTGCCACCCAAGCTTTTAGAAAACTTAGTTTTAACTTTGTTTAAACCGTTAAACCGTTTTTTGGACCCTCTTACGTTAAGTATTTGTAAGAAAACCGTTATTTGTGGAAAAACTGTTTTAACAAAGTTAAAACCATTAAAATCCATGTTTTAGAGGCATTTAAACGCCGTTAAAATATGTTTGCACATTGTTGACGATCAAGAAGTTCCCAATAATGTTTATCCTATGCATATTAACAATTAAAATTTTAAACTCTTTATTATTGTTGTCTTAAATTTTTCCATTATAATTTTTTAATGTTATAATTTCTGTTTCATAAGATTTATAACTTTTTATATACTTAATTAGTTTTGTAATTGTTATTTGTACTTAATCATTAAGTATAATTGTATGAGAGTGTATTGTGTAGCCTTTTTAAATATAAAAAATATAGAAAATGAGGACCCGTTTTTTAATTTAGCGGCCGTGCAATTCCGTTTTAACGTCAAACCGTTAAATGGTCACCTCACCGTTAAGAGCCGTTAAACGTTTTTTAAAGCTTGATTCCACCATATATCAACCGAAACCGATACCAAAGACTTGTGGGAGAAACTTGAGAGTTTGTATGAGCGCAAGACCGCTCAAAACAAGGCGTTTCTCATTAGAAAGTTGGTCAACATGAAATACCAAGAAGGTTCATCGGTGTCTGATCACTTGAGCCGATTCCAAGATTGTGTAAATCGTTTGTCAACCATGAAAATGGTTTTGGATGAGGAGTTGCAAGCTTTAATTTTGTTGAGTTCTCTACCCGATAGTTGGGAAACTTTGGTGGTGACCTTGAGCAATTCGGCACCAAATGGTGTTGTGACCTTAGCCATGGTGAAGGATAGCATGCTCAATGAGGAGTTGAGGCGTAAGGAGCTAGTGATCACTAGTGAGTCTTCGGTTCTAGTCACCGAAAATCGGGATAGGAGTTCTCATAGAAACTCCCATAATGATGACAAACGAAATAATAAATCGAGGGGAAGATCAAAGTCAAGAAAGGGGATTGCTTGTCATTTTTGTAAGAAACTTGGCCATATGAAGTATGAATGCCGAAGGTTGAAAGCCAAGAATGATGGCATCAAGAGAAGTCAATCTAAAGAGAGACGGTGATGGTGAGAATGAAAATACCACCGCTCTTGCTTCTGATAGAGAAGTATTTATAGCCTATGATGAAGGCTTTGTGAATTACACTAGTCAAGATTCCAATTGGATTGTAGGCTCCGCGGCTTCTTTCCATGTCACATCTAAACGTGACTTGTTCACTTCCTACAAGGAAGGTGGTCATGGTGTTGTAAGATTGGGAGATAACAGAGTTTGCAAAATTGTTGGAATTGGAGATATATGTGTGGAGACTAGTTTGAGAGCAAGCTTGTTCTCAAGAATGTTCGGCATGTGCCGGATATGCGACTTCACTTGATTTCAGTTGGTGTTCTTGATGATGAAGGGTACAAAAGTTGCTTTTCTGGAGGAAAATGGAAATTGTCAAGAGGGCAATTGGTTATTGCTCGTGGTTTGAAATCGGGTTCACTTTATGTAACCTAAGTCAAAGTGTGTGGTGAGGTGAATGTTTCGGAATGTAACTCGACCGATTTGTGACACTTGCGGTTGGGTCACATGAGCCAGAAAGGTATTGAAATTCTTCAAAAAAGAAATTATCTACCTTGTGATAGTACCTCTCTCACCTCTTGTACATATTGTTTGGCGGGCAAACAACATCGTATAGCCTTCAAAAGAACTCAAAATAGCAAGAAACCGAGTTTGTTGGACTTGGTTCACACCGATCTTTGTTCTATGGGAGATAGAAGTATCGGTGGTGCTCTTTACTTTGTGACTTTTGTGGATGACCATTCTAGAAAATTGTGGGCATACCCTTTAAAGTCAAAAGATCAAGAGTTGGATGTGTTCAAGAAGTGGGTTGTGGAGGTTGAAAGAGAAATCGGAAAGAAAGTGATGTGTATCCGGTTCGATAACGGAGGAGAATACCGTGGTCCTTTCGAGTCATTTTGCAAGACCATCGGTATTAAACTTGAGAAGATTGTTCCAAAAACTCCACAACAAAATGGTGTAGCCGAGAGGATGAACCGCACCATTTGTGAGATAATTCATTGCATGCTTTCTCATTCTAAGCTCTCAAAAGGCTTTTGGGCTGAAGCCTTGAACACGGCGGTCCACTTGATCAACCGTTCCTCTTCACATGCGTTGGATGGTGACATTCCGGAAATGGTTTGGAAAGGTAAAGATGTTTTTTTTTATGATCATCTTAGAGTGTTTGATTGTAGGGCTTTTGTGCATATACCCAAAGATGAAAGGTCAAAACTTGATAGTAAGACCAAAGAATGCATTTTCTTAGGGTATGGAGATGGTGAATTTGGGTATAAATTGTGGGACCCGATTGAAAAGAAGGTAGTTAGAAGTCGAGATGTGGTTTTCTTTGAGGAAGAGAACATTAAAAATTTGCGAAAACTCGACAAAGCGAAAACCTCTTCAAATAGCCTTGTTGATCTAACTTCTCTTTCAAACACTAACCCAAATTCCCAAACAACTCAACCAAACCTAAACCATCCAACCGAAACTAATGACCCTCAAGAGGAGAGTGAATCTTTAACGGAAACCTCTTCAAATGTGGTCCCTCAAACACAAGAATTGAGGAGGTCAACCCGAGAAAGGCGGGCTAATACAAGGTATTCTACTAATGATTTTGTTTTGTTAGTAGATGATGGTGAGCCTGAATGCTTTGATGAAGCTATGGAGTCGGAGCATAAGAACAAGTAGTTGGAAGCCATGCAAGATGAGATGAAATCTTTGCATGAGAACAACACTTTTGAATTGGTGAAGTTGCCAAAAGGGAAGAAGGTGCTCAAAAATAAATGGGTGTATCGGGTGAAATCGGGGGGTCAAGAAGCAAAACTGAGATACAAAGCTCGGTTAGTTGTGAAGGGATTCGATCAAAAGAAGGGAGTTGATTTTGAAGAAATCTTTTCTCCCGTTGTCAAGATGTCCTCGATGCGGATAGTGCTCGGTTTGGCCGCTAGTTTGAATTTGGAGATTAAACAACTAGATGTCAAGACTGCAGCCCTCCATGGTGATTTGGAGGAGGAGCTCTATATGGAGCAACCCGAAGGATTCGTGGCGAAAGGACAAGAGCACTTGGTGTGTAAATTGAGGAGGAGCCTCTATGGCTTGAAGCAAGCGCCACGAAATTGGTATAAAAGGTTTGAATCTTTCATGTGTGACAACAATTTTTTGAAAACTAATTCCGATAATTGTGTCTTTGTGAAAAAGGTATTCTAGTGATGATATTATTATTCTCTTGCTTTATATTGACGACATGTTGGTCGTTGGAAGTGATTTGAATAAAATTAAAGCATTGAAAGAGAAACTTGGTAGTGAATTTGCCATGAAAGACTTGGGTGCGGCAAGGCAAATTCTTGGAATGAGAATCACTAGAAACCGGAAAGATCGGAAACTTTGGTTGTCACAAGAGAAGTACATCGAGAAGGTACTTGAAATATTCAACATGACCAAGTGTAAACCGGTAACCACTCCTCTTGCTAGCCACTTTAAATTGTCTCATGATAGTTGTCCTAAGGGTGACAAGAAGGAGGAGATGGAGAATGTGCCCTATGCCTCGGTCGTAGGCTCGTTGATGTATGTAATGGTGTGCATGAGACCTGATATTGCTCATGCCGTTCGCGTGGTAAGTCGTTTTCTCTCTAATCTGGGTAAGGTGCATTGGAATGTCATTAAGTGGATTCTTAGGTACTTGAGAGGTACAACCAATCATTGCATTTGTTTTGGGGGCACAACCGAACCGGTGTTGGAGGCATATACGGATGTAGATTGGGCCGGTGACGTAGACTCAAGGAAGTCTACATCCGGTTATTTGGTTTGTTTTGGAAACGGAGCCGTGTCATTGCAATCAAAATTACAAAAGTGTGTTGCACTCTCAACTACCGAAACCGAGTACATAGCCATTACGGAGGCGTGCAAAGAAGTTATTTGGATGAAGGAGTTCTTGCACGAGTTTGGTGTTCGGCAAGAAAGGTATGTTTTGTTTTGTGATAGTCAAAGTGCAATTCACTTGAGCAAAAATCCGATGTTTCACTCTCGGTCCAAGCACATTGATTTGAGGTAACATTGGATTCGAGATGTGCTTGAGAAGAAGGAATTAGTGTTAGGGAAAATCCATACGAGTGAAAATTGTTCGGATATGTTGACAAAGCCGGTACCCGCCGTTGAAGCTTGAAGCTTGTTGTGAGAAGGCGGGTTTGGTAGGAGGACACGCTCCATGAGTCGGGAGGAGGAGTATTGTTGAGTCCCTTACTCATTCCTCTTTGTTTTTCTATTTTCCATTGTTGTTTGCAATTATTTGATTTTGTAGGATCTAATTTGTAATATTTGTAAAAAGATCAATAAACTCAGTTAATGGGAAATTGGGAATAAAATTTTCCAGACAAATCTTTCTTTCTGCCTCTTTCTCTCTTTCTCAAAACTCTAGCAAAATCCTAACAAAAACTATGTGAATTGCTCTTCATTATTTTTTTTTCAGATCTCAAGACTGCATATTGTATCCACGATATATGATCGGTCGGCATATATATTATATATATAGCCTCAATTAGCTAGTAATAAATGTTTGAGATTTTTTCAACAGAGATCAATTAATAAACCATGACAGGCAAAAAAAGAAAAAAAAACTTTCCGGCAAGGTTACTAGAGAATAAAGTACAGGATATTAAACAAGCAAAGATCAACTAAAAAAGAAAAAAAAAAGAGCTGGATATGATATATATATTATCCATTGAACTCCATTAATTATATCACATTCCAATCACACCATGCACATTCAACTAGATTTTCAGGAATTCCTGCCACATAATTCGCAGGAAATTAAAAGGAAAGAAAAAAAAAAGCAAAAATAAGAGCTACAACTAATTATAACTAAATATATAAACTTTGCTTGCAACCATTTTATGCACCTGTAGCTAGGGATGAAAACGGAATTGGAATTTGCGTTATTCCGTTCCGTTCCGTTTGGTGTTATTCCGTTCCGTTCCGTCTAAACGGAACGGTTAACGCAACATTTTTTCCTTGCGTTGGCGAAACGGAACAGGTGGGCGAAACGGATTGCAGTTTGGTTCTGCTAACGGAACAGATAACGGCAATGGAGTGTTCCGTTTGGTTGGCTTCGTTTGTTTCGTTTGTTTCAGCAAATTTCAGATTCCAATATACATGGTTATGAATATATAAGGCTATAGTCAACTTGACACAGAAAGTCTTCATTCACTTCTGCAAATTATGGGCAATTTTACAAATTGCCCTTGCTTATGGAAACTTGAAATGAATTGCCCTTACCTCTAATTTTATCAACAACATGCCCCTCTATTACCCTCATTCCCCTTCCCTTCCCTTCACCCTACCACTCCCATCTTACCTTCCATATTTAATTCGTTTTTTTTTTTTTATTCATGAACGCTTCCGATTTTTTTTTTTTTTGGCCCTATAAATACAAGATCAATTTCTCATGGCGTTGGTACATAATGTCTCTTTTTATCAGAATATCAATCATTAACAAAAAAGAAATTGGTCATCTTGTGATAGCAAAAACAAAAGAGAGAGAGATACATTGAATTGAGAAAATCATGAAGTTCTATTATCCGGTACCTTGTATTCCAATTTAACCATAATATAGTTTATAATTAATAAAAATTTGCAAAAGTAAATGATTTTAAAGTAGTGAATAGAAATCATGGTCCAATGATTATAGAGGTGGCAAAATCTGACCAGACCTGAAAAATCCGTCCTGAGTTTCAGGGAAAATCAAACTGATCTGAACCTAATCTGACCCGGGAATGGAGGTGCAAAATCTGATCAGACCCAAAAAATCTATCCGACCCGACCCAATCTGCCCAAAAATATGCCGGCAGACATTAACCCGACAACCGACCCGACCTGAAAAATCCGAAGCGTCCATGAATAAAAAAAAAAATGAATTAACTATGGAAGGTAAGATGGGGGTGGCGGGGTGAAGGGAAGGGATGGGGGATGAAGGTAATAGAGGGGCATTTTGTTGATAAAATTAGAGGTAAGGGCAATTCGTTTCAAGTTTTCATAAGCAAGGGCAATTTGTAAAATTGCCCGCAAATTATAGGCTAGCTTTGGACAGAGACGGCTGTAACCCATTAAAACCCAATAAAAAAATAACTATCCTCTCCCTCTCTGTACTTTCTTCTTCTACAGATGGGTTTCTTTTTTCCATCTTCTTCGCCGCACCGTTCTTCTCCCTTCTTGAAGCACAAGCACGTCCGTGGCGCTGCAACTTCAAAGCTTTAAGAGGCGCGCCCATCTTTAACCGTTTCGTTCGTTTTGATCGTTACTTATAACGCAACGATCAACGACAATCATTTTTCTTTCGTTAAATAAACGAAACAGTTAAACGCAAATTATCTCTTAATCGTTATTTAAGCGAAACAGTTAACGATAATCATCACTTTCGTGATCGTTATACACGTTATTCAGCCCTACCTGTAGCCGTTAAAGATTCATATAAACTCCATTATATATTATAGTGATGATCACTTTAACGGTTTAACACTTTAACCTGACGAAGAAATGTTCACATGGAAAAGCACACTGAACACTTTAAGAATCCCATAAGTAATCAGCATAGCCAGCCACCCTCCAACGAGAACCCGAAGCGCACCCTTGTACTGCTTTGCGCCGCCCAGGAGTGCACCGATTGCACCGAAAGCAGCCAACCCGAGGCTACTCACCCCGCAGACAGCACCCAGCCTCACTCCGAAAGACTTGATAAAAGCTCCGGCGAGCAACGGTAGCAGGCCACCGATCGAGAACGCCAGAGCCGATGCACCCGCAGCCTGCCATGGATTTGCTAACGGTTCTTTGTTCTCTTCGCTGTTGTTCTCATCTCCTTGCTTGATTAGGGTCTTTTCTATGTCGTACTGTGTATAAACCGACACGAATTCGCCGATCGCCATGCTGCATGCGCCAGCTACCAGGCCTGCCAGACCGGAGACCAGCATGGCCTTGGATGTTGTGCTAGCCGCACCGACACCGATCATCAGGGAAGCGACGGATACAAGCCCGTCGTTGGCCCCGAGCACAGAGGCCCGGAGCCACTGGGCCCGTTGCATGTAGTCGACCGTGTCGTCAGCTAAACCAAGCTCGACGTCCTTGTTCTGATCAGTGGACGTCGGGAGATGATCACTCCCGTTCGATTCGTGGTGTGTAGGAACCATGGAATTCTCCGGCGAAGCAGCGGTTGTGGGGACAATAGAGTTCATACGAATAGACATAGCTGTTGTTGTTGTAATTGGTACTCTTGGTATAGTAGTGTTAGAGATATGTATATAGATGTAATTGGATTGCTTGGAGTAGTGAAATGGGGGCAAACGAGGGGATAATATATATAAAGAGGGACTTGATTGGGAGTGTGGAGGGCACACGCCAATGGAAACGGTATTTATGGACTGTTGAGTTTTGACGGAGGATTGAATTGAAATAACAAAATTGTTGGAGTACATACTACATGACCACCCCATGTTCATCTCGGTATGTGACGTGATACATGTGATTTATATATATATTATGCTGAAAAAGACATTTGGTAAACAGAAATATCTTATATATTCGTTTAGAAGGATCCTGACTTATAATAAGTTTTATGTTATATGTTCTCATAATTAATTTAGATTTTATACAAATATGAATATGTGTTATAACTAATTATAAGGAAGTTTTTATATATTTGTTGAAAGGTTAAATTAATTATATCATATATATATTAGTCATAGCTACTACATCATTATAAGTAAATTATAGTACTTAATTATTTCTACAATATATATTAGTAGTTTATCTAATTAATATACATATTAAAACTGTATGTTATAATTAATGTATATTCATCCTAACTACCGCACTATCAAAAAAAAGTATTTATTTATTTATTTTAATAGAAATGATGGAGGGCAATATTTGAAACTTTTGGGGGATCATTTCCAGCAAAAACATAACAACAAATTTAATTTCGAGGTTCGAGTTGGGGACGTAATTAGTGGGGTAGCGGTATACTAACAGTCCTCCCTTTTTATCTTTTTTTTTTTTTCCTAATCTGATAGAAAGATTTGAGGAGTCTAACTTTTATTTAAAGTAAGATTATTTCAGGGTGGTCCGATCCTGTGACCTGTGCTGCTGTATGTATTTCTCAAATTATATTATTATGCCACTAGAAATCTTTCATGTAATTCATTTTTTTTTTGTATATTGTTTAATTAGAAAAGTTGGATGGGCATGTAAATGAAAATTTGGATTATCCATTGCCTTTTGTTTTTCCTGTATATATGATCGTTGAGCTCCAAATTTAAAAAAAAAAAAAAAAAAAAAGCCAAAAGTTAATTAGGTCAATTGCCATGATAAATCCTATTATTTTCGGCTAAAGAAGATAAAGCCTGTTGCTGCAAGTTGCATAACTGTGAACTGTCTGAGGGCGATTTCTACATGTTTAATTATTTAATTTGAAGCTATTTTTCTTTTTCCTTTGCTATGCATACGTACTTGAATAAATTAATACAGATGGGTTCGTTGATGTAAGCAACGGAACGATATGTTTTGATGATAAACATAAAAGACTAATACTTCCTCAATCCAAGATGGAAATTGAAAAAAAAAAAATTAATGTCATAACCTTATCATACACATATTTCAGATATGTATGGACGGATTGAGAAAACTAAAACGAAATTACAATATTTTCTGAAGAAAAATAGAAGTAGTTCCACTCTATACTTGAGTTCCACATGTATCTAGCTAATAACATCGGATAATAATATACTATTTTTCTTGAAGATCACTTGAATTAATTTTTTTTTTTTTTTTTTTTTTTTGCATTCTCATACAAAATATATGCACATAATAATAAATAGTTTTTGTTCTATATAGAAGTCAAGAGGGAAAGGCATATATTGCAAAAGAAATGAGAAACTTTCTAATTAGCTATTAGTAATTAAATTAAAAACAACAATTAGACGTCGAAACTCGAAAGTTCGAATTGCATTGCTAAATTAATGTGGCATAGGGAATTAAAAATTCTCTAACAAAATATGGGCGCGTGGCCACCACGCGAAGCATCTAGCTACCCTCGAGGAACACGTACAACGAAGAACATAATTAATTAGAGAAACATCGAAGAACATAATTAATTAGAGAAACATCTGGTCTCCATTGAAAACTGTCCATACATCTATAAACATATACATAATGTAATTAATATAACCCAAAATATAACATATACATCCCGAAATATAACATATGGACTGGACGGTTTTTCTATGGATGCTAGGTATTACTCAATTAATTAAATAAGTAATCAAATCAAACAATATATGGGTCACTATATATATAGAGAGTATGTAAAGCACGTCTCCAATTAATCCATTAATTAGTTGTTAACTAGAGATCATTGGTATATATATGTGGCCGTGAATACAATTAAGGCCTCCATGTATGCAATAAATTTAAGAACTTTGACGTGGCCGTAAATACAGCTCCATATATATGTACAAATTATAAAGTATTTTTTTTTTGTTATTAATTAATTGATGTTGCTGTCGTCTGAATAGATCTGGAACTGATCAGAGCATCTTTTGACAATTTGGCCATGTTGATTGTGTACTATGGCGGCAGTAAGAGACTGCATCAAATCAGGATTTCACCTACGTTATTAATTTAAAATTGAAATCAACTGTTAAATTTGTATTAGTAAAAAGCTAAGTTCATGGAGCTATTCTATGAGCGCATTTTCTAAACCATATCAAATCTCTTTTTAAGTTTCAAAATGTATATAGCTCAACAATTCTTTATATTAATATCTTATATATATGATACAAAAATTTTGTCATAGAAATTTGTAAGTACTTTGTTAGAATTTTCTTTTAATAGGGACCATACAATATTACATAATTAAATAATCAATATTTCATGTGTCATTTTTTAAAAATAAAAAAGAAAATACTTAAAGTTCTTTAAAAATGGAAAATTTTTATACCCACAAGATATTGATTGTAATATCCCAAATATTTGATATTTGGAATATTAAGGTAAATGACTATTTTCTAATTTATTTGGACTAATTCACAATTTACATGAACTTGAGGGATTTAATTATAAAAGTGAAATAAATTAATCAAAGGGGACACCGTGGCCTTCTTCTTGCTTCTTCTTGCTTCTTCTTGATGGCACGTGGCTGCTTTAAGCGGTGACCCCTTGCCCCTTAATTTTACTTCTCTTCCGATAATTCAAAGGGAAAAAGGAAAACAGAAATCAAAACAGAAAATAAAAAGGGAAAATCGGAAACAGAAAGAAGGGAAACCGAAGGAAAAAGAAAAGAAAAGAAAGGGAAAAAGGAAAATAAAATGGAAAATCATATTAATCAAGCTCGTTGGGATATGACAGGATGTCGGTTCGAGATCGCGGTCGGGTTTCTAAATTCGAGTTAAAGACGTTAATCAGTCTCGTAAATCGGAATCGTTTTGTATAAGGTAATCAGACTTCTCTATAACTTGTATTTGATTCCAGTTATCTATCTGAGTAACTGAGTTCCTTGTGACTTGTGATATGGATCAGTTAATCTGAATTGTCTTGATTGCTTAGTTTTGTTATATCTGCATGTTTAATATGGTTTTGGGATGATTTTGGGATGCATGTGTGATACTGGTTTCGGGTTGGGATATAAGTATGTTATGTTGGTTTATGTTATCTGTTTGGGTCGGCATGGTTATGCATGTAGTTGTGGTTATCAACCTGGTAATTATTGGGAGTTATGTCTTGTTTGTTTGTATACTTGGTCTGAGTATGCATGGTTTGGATATGCCTGGTTCGTTTGTGGTTGGACGGATTATGTACCTGATTTGAGATACCGGCATGAGGCTAGCTACCTCACTATAGCGCTATAGTTTACGTACAGGTAAGTACGTGGTATTTGGATCTCAGGAGTGGTCAGGTGCAGGATACGTGCTGATGCACAGGATGTTATTTTGTTGTCTGGTATGACTTGGTTTGGGTTTGATGCATATTTGCATAGTACGGTTGATCTGGTATGACTGCATGTTAGGTTTGGATTCGGGTATTGGGTGTGTCAGTCAGTCAGGTATGTCAGGTTGGGAAGCATCTGTATTTAATAAAGAATATTTGCATGGTATTTTCTAGTCCTTATTATTTATATTTGATAACGTGATTTCAGTATAACAGTTTAATGTGATTAAATGATAAAAGTGACTTAGGAGTGTGTGTCATGGTCTAGGTCGGTTAGGACAGAGCATGTAAGTTAAGGTCTAATTAAACAGAGTTTAATTAATAGAATTGCATATATTTTTGTAAACCTGTTATATAGAAGCTGCGTCATAAAATAACCGGTTACTGAGCTTTATAAGCTGACTCCGTTTTCTCTGTTGTGTGTGTGTTTTCTTTTGGCGACGTAGGTTGCTGGCCGGATTGGATGCTGTGAATATCAGAAAAGTAACAATCCAAAAGCTGCAGATTCTGGGGTATTACATTTATGGTATCAGAGCATGTCTTCCTTGGTCTGTGCTGGGTCCATTCCATTTGAAATCTTGATTCTGATGTTGTTGTCAGTATCATCTCTGAATTTCATTTGAGTTATCCGGGTGAACTATCTCAAATCCAATTCAGTAGAAAAATATGTGCGACAAGACGGTAGTTAATTGAACTATTTGTCTCTTTGTACACACAATGAATTAAAAGAAAGTTGATACTATCTGAGAACTAAATAACTTAATTGATGATATTGCATACGAACCAAGTACTTGAAAATTTTATGAGCTATAATTTACATATATATAACTAAGCTATTCAATTTGACAAAAAAAAAATGGCTCTTAAGATCATTTATTTGTTAGCTTGAATCGATTAATTAAATACGAGTGGTATTTTTGGAAGTTGGTGGGCTCATATTCCACATGTTCCATATCAATTATAAATAAGAATTAACAAATTGTTTTCCAAAATCTTAGTTTGCCGGCTCTATTAATCAGAGAGCTACAAGTTGTTTCCAAACACAATATGGTAGTCGTATATTTGGGATCTTATAGCTAGTTCCAATACATACGTGACGCCTCCAATAATTATCGAATAATTCAAGTGTCATAATATAAGATATACTGGGGATAACTGATAAATATAATACCAAGGACCTTGACTACTTTTGAAGGAAAAAAAAATGTTGAACTAAGCTAAATAATACGTTCCATAAAATTTTAATATTTTGATCATAATAAAACCTAGTTGGACTTTCCATAGGTTATATGACATAAGTTCCTGAAGAATTGCCAATTTATAATGCTGACTTTTAACTATTCTCATTCTTCAAATATGTAGCGTCTCTTCCTCTCTCTTAATGAAGTCATCCTCATTCTAAACACTTGTGTGGCATCTAATAGTAGTTCTGTTATTTTAAATGGTTAGACATGTTCTTAATTATATATGTCCTTAGATCAATTCTTAAGCAGAACTAAGATAAAAAGTTATTCTTTACTTCAGTCATACATGCATATTAAAATTTTTAAATACAGAACGATATAGCATGTCAGGTATATCATCTTAGCCTTTCCATGACCATGAGTATAATAGATTTTAAGTATATTGTTAATGTTATACTCGATAAAAGAGGTTAGCTAGCTATCATTCAGATTTGGACAAATAAATACGTCTCTATGTTTGACTTGTATCTTAGCCAAATATTGATCACCACATGCACTAATTAATTCGGTGTAGGAAAGTAAGAAGGTAAATACTACATACACATATAGTCATATCTACTAATACTCTAATAATCACAAATTTTCTATGTATTTCTACGAAGCAACTAAAAATAAGACCAGTGTCAGTTGATAATTCATAAACATCTATTTCATCAAGTGATTACAAGTAATTGTTTCTAAAATACTAATTTTAAGATAGAATTTTGAGGGACCTAATATTTTCAAAGACCTAATATTAATTTCATAGTCATGTACTAGTGTTCCGTAAAAATAAATTATTTTGTTCGTCAGGATGATTAGACCATACATATTATATGAAAAGAATGGCTGGATCATTCTATTTATATATAATGGTATCCCACAGTCCATATATCCCAAGTTGATAAATTACTTAAAAAGTCTCTGGGCCCCTTACCAATTGGTTATGTATATAGAAATTTAATGTACTAAATGATAATAGAAAATGTACATGTATACAAATTTTTGTGAAATATATACTTAACTTGTACAATTTAGATATGCACAACCGACATTGAACTTGTAAATATATATTTTAGCCTATAGTGCTTTCAAACTATTGAATTCTCAAACCACAATCGATTATATATAAAATACTAAAGAAATTACAAAAATATAGAGGTTGACGAGCTAAAACTTGAATTAAAATTTTAATGATATTAATAGTGGGCTAAACTTGTAAGTATGAAGACTTCAATGTTTAGTTTAACTTGTGTCTAGTCTAATCGTTTGATTAATTAAGCTACTTTCTTTCAATATATTATAATATCCTATATGACCAGTTTATGTTGTGTGTTGGCGTTCCCATCAAGTTGAACTCTTTTAATCTATGTGTCTCTAATTCTACTAGGTAATGTGATTAATTTAGAATCTCAGACAGCTTTCATAGTACGGCATAATGCATGCTTGATTACTTATTTAATGATCATATAAAGTTTTACATGTCTATAAGAACTATTTTCAATGCTAGGTATAGGATGAAAAATAAATAAATAACTTCTGAAACAAATTATTTAACAACATAGTAGGGATCTGTTACACGTATTGAATTAGTTATACGTATAAGTGATACAATCCTTACAAATCTAGAGTAAACAATGATTTTAAATTTTTCTAGAAATCATATATATTATTAATGCATGACTTGAAGCATGAAAGTATTAAGAAGCAAGTTTTAGTATGAAATCTTTAAATTTATCGGATCTGATAATCATATAGCGATGAACTGGTTGTTCTTCTATTAACTTAATTTGGGGCAAAACCATAATTGTTACTGTCAGAGTTGCGCAACAGAAACATACTAAATATATCGTATAACTTAAGTACTTAACTAGTTGACGAGATATTCAATTATCAAGTAACGGAGGTAGTTAACGAAAAACAAGAATCTCAATTTAAAGTTCGGTGACGAACTTTATTTTAGGAGGGGAGAAAATATGATATTCAAAATATTTCTCAAATATTTGAAACTTTCATTGTTGTATAATCATAATACTACATAATTAAGATAAAATGACCAATTAAAGGAGTCTTTCTAAAACCTGTGGAAATAACTTCTAAAATATCAGTAGTTAATTATAAAATTATAATTCTCTCTCATTGGTTTATTCTCACATGAACAGGTTGTTATTCTAGTTCTTAATCTAGAAAATTTTCCAACTTACGTAGCATAGTCTATGATATATCAAATCGATAAGATAATGACTAAATTGTTGCTTTCTTTACCCCTCTGTCGTTCTGATATGTATAGTAGCAAAATAATATCACTTGTAGACTCTCTATTTTCGATCAATATCGAATACTATGAAAATCAGTTAAGGTTTCGGTTTCTTTAGAGGCTTTAAGTTTTATGGCTTCTGTATGTGAAATAAAGGTCAAGTTTTACTAAAATGATATCTAACAAGTACAAACAAGAACATACAGACACATACACATAAAGAATTTAAAAGAATTGCAAGTATCTAATGATAGTACAACTTATTTGAAGCATTTTATCACTAACAACGTGTCGGTTGGGAGTGTTGGTGAATAAGATATAGAGATATTATACTAATTTAGGCTTATACAAGTAACACGAGGATTATATATTAAGCTATCTTACGGGGTCTTAAGTTTACCAATAGTTAACTTTTGATGTGATATATTTCTTAGATTGTCAGCTCTATTAATCATGAAGTTACGAATTTATTACTTCTATATTAACATATGATTTTTGAATAAGTATCTAAATTGTGATTATCATAGTGCGTAGCAGAAGCGTAGTGGGCCCATAACCCACAAGTCTCAGTATCCAAATATTTTTGTACATCGTTATATATTTTTAACATGGCATAATGAATATCTAGACGACTATTTTTCATACAAAACTTAGCTCGAAAAGTTCGAGGACGAACTTTATTTTTAAGGGTGGGGGAAATGTAATATCCCAAATATTTGATATTTGGAATATTAAGGTAAAAGACTATTTCTAATTTATTTGGACTAATTCATAATTTACATGAACTTGAGGAACTTCATTATAAAAGTGAAATAAATTAATCAAAGGGGACACCGTGGCCTTCTTCTTGCTTCTTCTTGCTTCTTCTTGATGGCACGTGGCTGCTTTAAGCGGTGACCCCTTACCCCTTAATTTTACTTCTCTTCCGATAATTCAAAGGGAAAAAGGAAAACAGAAATCAAAACAGAAAATAAAAAGGAAAAATCAGAAACAGAAAGAAGGGAAACCGAAGGAAAAAGAAAAGAAAAGAAAGGGAAAATGGAAGATCATATTAATCAAGCTCGTTGGGATACGACAGGATGTCGGTTCGAGATCGCGGTCGGGTTTCTAAATTCGAGTTAAAGACGTTAATCAGTCTCGTAAATCGGAATCGTTTCGTATCAAGTAACCGGACTTCTCTATAACTTGTATTTGATTCTAGTTATCTATTTGAGTGACTGAGTTCCTTGTGACTTGTGATATAGATCAGTTAATCTGAATTGTCTTGATTGCTTAGTTTTGTTATATCTGCATGTTTAATATGGTTTCGGGATGCATGTGTGATACTGGTTTCGGGTTGGGATATGAGTATATCATGTTGGTTTATGTTATCTGTTTGGGTCGGCACGGTTATGCATGTAGTTATGGTTATCAACCTGGTAATAATTGGGAGTTATGTCTTGTTTGTTTGTATATTTGGTCTGAGTATGCATAGTTTGGATATGCCTGGTTCGTTTGTGGTTGGACAGATTATGTACCTGATTCGAGATACCGGCAGGAGGCTAGCTACCTCACTATAGCGCTATATTTTACATACAAGTAAGTACGTGGTATTTGGATCTCAGGAATGGTCAGGTGCAGGATACGTGCTGATGCACAGGATGTTATTTTGTTGTCTGGTATGACTTGGTTTGGGTTTGATGCATAGTTGCATAGTACGGTTGATCTGGTATGACTGCATGTTAGGTTTGGATTCGGGTGTTAGGTTTGGATTTGGGTATTGGTGTGTGCCAGTCAGTCAGGTATGTCAGGTTGGGAAGCATCTATATTTAATAAAGAATATTTGCATGGTATTTTCTGGTCCTTATTATTTATATTTGATAACGTGATTTCATTATAACAGTTTAATGTGATTAAATGATAAAAGTGACTTAGGAGTGTGTGGCATGGTCTAGGTCGGTTAGGACAGGACATGTAAGTTAAGGTCTAATTAAACAGAGTTTAATTAATAGAATTGTATATATTTTTGTAAACCTGTTATAGAGAAGCTGCGTCATAAAATAACCGGTTACTGAGCTTTGTAAGCTGACTCCGTTTTCTCTGTTGTGTATGTGTTTTCTTTTGGCGACGTAGGTTGCTGGCCGGACTGGATGCTGTGGATATCAGAAAAGTAACAATCCAGAAGCTGCAGATTCTGGGGTGTTACATTGATATAAAGAACTTATCGAAACATATAAATCAAAATTTTAAAAATATTTGATATATTTTTGGAGGTAGCACATGGAACGGCTCGTGAGCTTAAACTCAAGAGCTTTACTTAATTAAAGATCAGCCTTAAATGTGAAACCTGATCTATCTATTAATCTCGCTCGACCGAATTGGAATCTTATATGTCATGCTAGCATTTCACACATTCTTTATTAAAGGTCATTAGGTTAAGATTAATTTAATGATACATGAAACATGCCATTTCACAATTATATATGGTGTTACATAACATAACAGCACAACTAAGGCATCTAACAAAAGGTGCAATTGAATGCTCAGACTACCACCACCGAAAGGCAAATTAAGAGAAGAGAACACCAGAAAGACAAAAAAATAACTGAACATTGGATGTACATATCAAATGGAGAAGGAATTAATACAATGGGGATTAATTCCCGGCACATCATGTTCCAAAGTGATGTCGACTTAATTTGCATATATACATACATGTTCATATATATTGTTGATATAACTGATCGATATATACTGTTGAAATTGGACATGCTATCGATGTGTAGACAGAGTGGAAATTATATATGGATGTCATGTCCTGATGAGCAATATCAATTAATGTTGACAGAGGTAGAAATCTCCATATATTCCCATGAACACACACATGCAATGAATAATCGTTCCACCTAATATACAATTTTGTAATGAGAAATGACAAAGGCGTGGATCCAATATATTAATGTCGACAGTTTAATTTATAACGTAATTACTGTTTTGTAAGAAACTTTCAAATTTAAACTTCCTCGTTCTCACTCTCATATGTTCTCTTCATAACTTTAGAGCATTGTTTATACAATTTAATAGTGATTCAAGCATATGATTATTTAATTAATAGTTTGCGTTATTCAATATAATATTATAGTATTTCAAATTAGCCTGTTAATATTGCAAGTTAACTTGTTTGTGTTTCAATTCAGATAGATTTTACTTTAATAACTATGATATTTATTTTTTGATATCTATTTTTGTATCAGTATCCCAATTTTTTTTACTTTTTACTATCAAACTAATTAATTTATAAATGTATATATGCTCAAACTTGTAACTATATATTTATCATGCCATTTACCAACCAAGCATAAGCAAATGGCTTGTCAATTTATGTGCAATAATATTTTACTTCTTGAAAACCTTAGCAGTGGCTTCTGCTTACCAACAAATATCGTATTAGTTAATTAATCGTCATTTTTGTACGCATATGCTGAAAAAAAAACAATGTGGATTAGGAAGAAAATATTGGGCGGCGTTATTTAAATCATTATCTGTGACTGTTCAAGTCAAGCTGCTGATGGATGAGAATGTGTTGGACACACGCTTAATCTATAATTTAAGCGGCCCAAATATAATTAAAACTAACACTCAATAAATTAAATTTGATTGAGATCATGAAAAGAATTTTTGTTCTCTACTTCTCTTGTTCGTATATATAGTGGTCCCAGGTGGCATGTTGAAAGAAGTTTTCTGGGGCGCACTCGGATAAGCAAAAATTGTTTTACGGGGAATGTGCGATTTTTAATCCACGGCGGTCTACTTAAATTTGAAATTGGTCTTATAGTCATCAATGAAAGTAGTCCACATATATACATACGAGTGCGACCTACCGTCCATATAACTTTCATCCATAGATTCATAGAACGGACGTGGCGTGCTACGTTTGCATCCACTTCAGCCGATCACGACCTCGTCTAACACCCACGCTGGACCTAATTCCTAGCATAAATCGCGGCGGGATTTTTTTTAAAAAACGGGGAACACATCAAATGACACGCCGCTGTACTTTTATTCTCCCCTTTCTTATCACCGCTGTTGATTTTTTTTTTTTGTTTCGTTCCTTTTTTTCAAAACAAAATAATTCAAAATAAAAAAATTTATGGATGTATTTCTAATAAAAGTTACTATTTAATATCTGTTACAATATGATAAATAAATGTTACCGATGTCTGCTCCTAGGTAATAGGTGTAAATTAATTTTGGTAACACATACAAGGGTTTTGGTAACACATACAAAGGTTTCAGTAACGTAAGTTACTTTTTTAGTAACTTGTATATCATTTATTGTAACAACAACTGAGCGTAATAGGTGTATGCCCTGATAAACCTTCCAGTACTGCCTAAGGGCAAACTCTAACGAACTGGTTTGTAACACCGTATTTATGTTTAAGTAACAAATGTAACATTTTTTGTAACACATCTGGCAAAATGATTGTCACCATCGTACTATTCTTTTAATCAACAACTTTAACATCAGGGGTTATATTCAATTTTTATTTTGAATTTATTCAAATTAAATTTCCACTCTACAACATTCCTAATGTGATTATTTCAAAGAATAGTTCAATCTGTGGGGTTCCATCTGTGGCCATTGTGACACATGTATGGTTGTTCCTCTTAATTAGATAGCGAAACAATTTGTAACAGGGTAACAAGAAATGGTAACACGTAATACGGAAAGTGTAACTTGGTAACAAGAAATGGTAACACATAATATAAACCATGGCTAATTCGAAAAGTTGTAACCATTAAGAGCAATTAATTAGTAACGTAACAATAGTGCGCTTGTAACCATTAAGATGTTGAAACATAACGCAAATTTGTAACATGTGTACAAGAAATTGGAAGAACGAAAAAGAGGCTCAGTACTCTTCCGCTTGCACAAAAAAACGGAGGAGAATGAATAAAATGGTCTGAGCACAAATTGGGGAGATCGATTTATATAATAACAGATTTATACAATAATAGAATTAGTCTAACAAACAACATCGCAAGTATTACCAAAAAATTGGAAGCACAAAAATCGAGCTGCAATTTTCAAAATTGAAAAAACACAACACCAGCGATTGCTCGGCTTCGTATTCTGGGTGTGTTTTAATAGTGATTTGATGTTCATTAATTGTCAGAACCAAAGGTATATAGAGACGACGTAGGGTAATGATGATCGCCGCTCTGAGTGGGAGAGAGGGAGGTAGTTCCAGGGTGTCGGGCTCGCTCTGCTGTGTCGATGCCACATGTATCCGTGGTCAACTATGGGCGTATAGAACAATTGACTGTGTGGACGGAAGGTATTTCCGTATACATATTTTTCATATAACAACTCTCCTCTCCATAATGTTATTGCCCCCATGCACTATGCACCTAAGGATTGGTTATGAAATATTAGAAAGTCAAGTCCAGTTCAGACCAGAATCTTTCCTGGCGTAGACGGCCAGGATTGAGAAACCCAATCATATGAAATTGACGGAGAGCTTATTACTTATACGGCCTGCATGCACTGAGAAACAAATTTGGACCTGTAAATTAAACAGAAGGGGGCGAGAAGCCCAACTTTGGAAGCAAAGTCCAGAAAAATAGAGAAAGAAACGGGCCCTGTAATATCTAGTTGGATTACAATTTTTGTACACCCGACGGATCAAGTCCGGCTAGCTAATCCATGCTTGCAATATCTTTACTACAGGATAATGACACGAGGATGAACTTTAAATGTACAAGATATCAATAAGAAACTTGAAATTATATTTAAAACTTCTTAGTTCTTACAGTATTGTAAAATGTACTTTACAAAACTTCTTATTTCTACAGCTAATGTACTTTAAGGCTTGTACATAATTTATATATACAGACGTTGACATATCTTTCAATCAAAATAAAGAAATTGAGAAAGACATTAGCTTTGCCTTGATTGAACTTACTCTTTTTATTATTATTATATTATTTCGGTAAAGTAAAGACGTAATGAATCCCTGAAATATTGAAATATTTGAACCTGTCCTCTGTTCAAGATATTCATGTTAACTGTTCTCTGAAAAACAAAAACAAAATTAAGCAATATCACATCGATGTCAAAACTACACACTTCCTTACAAGCTTAGAAGTTACATGTTGAAAATACAACCTAGTTTTGCTATAGATAAGTTTACAGCATACATTCTAGGTAGAGAAAAAAAAAAAAAAAATTAGAGAGAGCACACACACACCAGAAATCAAATAAAAACAACAAAAAAAAAGTTAGAAACTTAAACAGAGGCCCTTCAAAGTTCAAACTTGTTCAAAATTTGCACATCACTCGACTCAAGTCGACCCTGGCCCGATCAAGTTGAGAAACGCCAGCGCGTTACTGGTGCACTGCATCGCGTCGTTAACCTTCCTGTTCAACATCCTCGCAGCCGTCTTCTCGCCACCTATAAATCCGCTCGCGCACGTTGTCTCGTCAGTCAGCGCCGCACTGACCCACGTCTTCACGTCGTCCATCTGCATCCAGTCTCCTGCCAACTGCTTCTCCTTTAACGTGACCATCGTGTCCAGCGACTTCTGCAGGACCGTGACGCAGTCCCCCATTGTGGGCACACAGTCACGAACCGCGATCGACTCGGATGGAGTCAGGACGCCGTTTGATGAGAGACGGGTCACCAGAGTCAGTGTTGACCGAGCCGTGTCCAGGCTGACAGACACTGCCGCCCGGGTTAAGTCGACCGTGTTATTTCCTACGGTGCTTGCATAGGGGGATAGGGAAGCCACACACACCCGAGGATACGTCGTTTTCGCGCACATAGCTTTTAAGAAACTTAAAGGACTCGACGCGCGCACGAGTTTTGCGGCCTCCATTTGTTGGCAAACAACTGCCACCATTAGAAGGGTGTAAATAATGGTGGCTGTAGAACATTTCAGGATATTCATCTGTATATATCACTCTAGCTATTTGTGTGGTTTATATTTTTATTTTTTAGGCTTGTTTTTGATCTCTTGTAAAGGTTAATTTGAGTATGGTATATAGTGTTGTGTTATGAGCACCGACACTTTATAGTGAAAGTGTGTGTGCTATATAAATGCGTGCAAGGAGTGCTTGTATGGCAAGATTTGATCGATGCACACTTTGCACAGTCAATGGTGAGTTGAAATTGTTCCTCCCTCGTGAGTTATGTCGACTTTTAATTAATTAACAAGATCAACGGTCCAATATTGTTTAGTAGATCTACAGTAAAAGTCAAGTGCTGAACAGCCAGGATCTGCAGTCAAAACTGAACGGATGTCCTGGGATTCACCAAACTTACTGTTTATTTTACTGTAGGTAAACTGATTCAAGATTTATTATATTAATATAATGACAAATTGGTTGATTAAATAACACAAATTAAACCAAACTGTTTTTGTAAGGTTGAACGGTTTGACTTAAGTGACGAAAAAAATAATTAATAAATTAAGTGGAAGTTTCTGAGAAAGATGGATGCATAGTTGACCTTAGTCCCAAACTCCCAATGCCCAATGGAGCTAGCTAGCCTAGGTAGAAGATGAGCATGAGCTCTATGCACGAGAAGATGAACTTAATTCATCTCATTCGACTCAGCAAACGGAGTACAATTAGCTAGCTGTAACATCGATTGCACAATTAAGATCATCAAAACTAGAGCTTTAATTATTTAACAAATTAAGTTTGCCTATGACATTGTGCTTCTAGTGAAACGATATATAGTTGAAACCATTCTTAACATATTAAAGTGTGTGATGCCAGAAAAGAATGCTCGTAGCTAGAGTGTAAACGCTGCAAGTCAAGTGCAAGCTAAGCTTGGGGAGAGTTCTTTTCTCGGGGACATTAATTGATAGATCAAGACTAGTTGCAAAGTGATAAAATCCACACGCGCATCACTATTTACGGACATTAATTAAGGAGGGATTAAATAATCTTGGTGATATTTTTGGTGATATATTGGTGACTATGAAATTAAGTGTCAGATAATTACATTTTTAACTCTTAAATAACAAAATTAATTGATAGAATGTATTGTGTATATCATGTTTTATGTGTACACAAAAAATTATATCATTTTGATTTTATTCATTGAAACTTTTTATTTTATGCCCATTGGGAATTGATTTTATACGTATTATTGAGATGTTTTAGAATACATCTAACGGTTTAGGTTTATCAATTTATGTATAAATAATGAAATGGTGTACAATTAGCACTGGATTAAGAAAAATGTATTGCTTAATTAATTTACAATTTATTGCGAAATTAAGAAGAACGAAGAAGTAATAATTGAAATAAATACAAGGCCCAGCCCAGGCTCAGTTTGGTAAAACAATCTATTATAGACTTTATACAGTCCCATAGTCAGACCTCCAGGAGAGCACTGGATCTCAAGCCCAGACGTCCCGGATGGTTATCCTCTGATCGGCTGCAAGTCAGCCCGGCAAAGAGAGACAGAGAGAGTCACCGAGGTGGGACCTCGGTTCGGTGGGTCCCACCCTCGGTGACTCTCTTTCTGTCTCTCTGCCGGGCTGACTTACAGCACGGCCGAGGATATGAATTCCCTTGCTCTGACTCGTCCCGTCGTTCGTTTCGCAATCCCCTCTTGGCTTGTAGTCGTTCTATTCATTGATTTCATTCACAGATTATTAAATGAACGAAAAAAATGGCAACCTCCACAAAAAAAATCGCCGAGTTTGCGAGCCATGAGTGCCAATTGGGATAGTACCAATACTTACTTTGTACTGGGCCACAATAAATGATAAATATTTGAATTATGAAATATGAAGTGACGACGTGCCTCTTTCAAACCCTCGTTTGCATGATGCAATCCCCTTCCTGAGTTAACAGATATAGACTTTATTTTAAATAATAAGGGGTAAACCATCAGTGCATCGAGCTGAACGGATACAGTTTTTGGCATTTAGCTGCAGAATCTAATACTCTTCTATGTTTATACAGCCTTTGTATTTATATTTCCTTCTTGTTTGTGACTTGTTAATTTTCATGGGTGTCAATTGAGAGCGTCGACCACATCAGTGCCAGTATTTACTTTGTGCTGGAAGACTGTCCAAGTCCAACCATGTAACTTCCTAATATTTGAAGCCTCTGTTAATGGGATAATATCTAATGGGCCTGGTATATTCTCTCGTCCAAACAAAAGCCCTTCATGTATGTATTGTCTTCATGAGGCTTTTGCGGCCAGGGAAGAGACGACGTGGCCTCTTTCCAACCCTCGTTGCATACTGTCCTTAATCCTATCCTTTTGCCCCTAGATCAGCTACAAAATTAAAAATTTGCCAAAATGCAAAATGAAGAATGATAATAATTCAATTATAATATGTAAATTGGCAAGAGAAGAAACATATAACAGCAGGCGAAAAAATCATTTGCATTTGGGAGAATCAGTAAAGAGTCCACGCCTTGCTTTGAGCTGAAATTGTTATTTATTATAATAAATTTTTAAGATAATATGTAATAAGTCTTAAATTAAGAAAATTGATAGGAGATTTAAATTTTAATGGGTAAATTTTTTGGAAGGCCACTGAACTTTACCTCAGATGCAAAATTGGTCACTGAACTTTCATTTATCCATTTTTGGTCACTAAACTTTGATGTTTATCCAAATTTGGTCACTCCGTTAGTTTTTCCATCCAATATAACGGAATAATTAATATGGCTCTAATTTAAACTTTGGAAATCAATTTTTTCATGCCATATAAGAATATAAAGAAAAAAATTATTTATTTATTTTCTTTTATGGCAATACAATACTTTCACATTTTTAGACATGTTATAAATTATATACCTTATATGAAAAAATAAATAAAAATATAAAAAAAATAATTATGGAAAAAAATAAATTTATGAAAGAAAATTAAATAAAAAATTTTAATTGGTCTTACATTTTTCAGATGTTTTATACTTTTATATGAAAAAATTGATTTCCAAAGTTTAAAATTAGAGTCATATTAATTATTCCATTAAGTTTGATGAAAAAACTAACGGAGTGACCAAATTTGGATAAACATCAAAGTTTAGTGACCAAAAACGGATAAATGAAAGTTCAATGACCAATTATGGATTTCAGGTAAAGTTCAGTGACCTCCCAGAAAATTTACCCAATTTTAATGGGTCAAATTAAGTACATCAACGGTAGTGATCAATCTAAGTAAAAAATCAACGGCTGAGATTTATTCCTTGGAGAAAATAGAACTTTCATGTCAAAAAATCCAACCTCCTTTTATTAGGAGTAAAGATATAAATAAGTTTTATGATAATACAAAAATGTCATTTCTGAAATAAAAACGGGTGTTCAGGGTAGTAAAACAAAGACTGAATTTATTTGTGACAATAATAATCCGGGCCTTTTAATTTTGAAAAATATCTTGCGTCCATTGAAAAACCGTCCATACATCTACAAATATGTACGAAAGATAATATATAAATCCCAAAATGTAATAAATATATTATAAAATGTAACTTATGGACGTTGTTTTTTTTTTTTTTTTGAACAAATCCCATAAGCAAACCCCTCAATTATCCCCTGCCCAGCCCCTGGGACTTGATCCCGGGTCTCCACGGTGAGAGCCCATATCACTACCACTAGGTCGTAGTCTCGGTGATAACTTATGAACGTTACGGACAGCTTTTCTATAGGCGCTAGGAGTTGGTACTACTCTTTTATTTTTAATAATTTTATTTGTGACAAAAACTTGATTTTTTTATCACACAATAATCCATTCCGTTCCAAATAAATTGCGGCTCTCAAGTGCCCCAAAATTTCCACTGGGGCCACAAATAACACTTCCTACTTCTCTCATAATCCTCAGCCTCTCTGAGAGCTCTGCGTTATCTTTTAGCGCCAAGCACTGAGCTCAGCTCTTCTTCACAGCAGCTGAGACTCAGATAACACCAAACAGCCATTGAACTGAATTGAATTGCAAACTATTCTCATGGCGTCAGAGACCATCAGGGGTGGGGCGCCGATAGCCCCGGCGGGGAGAAGCCTGCGGGGCTCTGGGCGGCGGACTGTCACCGTTGCCTCGCAGCGCCGGCTCCTCGGACCCCAATTCTTCGCTTCTTCCGGCGTCCAGGCTTCAGCCCTGCGCCGCGGCTGTAGTTCTCCCTTCCTGGGCAGTTTCCGGGCCCGGCCCAGTGTGCCCAAGGACTCTAAGCTCAGGATGTCGGTCGTCGCCATGGCCGTCGATGGTGAGCGCTTTTGGGTACTTGTTTTATGGTTAATCACTGTTAATTGTGCTAATTATGGAGAAATTGGGTTGTGGGTGGTTGTGAATTTGTTTTATTTGCATGAATTATAATTCTGGCTTCCTATTAGGAATGCAACATGGTGGAATTTTATCTGATTCATCCGTCTCAGGAATGACTTGTTAAGGATGTTAATGCATTTAAGTACTAAAAATATGTTTTTGTTCTATGTTATTGTGTTGTTTTTAGTTTTGCGTAGACAATTTAGTGCTTTTAATTTGTGTTCAATGCAGTAGAGCATGCACACATGTTGTTTGTTGAAATGACTTCATAAGAAGGCAGTTTTGCATAATGCATGCTTAATATTCATATTAAATTTACCTTTATGAAATAGCATAAAAGGTTTTTTGCACCTTGTCATAAGAGGGTTATATTTTTTTTGCCTTCTAATAACATTAAATCGTAATGTTTGAGCTATTGGTTTTGAAAATTTTCAATTCTGATTTTTTTTTATATCGATGCAGATGGTGGCCGTGTAGTTCCATTGAAGGATTACCGGAACATTGGTATCATGGCTCACATTGATGCTGGAAAAACCACCACAACAGAGCGTATCCTCTACTACACGGGCCGGAACTACAAGATCGGGGAGGTGCACGAGGGCACAGCTACAATGGACTGGATGGAGCAGGAGCAAGAGCGGGGGATCACCATCACCTCCGCCGCCACCACTGCGTTCTGGAACAAGCACCGCATCAACATCATTGACACCCCTGGCCACGTCGATTTTACCCTCGAGGTCGAGCGTGCTCTTCGTGTACTCGACGGTACAATTTGCTTGTTTGATAGTGTTGCAGGGGTCGAACCCCAGTCCGAGACTGTTTGGCGCCAGGCTGACAAGTATGGTGTCCCTAGGATATGTTTTGTTAACAAGATGGATCGGCTGGGTGCTAACTTTTACAGGACAAGGGATATGATTATATCGAATTTGGGTGCAAAGCCATTGGTCATCCAGTTGCCAATTGGTGCCGAGGACGCATTCAAAGGGGTCGTTGATTTGGTGACAATGAAGGCAATCGTATGGACTGGAGAGGAGTTGGGTGCGAAATATGCATATGAGGAGATACCTGATGACATGAAGGATAAAGCACAGGAATACCGGATGCAATTGATTGAGACTATTGTCGAACTTGATGACAATGCAATGGAGAACTATCTAGAAGGAGTAGAACCTGATGAGGCAACAATCAAGAAGTTGATCCGTAAAGGTACAATAGATGGTAGCTTTGTACCCGTTTTGTGCGGCACTGCATTCAAAAACAAGGGTGTACAGCCGTTACTGGATGCTGTTGTTGATTATCTCCCTTCACCACTTGACCTACCGCCCATGAAGGGAACTGACCCTGAGAACCCAGAACAGGTCATGGAGAGAGAAGCAAGTGATGATGCACCGTTCTCAGGTCTTGCATTTAAAATTATGAGTGATCCTTTTGTGGGTACACTGACATTTGTCAGGGTCTACTCTGGCAAGCTCAGTGCCGGTACTTACGTGTACAATGCTAATAAGGGGAAGAAGGAGAGGCTCGGACGACTTTTGGAGATGCATGCCAACAGTAGAGAGGATATAGAAGTGGCCAGGACAGGAGATATTGTCGCACTGGCGGGTCTGAAGGATACCATAACCGGTGAAACACTTTGTGACCCGGAAGACCCGATTGTGCTGGAAAGAATGGATTTCCCTGATCCAGTTATCAAGATTGCGATTGAACCGAAGACAAAGGCTGATATAGATAAGATGTCTAATGGATTGATTAAGCTTGCACAGGAGGATCCGTCATTTCACTTCTCTAGAAATGAGGAGACGAACCAGACTGTGATTGAAGGGATGGGTGAGCTGCATCTGGAGATTATTGTTGATAGGTTGAAGAGAGAATTTAAGGTTAGTAGTTTGCGATATCTCTTACAAATATCAAAAGTTTTAATTAAGTAATGTGGTATTTCTTTAATTTAATTAAATTCTGCATAAACAGGTTGAAGCGAACATCGGTGCCCCTCAAGTGAACTACCGTGAGAGCATATCAAGGGTCTCAGAGGTAAAGTATGTGCACAAGAAGCAGTCCGGTGGAGCAGGGCAGTTTGCCGATATCACAGTGCGGTTTGAGCCACTTGAGGCAGGTAGCGGCTACGAATTTAAGAGCGAGATAAGGGGAGGAGCAGTGCCGAAGGAGTATCTTCCAGGTGTAATGAAGGGGTTAGAAGAGTCCATGTCGAATGGTGTTCTTGCCGGTTATCCAGTGGTCGATGTGCGGGCTGTGCTTGTTGATGGGTCCTACCACGACGTGGATTCTAGCATTCTAGCTTTCCAGCTTGCAGCAAGAGGCGCTTTCCGTGAGGGAATGAGGAAGGCCGCACCGAGACTCCTTGAACCAATCATGAAAGTCGAGGTGGTGACACCTGAAGATCATTTGGGAGATGTTATCGGAGATTTGAACTCAAGAAGAGGCATAATTAATACTTTTGGTGACAAGCCAGGTGGTCTCAAGGTACATACTGAATTTTTCTTTGGTAATTTTCATCAATTGTCGATAATAGCTTGAATTAACCCGTTTAAGATGAGCAATTATCTTCACAATCGGACATGTATAATTACCCCAGTGTGGTCTAATTTTGCTGGTCATTTAAACCACAGGTAGTTGATGCGCTTGTACCATTGGCTGAGATGTTCAACTACGTCAGTAATCTTCGTGGAATGACTAAAGGACGAGCATCTTACACAATGCAACTATGCAAGTTCGATGTCGTGCCACAACACATTCAAGCCCAGCTCTCTGCTGCAAAACAAAACAAGGAGGAAGTCGCGGCTTGAGGCAAGTTCATTGCTGTTCCGGAGGGACTGTTTCAGAGATCATCTTGATTTTCTTATAGTGACAAGTTTTGTCCAAAATAGGGTTTTTCTGATGTTGAGGATTGTTTTAATACATTATCAGACTTTAAACTTTATTTGTTAGAAGCTTGCAATTGATAGCTTAATACATAATTTTTTTTTTCAAGAAAATAAAGGAACTTTATCTTGCGTTTAACATAATACTGTATGTTGTTTCCTTGTGCGCTGCTCTATATTTTTGCTTCTTCATGAAAATAATTGATGCTTTTCTTCTCATTGAAACAAAAAAAAAAGGGTCCATCGTTATCTTTTTTGCTTATTCTGTGTAAAATTTGCTTGATGCTTATGTTCTTTGCGAAATAGAGAGAATAGTTTTCATTGGGTTATAAACAGAATGTTTTGTGATTCATATTGCACGTGCTAATCAGTTAGTCCCAAGGAACATATAAAAGCGTGGGAAAAAAATTGTTTGAGAACTTCGGAATTGTCGGCCTTACGTTTCATCTTATTTGATGTTTATACCGTGGTACGTTGTAACTGGTAAGAGACACGATTTACTTGGATGAATATCAGATCTAATGTAATAAAAAGGCAAGAACACTTGAGCACTCGCTTATCCAAAAGCTGACAGTATCAACCATGGTACAAAAATTTGACAAAATTTAGAAAAGTTTTGCACAAGAGTAATAAATTGTCAAATAATACAATCTAAGTTACAACCAACACAATCACATCATCCCCCTTACTTCATCTGGACAATTCCCGCGTTGATAAGCTTCTGAATCTTGTGCATGACCTGAGGGTTTTTCATGTGGTTCTGTGCTGCAGATGGGTTCTCCTGGAAATCAATCAATACCTGCATCACAGAATATTACATAGCATCAGCTCACAATTTCCAAAAAGGATAAGAAGAAAGAAAGAAAAACGAGAACATAAATAGAAGCATTAAATCACAGTAAACATGCCATCAAGATAATGGAAATTTACCTGCCGCATAATCGGATCAGTCAATATACCCTGAATTTCAGGATCTTGCATGGCCTTTGCCTGAAAAGAACAAAAACAAAGTTAATCATGTTGTCTAGATAGATAGAAAACAGGGGTGCATGAAGTGGAGAGAGGACAACTGACCTGTCTCTCTTGCAATTCTTCAGGAGTAAGATCACCTCGGCTAGCCTTGTTAATCTGTTCGACACATCTGCAAAATAACCCGAGTATGGCCATTAGTAACAAACAAAATGATGCAAGGGGTTAAAGGAGAACTGCAGCTAAGCCTGATACATGTAATTATTCATCTTCATCTTACCTCCTAATGCCATCTGTCAGTTCCTGGTTGTTCGGGTCAAGCTTCAAACCCTCCTGGTAGGTCTGCAATGCCTTCTCGTACTCTTTCATGAAAAACTGGATAGCACCCTTCCTAGTATATCCCTTTGTGAAGGTTGGATCCAGCTCGATACATTTCTCAGCATCCTTGAGACCTTCAGGCAATGCACCTAATTTAGTATAGCATGCAGCTCTGTTGCTGTATACCTGTCATATTTATTACACCGTAAGCAATTAGGACGTACTGGTACCAGGTAATCACTCAGTTTGCATTCTTATCTCTAAACAACATTCTAAGGATGAAACACAATGGTGCATGAAATAGCTATGAAGGTCAGGTAAAGGGAAATATAAGCCATTCACATTCACTAACAAGAGACCAACGGAATTTACTGCATTACCCTTGGATCCTTGGGGTTCCTCCTCAGTGCTTCTGTGTAGTGCTTCACTGCTTCTGGGTACTTTTGCTGCTTAAAAAACTCATTTCCTACAAAAGAAAGGTACAAAATTGTTTTATAACTGGTGAGTACTGCGATGTTCAAATTATAATGACAGTCCATGTAATTATCACGACCCAAACAATATTAACAATATTTAAAGAATGCATATCAACATAAACTAGGGCGATAATATATATTTAAAAAAAAAATGAAAAAAACCTTTTCTGGTTCGCGATGAAAAAAGATATTTGATGTAATACTCTAATAGAAAATTTTCCAGTTACCGATTGCTAAGATACTTGCATATCAGCAATCAACATGTTATATCATTTTTTAAGTCGTTTATATCTTTGTAAACAAGGGAAGGTATCAGAAAACAAATACCTTTTTCCCTCTCCTCATCAGCAATTTTTGGGTCAAAGTACTCCTGCTGTTCCAATTCTTTCTTAGCTCTCTCTGCATCATTCAGCTTCTTTAGAGTGTCTGGGTTCCTGTGTTCTGTCAAGGCCTTGTGGAATGTCTCAATGGCAGTGTCATAGTCCTTGGAAGTTTTTGCGAGTTTCACAAGCGCAGTTCCTTTCCTTGTCAATGCCCGAGCAATCATCTTGAAGTCAGACCGGAGCTCCCTTCCCCTCTCTACAGCTCTATCACAATCCTTTATGCATTCATCATACTACATGGCAGAATAATCCAAATTAATAACAAAAGAGCAAATTACAAGCATCTCACAATTTAATACAATGCACCCATGAGTAAGTTGGTCCAAAAAGCCAATCCTAATACTTGTACCCAGAATAATTTAGAAGATATACAACATTGGTCACTCTTAAACATTACTTGCATGCAGCTAATTTGACAGAAAGTAAAACATCTATTACTCCAAAATGTTACAAAAGCTACTAATAAGTATGCTCTTAGTAATGAACGCTGTAAATAATGGGCATTGTCTTCTTCCTGTAAGGAAAAAAACAGATTGCCTCATCTCAAAAACTTCATCTTTAATTCTTTATATTACCCAAAAGTTAGCTGCTTTAAAGATTTTAACTTTATTAGGTTCTTCATTAAGGCTTGATATGAACCACCATTAAACATGGACCATCAAATGAAACCATACCATTTCAGGAAATCCAACCACAAGTTACTCTACGGTCTACACACCAACATATGAACCCGCAAGTTACCCAATTTTCACCAACTAGATCACAACTATATGAGTTGTTCTTCTATGAAACGGCCAAGCAACCTTTCATTTAGAATCGAACGGTTCTTATCAGACCTTTCTCTTTAATTGTATCTAAAAGACATATTGTAACCATCGGATTATGCATAATTAGCTAAATTATATTTGAGCACAATCGTCAAGGCCATGCCAGCAATTAATATAAATACTAAAATTTAGTTTGCTGTTCCTATTGCCGGTAGCAATTATTGAATAATAAAAATATAAAGTTGGGTTATACCTTTCCCATCTCCAAGTAGACGGCAGCCCGGTTGGTGATGTAGGAAATATCCTCATCATCGAGTTCCATTGCCTTAGTATAATGAGCAATAGCGGTCTCGAAATCCTTCTTCTTGTAAGCAGCATTACCCTTCTCCTTCTCCTTCTGAGCCTTGGCCTTCCTCTCCTTGGCCGCCTTCTCTTCCTCCGGCACCTCCATCGGCTCGGGCTCCGGCTCCGGCTCCGGCGCCGGCTCAGCTGACCTCTTAGTAGACTCCGGCGCAGGCGCAGGCTCAGAGCCCCCCATCTCCCTCTCCATATCGTCACCGCCGGCTCTCATCTTAACATTGAGCAACACACCGAGCACGTTCATCATCCTCGGGTCCTGCAGGTACATATTGATCATGTTAGGGTTCTTCTGCACCTCCCTCATCATCTGCAGGAAATCCGGCTGCTGGAGGTACCCCCGCGTGGTCGAATCTGCCGCGAGCTTACTCCACACCTCCGGCCCACTAAAGATCTGCCCGAACGGGGATGCGCCGGCCGGCTTAGCACGCGCCGCGGCCGCTTTAGCATCCGCAAGACCCAACTTCAAACCCTCGTTAGCGGGATCCAAGGCAAGCCCTTTCTCATAAGCGGCGATGGCGTCCTCGGCATTGCCGAGGCCGATGTGTGCGGCGCCGAGGCGGGAGTAGCCCTTGGCCCAGTCGGGCTTGAGCTCGACGGTCTTCTGGGCGTCGGCGAGGGCGTCGGAGTAGCGGTGGAGGGAGGCGTGCGCGGCGGAGCGGTTGGAGTAGAGGACGTGGTTGGTGGGGGCGAGCGCGATGGCGTCGGAGAAGTGCTGGATCGCCTCCTCGAACTTGCCCGCCGAGAAGGCGGCGTTGCCCTTCGCCTTGGCTTCGTCGGCCATGATTAATTAATTAAAGAATTGATTAGTTAATTGATTCAGAGTTGTTGGAATCTTGATGCGATGGGAAGAATTGGGAATGGCGGAGACGGACGAGGGTTTTAAAGCAGGGTTTGACAGAGAAGAGAGAAGAGAGGAGAGGAGAGTTCTAGCGAGTCCAAGAGCTTCTGGAACGTTCCGGGAGGGGACTCCATATCCCCTGACTACTGCATTGTGCAGTTCACAGCGTCAGCCGTTGGATGGTCTCCAGATCCGCTCGGACACGAATCTTGAGACAATCCAACGGCTGAAACTGTGAACTGCATAATGCAGTACAGCAGGGGATATGAATTCAGAGATCACCTGCTTCTGTAGAATAGCATACCCCACTTTTCTTGATTTGATGGTTGAGAAACAGCTAAGTACACCTAGATCGGTGCGGCTGATACTGACCATCCGATCGGAAAAGGGCAGGCTCTATTTTTTTTGTTTTTTCTAAAAAGAAGCAGCAGATTCGGACTGGAGAAAAGAATATAGAAAGAAAGGAAGGAAGCAAGAAAAGTATTTTGATTTGATTTGATCTATGTTGGTTATTGCTATATTTGAGCTGCCAAAATAGCAATTGCTGTTTGTTTTGTTTGTTCCTAATTATGGTGCTTAGATCACGGGATTATAGTCACAGACCAACTTCTGATGGTAATTCCAATCTGCTGTCATGTGGGACAGCCCTGGCAGATTATTATCACATTATGTTATTGTGTCGTTACTGATGACTGAGTCAGGGCCGTAAATGAATCGAATCGAACTTGATATAAATCAAGCTTGAACCGAATTGAGCTGGAACTAAATCGAATCGAACTAGTTCAAACTCGAATCGAGTTCCGAGCTCCATATGATCTCAATTATTATAATTTTATATTTATTTTTCATATTACCATCCATAATTAGAGCTAAAATAAGTATATTATTTTATCCTTCTTTGATAATATAAATTAATTATCTATGTTTTTACTAATTTTATAACAAATTATCGTTAAAAAATTATATTTTATTAATTCAACAACAAAATAAGTATATTTTGTTAATTAAATAATAAAATATGTATATTATTACAAACAAATTTTGACAAAATAGTTCAAAATATGTGCAAATTACTATATATCGTGATGCACAAACGGTAGAGAGAACAAATGGAATAACACAAGAACACGAGAGATTTTTGTGAATTCACATAGAATTTGTTTTCTTGATAATTTGATAAACAAACAACAACTTCTTCTGCCCAAAGGGCATGACACGAGTTAAATAGGAAAACAAAAACAAAACCCTAAGAGACAACATCAAGCAACAATTACAAAAATAACCCTAAAAAATACAAAGAACAACTCAAAAACGCACAACAGAACCGTCTGGGGCAGACTGCTAAAATTTCGGACCGAAATAAATAATTTCGGGCCGAATTATGGCACTGTTTCAAAACACAAAAATTCGGTCCGAAATTAATAATTTCGGGCCGAAATTATTCCTGCCATAATGACCATGCTGTATTAATTCGTCATTTCGGGTGGGATGCCTTCCGAATATGAGAAAACCCAAAACATAAAAGTTGTAGCTCTTTTCGCTATCTTTCTACAGAATTTTGAATCATCTTGTTTGGTCCTATATTGAGGAAGTTATGGTCGAAACACCGCAGCATATCAATATAACCAGTGCGGGGCAAACCGCCGGGCTTCGAGGGCGGACCGTCGTCTGTCTGCATCATTCTCCCCCTCTAAGAAAAAAACTCGTCATCGAGTTTTGTCTTTATAGACTTCTTGTAAGTTGTACAACATGAGAACCAACACCAAAACAATATGAAAAAGGTCCAATGTTGTCCATGAAATAAATAAAATTTTCGTTCATCATTCTCCTTAACATATCAACAAAGAATATGGGTTTCACCAAGGTTGGATCAAACAAACTCTTGAAACTTATAGTTGTCGGTTCTTTTCTCGGTTTAAAAAAGGGATCTCTATAACCATGATTTGAGATTTTGATCTCAATGGAATTCTCATTTTTAAACTCTTTCGAAACCGCTTTGGTTGACACGAAACATGCCTCTAAGTTTATGATACTTGTAGGAATCGCCGTGCAATTTCCGGACAGCGGCACATCATACACAAGGTAATTACTAAAGGTTGGACAATTTGTAAAAGGTTTAATTTCTGATTGGGATTCGCCAACAACGATTTGGACATCCTCATTCTCTTCGAGATAATCATCAAAAATTGGCGGAGAATCAAAATTCATACCTTCACTGTCATCAGGACGAGATTTACCGTCAAACCCCGGAACTTCAATCTCCATCCCAAGGTTTTCAAAGGGCTGATCGGGCTCATGATGAAGCCTGTGATTTCGCCCTTGATTCGGAATCCCCCACGGGCTGAATTCCTCATCATCACCGCCTTCTGCAGAAGAGTCGAAGGAATCTGACTCCTCCTCTTCTTCTCCATTGGTAGAGCCCATTCTTGCCTCTGCAAGTTGGCGCTCTAACTCTCGGATTCGTCTTCTCATTGTTGCAATCTTGAGATCCCGCTGGTCTCGATGGTGGTTAGGCGACTCTTTGTCTTCAAGATCGACTCAACGACCCCGACTACGGCCCCAACTTCTACCACGACCACGGTACACATCCGCCATCAACCTGGTTGCTCTGATACCAACTGATGCACAAACGGTAGAGAGAACAAATGGAATAACACAAGAACACGAGAGATTTTTGTGAATTCACACATAATTCGTTTTCTTGATAACTTGATAAACAAACAACAACTTCTTCTGCCCAAAGGGCATGACACGACTTAAATAGGAAAACAAAAACAAAACCCTAAGAGACAACATCAAGCAACAATTACAAAAATAACCCTAAAAAATGCAAAGAACAACTAAAAAATGCACAACAGAACCGTCTGGGGTAGACTGCTAAAATTTCGAACCGAAATAAATAATTTCGGGCCGAATTATGGCACTGTTTCAAAACACAAAAATTCGGTCCGAAATTAATGATTTCGGGCCGAAATTAATGATTTCGGGCCGAAATTGTTCATGCCATAATGACCATGCTGTATTAATTCGCCATTTCGGGTGGGATGCCTTCCGAATATGAGAAAACCCAAAACATAAAAGTTGTAGCTCTTTTCGCTATCTTTCTACAGAATTTTGAATCATCTCGTTTGGTCCTGTATTGAGGAAGTTATGGTTGAAACACCACAGCATATCAATATAACCAGTGCGGGGCAGACCGGCGGGCTTCGAGGGCGGACCGTCGTCTGTCTGCATCATATCGAGCTATTGCAAATTGAATCAAGAAAAAATCGAGCCGACGTAAATCGAACTCGAGCTGATAAAAAATCGAATCGAGTTAAATCAAACTTGAGCTTAGACCGAATCGAACTCGAGCGAGTTACGGTTACGAACTTTTCTGCCAACCCTGGTGATGACAAATATTGCCATATATTATATTCCGTATATTAAGATTTCACAAATTTGGGTATATGAATGAAATCTTTGCTATTTAGATATTTCTTCATGAAATCTTAAATTTAAGATATTTCTTCATGAAATCTTAAATTTAAGATATTTCTTCATGAAATCTTAAATTTATTCTTGGGAATAAATTTGTAAATATTTCCCTACATCAAAATAATAATAATAAAAAAGAATCAATATCTCCAAATACTTATTCGAACTAGGGAACTAGTACAACTGACACTAAATTTTAGTCAATATCAAACTAAATGAAACTACCATTCATTTTTGCCTCCCATCATAGCTTCAAGTTGCAAAATAAATCTTGAATCAACCGAGAAGTCTCAAATCCTGAACATTAACTAAAAATAAAAGTATCCATACCATATGGACCACCATAGGTGACAATTTTATAAGGGAATTTGTATGTTTGGTACTTTAAAACCCTCTAATTATAATTTTGCCACTCTAAAGTTGGGTATTGCAAATTTGCCACTACAAATATTGAGTACTTTGTATTTTTGCCATTAAAATTTTTATATGACCAAATTGCCTTCAATCTCCTCCATGGCAACCCCTCGCGCGCCCCTAGCAGCCCCCCGCCCCCTGCGCACAGCCCCCAGCAGCGCCTCCCCCACCCCCCCCCCCCCCCCCCCCCCCACCCCCCACACACACACAGCCCCCTGCCCACCCCCCACTCCCCCCGGCATCCCCCCGGGAGGTGTGAGGGGGCAGCCGCCGGGGCGACGCTCGGGGTGGCACAGAGGGTGCGCGGGGGGCTGCCATGGAGGAGATTGAGGGCAATTTGGTCATATAAAAATTTTAATGGCAAAAATGTAAAGTACTCAAAGTTTGTAGCGGCAAAGTTAATGACAAATTTGTAATACCCAACTTTGGAGTTTCAATGTTACAATTTGAGGGTTTTGGAGTGGTATATATACAAATTCTCCTTTTATAAATTTATAAAATTGGTCCACTGACAAATCCTGGCCATATATAGTTGGTCCATTGGGCTGGGAAGGAAGCACATAAAACAACAACAATAGAGAAACTTATTACTGGATCGACATAGTTCAACTGGGCCGAAAAAAAATCCTATACGCACAATTTCTGGTTCGAGTGTTTTGTGTCAACGGCCTCCGTTTCTTTTTCAAACCGTTCTTCATAGAAAAACCACTATAAACGTTTATAGGTTACATTTCGAGATGTAACTTAGCGTCCATAGAAAAACTGTTCATAGCATCCATAAGTTACATTCCGAAATGTATCTGTTATATTTTAGAGTGTATATATTACATTCTGTATATATTTATAGATGTATGGACAGTTTTTTAATAGACGCAAGATGTTTCTCACTAATTAACATGCCACCCCCCAAAATATGTTGCTGGTTAATTAACTGCTTTCTTAGGAATGAATCAATATATATAAGATCCTTTAATATATCCATGTGGTTTGTTATGTTAATTCGAAGCCGTGCCAGCCACGCTGTTGCAGCTTAATTATCACATGACAAATTGCATCAGTTCAGAATTAAAGTCCTTCTACGGCTTGATTTCCGGATGAAGTTTCCGGCTTGCAATAATTTGCAATAATCATGAGACGAGTGATTTGTTCTTAATTCCATGATGATGAAATTCCATTATCTCGTGACTTAGAAAGATTTCCAGACCAGAGTCGGCCAACTGTTTTATCAATACTCAAGAGAGTAGTATGTAGCGTCTACCCCTTTTACTTATCCACCGGTCTGTTATATTTCTAATGAACAACTATCATTTTTCAGTAAACATTTGTATCTTTCCAATTAATAGATATCGTTTTCCAGTGAACAGATGTACTACGATTTCCAATGAACATTTATGCAACTGTGGTAAGAACAGATATACTACGATTTCCAATAAACATTTATACAACTGTGGTAAGTACATGGATGTACGTGGTGTGTCAGAACTGTGAGAGAGGTGGATGAGTGGCCTACTTGATAGGGGTGGACTCTACATATTATTCTTATCAAAATTCTCGTCCTCTATAAGAATCTCTGAAATCTATAAGAAAGAACAAATATCTTGCATCCATTAAAAAACCGTCCATACGTCCATAGACGTACAAACAATATAATAATTAAATACACCCAAAAATGTAATAGAGATACGCCGAAATGTAACATGTGACACTATAAACAGTTTTTTTATGAACGCTAGCTATTAATTACTCTTTTATATATATGTTACCAACAGGAAAGAAAGAATCTTATTGCACTCTCCATAGTCTCTTCTTTACTCATTCTCATCAAATATCATGAATTCACACGCCACCTCAATTCTCCTCCTGGCCATCTTCTTCTTCTTCCTGCCATTTTCAACCTCTTTCACAGCTCCAAACAATGACGCAAACGCCGGGTCGGATAACGATCATCACGATATCTACAAGTGGTGCGCAGAGACCCCGCATCCTTACGCCTGTCTGTACTACTTCACCAACAACACCCTCCCCTACATCCCCAAGCAGAAATCCGACTTCTTTCGCCTCTCGCTGCAACTTACGCTCCACGCGGTGGACCGTGCTCAGAGCCACCTCAAACGGTTGGGTCCGTACTGCAACTCAACCGCCGAGCTTACCGCTCTGCTAGACTGTTGGAAGCTCTATGCCAATGCTGCTCTCCAACTGAACCGCACCTTGGCAGGCGATTGTACGAATGTCGATTCGCAGACTTGGCTATCCGCCGCTTTGACGAGTTTGGCCACTTGTCAGAAGGGGTTTGCTGATCTCGAAGCTCCGGAGTCGGTTATCAGTCCTGTCATGTCGTATAATGTATCCGACCTTGTTAGCAACCTCTTAGCGCTTAACAAGGCATACAATTCTACGAAAAATGTGAGCAAGAACGCCGGTGGAGGCAAGAAAAGAATGAATTGGATGATGAAAAGTAGCCGGAAGTTGGATCGGCTGTCGGATTTGAAAGCCAATTTGGTCGTGGCCAAGGATGGATCCGGGAATTATGGTACGATAAAAGATGCAGTAACCGCTGCAGCGGCTGAATTATCCGGCACGAGTGTCGACAACAGCCAGTTTGTGATCTATATCAAGGCTGGGGTTTATAGTGAGAATGTGCAGATTGTTAACAGCCTCACCAATCTAGTTCTTGTTGGCGACGGCATCGGAAAAACAGTTATCACTGGAAACCGCAGCGTCGGTAACGGGTTCACTACTTTCAGTTCAGCAACTTTCAGTAAGAATTGAAAAATTATACATTTTCAAATAATATGTCTAATTATTTACAATTTTAATTATGATTTTATACTATTTAATCACAATTTCGGATTTTATATTACTGCAGGTGTACTTGGCAATGGATTCATGGCAATAGGGATCACATTTCGGAACACTTTCGGGCCAACTTCTCAGGCAGTAGCGATGCTTTCAGGCTCCGATCAGTCGATCTTCTACAAATGCAGCTTCGAAGGATACCAAGATACGCTATGCACATTCTCGCAGAGGCAATTCTACCGAGAATGCGACATCTACGGCACGGTCGACTTCATATTTGGCAACGCAGCCGTAGTTTTTCAGAAATGCAACATCTACACCAGGATCCCGGTACCCGGTCAGGCCAATGTGATTGCTGCACAAGGCCGATCTGATCCGAACCAGAACACAGGCATAGTGATCCAGTCGTCCAAAATCACCGCAGCGCCTGAATTCCTGTCTTCAAAGCAGACAGTGAAGTCCTTCCTCGGGCGTCCCTGGCAACGGTACTCGCGCACAATATTTGTGAGCAACTACATTGACAGCATCATCGATCCCGATGGCTGGACACCGACAGTACCGGATTTTGTCAATACGGTCTATTTCGCGGAGTATAGGAATACTGGACCTGGATCAAGACTTTCTTTGAGGGTACTAGATTGGCCGGGATATCATCTTATCGGGCGTCGATCGGTAATTTGGCAGTTCACCGCTAGTCGGTTCATTGCCGGAAGACGGTGGATTCCGGACACTGGTGTGCCATTTGATCCAGTATTCTGACATTATTTGAAGCTTTGCTATAATAAATAAAAAGATATTTTACTAGTTTGCTTGAAGTTTACCATTTCAGTTCATCAATCAATATGTTATTGATTTTTCTTGTGGTTAAATAAAGGTGGTCTATTTTATATTTTTGTATGAAATCAGCAGTAAATTTTGTTAATAAAATTATGTTTGGTTATGTCAAAATCTTCTTTTTTTTATAAAAAAATAATAAATTTTGACATTTTGTTAGTCATTTATATATCATAAACTCATTAATTAAGAATCAATAAAATTACAATCACTTGATTCATTTCCCATGAAAAGCTTTCAGCCTAGTTAATTTCTACTTTGTGATAATTAATTAATTGGATAAAGAGGAACAGATGTCCAGACTGCAAATGTCAGGAGTTCAAAAATTATTCTCCGTTTAATGGAATCATACCACTTTAAGGTCGGATAATCAGGGAAGTTAATTAATGGAAGACATTATAATTCTACCAGTAATTACTTATTTAACAAGCATATGTATATCACGTCTTCTGAAGCAGCCATTTGAGACGTACAATATGCAAGCAATTAGCAAAGCAATCTAACAAATGTAAAGTGAAGTCTACACTTCCATTATATGTAGTATTATATTATTGTATTAAACTATTAATTCACTAGTTGCAAATTAATGGATAAATATAACTTGCCACAAATAATACCCCCAAAACACTCCAACGCACTTGGGAAAAATTTACAAAAATATCTCTATTTTCAGAAAATCTTACAGAAATATCATTTATTTTTAAGAAAATTTACAAAATTACCCTACTATGAAAAATTTTTACAAAAATAACTCTCACAATCTTACAAAAATATACCTCCGTCTTCACAAAATTATACAAAAATGACCCTCCCCACCCATATGCCACTTCAACACAGGGTTGTGGGGGCATTGTTTGAGGCAGGGTATCATTGTCCTTAATTTGTAATGTAACGACACACCTCGGTAGTACCTGGCGCCTCGGGCCACCAGGCTGATCCGTTTTTAACGGGTCCGTATAACGTGCTCCTTGCACAAATATAGGCTCGGTTGGTTTTTGTTTATTTTTCGTTTTTCGTAATCAGAATTTCAGAACTGGGCACCGGATTTATATATGATCATATTTATGTGATGCTCGCAGATGCACTACTCAAAATGATGCCTTGATGATTAGTAGCCTTTCTATAAGCTAAGCTGTCTGTCCAAATGTCATTATGGTCTCAAGTGAAATATATTAGCGGTGTATAGAGTATAGACAATTAATATGTGATGAAATGAGCAAGCGTGTAATCATAGATGATCATATATTGTTTGACATTTCTGGTGTTGATAGTTGATGCCTGTATAAGAATTTTTCAATTAAAAACTTTTTTGTTGCTTGCTTTTGCATGAGGGAATCGAAGCGGAACTAAATAATTTGCTTGTTTTTGCAATAATAATTTTCTTATTCTTTTTTTTTATGTTTGGTTGGCAAGAGTACTATTTGGGGTTGTTCTATCTGGATCCAGTGCACTATCAGTCAATTGGATCAATTTAGGAAGCCATGAGTGCTTTCGGCCTTTGGATTGCTTGGGCTGAAACATTCGTACCCAAGATAGTGTTTTGTATGTTCTTAAAAAGGAAGTTCAAAGCATGCACGTTTGATCGTTTCTACAAACCAGTAAAGAGCCTAAAAGAACGAAATTGTTATTTTTTATAATAATTTTTTAAGATAATATGTAATGTGTCTTATATTGAGGAAATTGATATGAGTCTTAAATTTTAATAGGTTGAGTCATTAACATCAACGGGCATTAACGTAAATCAACGGTTTTGATCTATCCAAGAAAATGATCAACGGCTCAGGTTTTTTATTTGAGAAAGATAGTATTTTTATGTCATTTTTTCTAATATGCTTTTATTTATATATAGTAAGGATGGAACCCATGAGGCCATGATACAACTTTATCCAAAAACAAAATTTCCAATGCCATTGCAAGGTTTCTTAACATAATTCTTTAAATTTAATTGTTACCATCAAAGTTTCAATGAATTTCAATTTTCCAGCTTATATAATTTTCCAATTAAGTTAAATAAATGGACCGGACTATTTTATTTTTAAAATATATGATCCAAAGTGCAGTCTTTTGAATTATCGTCTTAAATAAATCTATCTGCCATTCTGCCCTGTAATATATTTTTTACATTGTTCTAGATATACAGATACTAAAAAGTAGATGTCAAAACTGATACCAAGTTATAATAAAATATATCTAAAATTGAAATATTAATGTACTAACTTGAAATGTTTTAGTATTAAGTTAAATAATATAAATTATAAAAATTAAATCACTTACATGAATTACCATTAAATCATATAAATATTATTTTAAAGTTACCGATAGAATATGTAAGAGCAAGAAGAAGTGAAAGAGCAATAAAAAAATAATAATAATACTATTTATATATCATTTTCATCTCATAAAAAATCAAATTAAATTTATAGTGTTTTATTTTGATCAAAAAATATTTCAAATTAATATCAAATTTACTTTATATGGTGGTTCTTTTTTGGTATCAATTGTGTTATCTCCTAAACATTTTTCTCATTTTGCAGGCGCACAATATAAGAAAAGTATAAAGCGCCACGTTGTTTTGCATCCTAACATCCCAAATGACTTGGGAAGTAGGGAGGCCCACCATATGAGACCCATATGTCAGTAAAAGCGAGATGTTCATTAACAAAACGCGTGGCACTGATCAGGGCCCCACAATATATTAGTAAATAAATTTATCTACAAAAAATTTAGTGAATTAGGCGACCGAGATTATCCAATCCGATCACTCCAATTTTTTTCGAGTTATAGCTAGTGAACACCCCATTTATCTATTTACCGGTCCACCGTATTTTTAATGAATAAGTATCATTTTTCAGTAAACATTTACATCTTTCCGATCAACACATATCATTTTCTAAAAAAAACAGATACAATACATATTCCAGTAAAACATTTATGCAACTATACATAGATGTATGTAGGTGTGTCAGATTATGAGACAATTTTAGTAAATATTTATGCAACTGTAACAAGTATATAGATGCATGTAAGTGTGCCATAATCGACGGTGCTCTACTTTATAGTGGACTCAACATTTTTTTTTTTTTTTTTCCGTTTAGTCCGCAGAAAGAACGGCACCACCGCCTTATACGGCTATTTTTGGTTTCTTCACTTTCTTGCTGTTTTTTTATAAATAAGCCCCCTGGGAACCCAAATTTGAAGAATAAGCCCCAAATCATGTGTTTTTGAAAAATAAGCTGGACGCTAGGATACCATAGCGTCCCAGTCATTTGGTATGGACGCTACACTATCATAGCGTCCCTATTATGTATAGCCTAACACAGAATTTTGTTCAAACAGTGGGACTCTGAGGTAGTGCAGAGTCCAAAAAAACTCGGGATGCTATAGTACCCCAGCGTCCAACTTATTTTTTAAAAACACATAATATGGGGCTTATTGTTCAAACTTAAGTCCCATTGGAGCTTATTTATAAAAAAACCGGACTTTCTTGCAAGTGACAGCAAACCCAAAACCAAATCAAAATCGTCAGTTACTCCCATTCCCATCTCCATTCGCGTTGTGGCAGAACAACAGACGCAACCAAACCAAACCAGACGTCACTCGCACCACGTGTCCCCTCCTCCCTGCGCCTCCGCTGCATGGCACTGCCACTACTAAAGTCCCTCCCTCCCTTCTCCACTCGCACCATAGTGTAGCATAGCATAGTTAGCATAGCAAGATGGCGAGGTGGGTTGTCCTAGCTCTGGCTCTGGCTCTGGCTGCGCTGGTGGTGGTGTTGGGTGAGGGAGCGTTGGTAAGGGGCGCTGCTGATCGGTGGGAATTTCCCAGGATCAGACTACCCTCGGAGAAGAGAGAGGGCCGGGAGGTGGAGGAGGATGAGATCGGGACCAGGTGGGCTGTGCTTGTTGCTGGCTCCATGGGGTTTGGGAATTATCGCCACCAGGTTGACTAATACTACCCTTTGATTTGTTCTGTTTGTTTGATTATTTCCCTTTTCTTTTGCATGTTGGTATAGGGATAGCAAAGATGATGTTTAGTGTTCATGTTGATTGAGAAAATATTTAGACTGATGGGTTTAAATGATATGAATAACTTGAATAGTATATAATTTATAACGCAGTCGGTATCGATTTTGGTATCTTGGTATCTGTATATCTGTTCCTTTTCCCTTTTGCATGCATGTTGTTATAGTGATACCAAAATTGGTACCGACGGGATTAGTATTCATATTGATTGAGAAAATATTCAAATTCATGGGTTTAAATGATACAAATAACTTGAATAGTATATAATTTAGTATGAATACTAACACAGTTGGTATTGATTTTGGCGATTTTGGTATCTGTATATCTGTTCCCTTACCCTTTTGCTCGCATGTTGATAGAGGGATACCAAAGTTGATATCGAGTATTTGTATTAATTGAGAAAATATTCAAATTGATGGGTTTAATGATATGAATAACTTGAATAGTATAGTTTAATATGAATACTGATACATCAGTATTGATTTTGGTATCTATATATCTGTTCCCTTTCCCTCCCTTTTGGATGCATGTTGTTATAGGATACCAAAGTTGATACCGATAGATTAGTATTCATATTGATTGAGAAAATATTTAGATTGATGGGTTTGAATGATATCAATTACTCGAATACTAAATAATTTAATATGAATATTAACACACTCGGTATCAATTTTATCAATTTTGAACTTTGGTATGTGTATATCTGTTCCCTTTCCCTTTTGCATGTTCTTCACATGTTTGATACTCTCAGGGTTGGTTAGTCTGCATGTCATGGAATTTGGTACTTGGTGCCTGAAATTTTCATAACCAGGTGTCAATTTCAATATTTCATCATGTACAGTATATATCTAGCAGAGAATTTTCAATTTTGGTAGGTTTTGCAGCACAGTCCATGTAAAATTGACAAATTGTTGGTTGTTTGTTATGCGAAGGCGGATGTGTGCCATGCATACCAGCTGCTGAAGAGGGGAGGCTTGAAAGATGAGAACATAGTGGTATTTATGTATGATGACATTGCTTCCAGTCCTGTCAACCCTCGGCCGGGTGTCATCATCAACCACCCGGAAGGCGAGGACGTTTATGCTGGCGTCCCTAAGGTTTTTCCTTTTTCTGCTTCTTTTTTATTAATCAGTGTATTTTTCTACTTTGATTTTGGGGGGTCAGGAGCAGCACCTTTTTCGCCTCGGTTTACGACTTGGGATTATTAAGATTTTCTGAGGTGGTTGTAGGTCAACAACAGATCCAGTTTCGATCCATAATCCCATAGGATTATCTGTTTTAAATTCTGGTTATTGTAATTGAACTCGCTGGGTGTCACAATTGTTATTTTTAAAAATTTCCTTTAAATTCTGGTATTTTCATCTGAATAAGTTGGTGTTCAGCAGACATAGAGCTGGCATATACCAGATTCTGCTTCTTCTGTATTGGATCATCAATTACATTTGATATTTGAATACCAGCTAAATGCATAACTGAGGTTTCAATCTATTTATTTCTGAGTTAGTTTGTATTGCTTTCTGTGATTGAAGCCAAAAATGGGGATTGGCTTTGCTGATTACAGAATTAGCTTAGTAAAGTTACTGATAAATGATTATATCTCTACTATGTTGTAATTAATTCCTTTTTGGTTGTATATTTTTTCTATGAAAAATGTTTTTCTTATAACATTCTAAGCTAGTATAAGATACTGATAGCCTCTTATGTCTTTACTATATTGTTTTTAGTTCCTTTTTAGGTTGATGTTATTTTCTATGAAAGATTCCCAAAAAACTGCTTTGCTTATTACAGATATTGCCCTGCTAACAATTGCTGATATGCTCTCTACAATCTGTCCTTTTGAAAACAAATTAATTTAGTCAATCTAAATTTAAATTTGCCATTATCTGTTGTAATGCTTTTGAACTTTTATGTGCTTTAGGACTATACTGGAAAGAATGTCACAGTGCAAAATCTCTTTGCGGTACTCTTGGGTGACAAATCTGCAGTTCAAGGTGGAAGTGGCAAGGTCATTGAGAGTAAAGCTGACGATCATATCTTCCTCTATTATTCTGACCATGGAGGACCTGGTGTTCTTGGTTGCATTTTCTTATCTTTGCTTGTGTTTTTCTCCTCTACATATAAATATTGTGCAAAAAAACCTGCATGATATATGCTAGATCAGTTGATTAGCTTCTATTTATCATTATTTCTTTCTTTGGTTTCGTGGCAGGAATGCCAAACATGCCTTATCTCTATGCTGGCGACTTCATAAAGGTTCTGAAGAAGAAGCATGCAGCCAATAGCTACAAAAAAATGGTAACAACATTCTTCCTAAACTACGATTTTGTTCATTCTTACGAAGGAACTAGTCATTTTTAGCCTATGGTGATGTTTTCTGATGGCCATCATTTCTGTTTACTTAATCTATATTTATTTTGTAAGTTAGCACATCTGTATTTCAATTTTGGTTCGATAGGTACTATATGTGGAGGCATGTGAAAGTGGGAGCATGTTCGAAGGTATGATGCCAGAGGACCTTAATATCTACGTCACAACAGCTTCTAATGCAGTAGAGAGTAGCTGGGGGACTTACTGCCCAGGGATGCGACCACCTCCTCCTCCCGAGTTTCTGACATGCCTTGGTGATTTGTACAGTATTTCATGGATGGAAGACAGGTTTTCTCCTTTATAAGTTTGATCATATTCTGTTCTGATGTTCTGTCAGTTAGATAATACAGCAGTAGTTGCAAAATCTGATGAACGATCACCTTGTTTAAAAAAATCAGCAGTTCCTGTATGCAAAATATACCTGTCTTGTAATAAGATAAAACAATTTACAGAAACACACAGTTTTTTCATTTTCTATACTTCTGTTTGCATTTTTCATTCCAATCATACTCCAATTTATTTATTGAAAAATATTATTTCTTTGTATTATTGAATGTTCTTGTTGTTAGCATTTTGGTAATTGAATGGTAACTGCACTTAGGTGCATCCGAGAAATTATCAACACTCGTAATTTGGAATTAATAGATGAATGACATAATTTGTTTGGAAAAATGGAATCATATACTTCTTTTTTTTTTTTTTTAAGATTACAATTAACCCAACTTGGGTGGTTTGTAAATTTCTATGGTGAAACTAACTCTCAATTTTTCTTGCAGTGAATCACACAACTTGAAGAAGGAAACGATCAAGACGCAATATGAATCGGTGGGTCTTGAAAAAAAAAATCAAAAGTCAATTGAAAATTTCTGACCCTGTACACTGTTAAATCTAATACTTTTGTGGGCAGGTGAAAGAGAGAACTTCAAGCTTGAATATCAATGCAGGTGGGTCCCATGTGATGGAGTACGGTGATAAATCTTTCAAGCAAGAGAAATTGTACCTTTATCAAGGATTTGACCCTTCAAATGCAAATGTTACTGAAAATGGCTTTTTGGCAAATAAACTGGAGACGGTCAACCAGAGGGATGCTGACCTACTCTTCCTATGGAAAAGGGTGAGTATTTATCTCTTAACTAATTTCTGAGTTCATAACTTTTTATCACGTGAAGTGATTAAGGTATGCAATCTTAGATAAAAAATATGAATATGATCGGTAAAGAAATAAATTATTGAGAACCATCTTTTAGCCAGGACTGCATTGTTATGAGTGCATAGAACTATTTTCTGTCTGACAACTCTGGATGGCAAAAAAAATTTTCCATATTCTTCCTTTATGCTGAAGTGAAAAGGTTAAAGTTCCACATTTGTAAATGTGCCAGTTTGGTTTAATCCGTGAATTCATGGTTTTCATTTTGTCTGTACCACTTGGGCAATATATCATTAACATACTGGAGCATATATATTCCATTTTGCAGAGTTCGTACAGGTTTACCATCAGTCCTTGCTCTTGTTTTTCTAGTGTGTTCCTATATTTGTATTGAAGTATATTTTGTTGGTTATTCACTTGGTAAAGCATTTGATTTTTTTATGAAGCATTACTGAACTGACAAATTCTGCTAAAGTTTAGAGAATGTTTTTTGTGTTATCCGCAGTTGATGCTATCAGGTAAATTATACTATGTTTCATATAGTTTCAACGCACCTAGGTACTCCTTTCCTTCTTAAAGTCCATGTTGCGATAGAACTGGAGCTAGCTCAAGAAAAGAGGAAGTTTGCCAAGTCTACTATAGTTTGACTTTTACTTCTACCAATGTCTACCCCAGTGTCTTTGGTTGGGCATTTAGTTAGAAACCATGATATTTTCCAATATAAATGTATTATGCCAGTTAAAATTTTTTTTCTTCCATATATGTTCAGTTGCTCTAGTGGTAATACTTCTTCCTGCTGGTATCTTATTCAGTATGAACGATTGGAGGGAAGACCAGAAGAGAAATCAAAGGTTCTTGAGGAGATAACAGAGACAATGGTACACAGAAAGCACTTGGACAACAGCGTCAAATTCATTGGAGAGCTCATATTTGGTATTGAGCGTGGTTCTTCTATACTTCAAACTATTAGAAAAGCCAACCAACCTTTAGTTGATGACTGGGGCTGCTTGAAATCAATGGTAACTTCTTTTATTTGACCATGTAATTTCATAGAAAATTGTATGAACTGTATATATAAATCATAGACAATGTCAGTCAATTGTTATGGATTACACCATAATAACTGTTACAGTACCCAACACATTGTGCTGTGTTTCTCTAACAGCGTTGGTACACTTTTTAGTGAACATGTTTTGAATATTTACATTTTGCCGAATAGACCCGTATAAGAGAGTGTTCCCAAAAATCTCATCTAGCTAAAATGCTGGAAAGTGTTCTCTTTTCAATATAGTTCATTGGGCCTGTGAGTTAAAATATTTAGCCATTTCTTACAGGTTAAAGAATTCGAGACGCATTGTGGGTCGTTGACGCAGTATGGCATGAAGCACATTAGGGCATTTGCAAATATTTGCAATCAAGGTGTCACTAAGCATGCAATGATGGTGGCTGCTAGAACTGTATGTGAAGGCTACATCGTGCCCAGGTGGAACCCCTTGATCCAAGGTTATAGTGCTTGATTAGTTGATTCCATATCACAGTGATCAGTAAGTGGCGAATCAATTGCCTTCTTTTCTTTTAGTTTCCTCGAGCCCCTTGTCCGGTGGCGAAGAAAAAAAAACAAGAAGAATATAATGTTTTATAGCTGATCTATGTGTGCTGTAAAATTAGCGTATTGTCTGTCTATATGTGTGATAGTATCGTTGGTAGTCGAAACTTGGACAATTCTAGTGTGATATATGGAGAAAACCTGTTTACACAAAAATCACCATGTTTACAAAAAGAAAGAACTACATCTTGGCCCGGTCGAGGCTCATGCCAAGACCTCTTTTCTTCTAGTTTCTGAATCGTTAGATAATCATCTGACTATTCTTAAGTGGAGAAGCCGAACCACTTGCCAGAACCGAGCTAGTTTCCGAGTTTCCCTTTGGAGCCTGCATGGACAAGGCAATTTGTTAAACTTTTGCTACTATTTTTTTCCTTTGATCTTGTAAGGTTATGAAAGAAAGGTTGGCACTTACAAGATCTTTTGCAGAAGGCAATGAAGACTACAAAGAGTGCTAAACCTGCCAAGACGCCCACTATAATTGCTACTGTTCTTCCAATGTCATCATCCGAGTACTCTATATGCCCAAAGCAGAAACATAATTTAAAAAAAATTACATAATATAACACTAAATTTCAGTCCCAATTAAAAATACAAAAAACCCACAAAATTCAGTGAGGTTTGCCATTTGCACAAGCAACGGGACGAGATCACAGGAATATATTCGGTTGAATAAATTCTCTAGGCGTGTGGGTGGTTAGTGGAGTGGGGAATTTATGCCACAATGCTTTTTATAAGGGGCCTATTATGTTATCACTTGTATTGGGTGACTACAGATCAAGGCAATTGTAGTCCTGATTGAAGACTTTCTGTGCAGTAGAGAAAGGTGATTTACATCTTTAATTACTTTGAATTGATTCTAAAAGCGACCTCTACGGACAAGAAGATGAATTAATTAATTGGATGGTATAAGGTACCGGCCAGACAAGGTGCTCTAGTGATAGAAGTGAAACCACTAGCCATACCTTTCTTGGTATTCGTAAAGACTTGATAGAGAAAATTTAACTTTTTATTGCCAACGGCTTGGTAATTTTGTCATTGTTAAAGGGGAATGGTTACTTTTTATTAGGCTAATTCTGCTTTGGATCAGATAAAATATGGGCCCTTTTTTTTTCATAATTGGATGGTCATTATATGTCTTTTAGATATAATTAGACAGATGTGAACTGTTCGATTCAAAATAAAAGGTTACTTAGTTGATCCATTGCATGACCACTCTTTTATTTTATTGTACGGTGCCTCCAAATTTATGTTCCTTTTGGTGTCCGGAAACATCGCGATATATGCATGAGAATAAGGTGAAGCAATCAAGGGAGAATGATGGTTCATCTTCTCATAATTATAATTATATTCCAAACTAAATATTTTTAATATTTGTAAGCTTTGAAATTGAATGATGAGCTAATTATTTACTACCAAGGATCATCAATCTGAAATCAAATATTCGACATCCTAATCATAATAAACTTCGGATGTGGATCCTCATTAATGCTAAATTGGTAATTCCATGGTGGTCCCTTTGCCATGTTTCCCCTTTTAATTGGTTTAAAACTTAAAATGGTGCAATCATCATAAACCCTGAAAGTCCTAAACCACACACTAATTTGTATATTTTTTTTTTTTTTACAATTTGGTACAATTAAATCAATGGTCATAAACTTCATGAATTAGTTTAATCTCTAATAGTATTATAATTTGATGAACTGCTTTTGGGTAATGATGGAGTAGTTTATTTATTGGCTATTTCTGCTATAGATTGGATGAAATATGGACCATTCATTTTTCATAATTAGATGGTCATGGTAAGTCTTTTAGATACTATTAAAGAGAAATGTTTGACGAGAATCGTCTGATTTTAAATGAAATGTTGCGTGCTTAGCAAATCTACAGAAGAACAACTCTTAATTATGTTAGTTTGAGTATGGTATGGTATTGGTATGGTACCTGCTGATGAATGGAAGTAGTAACCAGAAGCCCAGTACCGGGCATAGCATTGAGCCAGGTACACATCGGCGGCCTTGGCGGAGCCGCACGAGTTCCTGAGTTCACTTACTGCCTCTGCCAGGCACGTCGTGCAATCTGCCGCTGCTAGGTCACCGATACACTGCGCATAGCCCTGCACCGATGCCGAGCTCGACACCCGGAACCCGTTTCCGCTCTGCAAATCCGCTAGCACATCGTCCCTACGCCTCAAGAACTCGTCGTCGTTGCTCGTGCTCGTGCTGCACCTCCGGTATGCCAACACCGTATCGTTCTGACCAAGAAAGTTGTTGTTGCTGTACCTGATGAAGCAACTGTCTAACTGGAGCGACGCAGAGAAGGCGTACGAGCACACAACACTGAGCTGCATGACTGCATTCTGGATGCACGCGGCGCACGAAGGCGTGTCGAGATCGCCACGACACTGGTAAAGACCATACACTGCGTTACCAGGCGCCGAATCGGTGCCGGTAGTGTAACTGTTGTAGAGCTCATGAGATGCGGTGGTTGCCAGGGACGAGAACAACGCGTTGAGGTTGGTCTGGTACTGCGAGCCGTCCGGGAACTTCGAAGGGGAGCAACCGGCGTACACGAAGGTTGGCGTGGACAAGGCATGTACATGGTGCCAATATATAGAGAAAAGCATCATGGTGATGGTGATGATGTGCATGATGTGAAGCATGATTTTGGAGTGAGTTTGATCAAGTTAGCTTCTTTAGGAGAGTGAGAAAGGGGGAATTGAAGTGGCTTGTGATGAGAGAAGTGTAGTGTAGTGTAGTGGTTGATTCGGGGCATTTAATTATGGGGTATTTCTTTTTCTTTCATCATTGCATTATACCAGTTTGTGGCTCGGGGGACTTCTTACATGTTTCTATTAATAGTTTTTTGTTTTCTTTATTTTCTGAAGAGCCAAAATTGGAGGGTCATTAAGTCTTTAATTCTTCATTAGGGACATGGGTACAATATATATAATTTAAGGAAATGATATGTACTAAATTATTAATTGATATTGAAATGAAAATTGCAGATAATAATATATCATGAGTAGTTCTTCTATCGACAACCGTTTATTTTCAATCGAGCGGTTCAAAATTTACAGATCAAGAACTTCTCCTTACTTGTACTCCAAAAATATATTATAATCATCTGATCCAATAAAATGAACGGTTCATATTTCTTCCAATTCATAGAAGAATTCACCGTATATCATTAAACCACACATTTTTAAATATAGTAAAAAATGCGTATTGAACATTTATTATTGTATTATACTTAAGATATAATAACCACAATTCAAGTATTCCACCAGCAATAATTGAGTCCCTCAAACAGAGGTCGATGTCTCAGATAATTATGCAAAGCTAGCTGCTGTCGTTATTTTGGTTTGAGAGGCATCTACGCAAGAGTCAATACACGAAAACAAAATGAGCTTGACCAGTTCTTCTTCATTGTACCATTTCCGGGTTCGGGGTTTTTTTTTTTTTGATAAGTAAAGTTACCATTTCCGGGTTCGGGGTTGTTACTCGATTATTCAACTAAAGTTACTAAACTAAGCTGCCCCTGGTCAACGAAATGTGTTTATTTAAAATAAAATTTTGAAAAGAGAAACTTTTTTAAGAACCGGCTTTCGTCTAGTGACTAAGAGTAACGCTCTCTCTGTGGGAGGTTGTAGGTTTGAAATCTGGATGGGGTCTTCTAATTGATATTTAAATTTGAGTAGCTTGACAAAAAAAAAAAAAAGAAACAGAGAAACTTTTTTGTTACTGTCTGCACTATAATTTGATTCAAAAATACTAATTGAAAACCTTCCCTTAGAATTTGATATCCCAATTGAAATGCAGAAAAGTAAAGGTGTGATCCACCGAGCTTAATAGGCCCTTTTAATTGGGCTGAATATTGATCTTATCAGGCCAGCAACAAAACATTTGATGGTCATTTCAGGCCATTACAGACAGTTAAGAATTGGGCCTTAGTTTTACTCAGATTTTTTAGGTGGCGTATATCATTCGACATTCGACAATGTGATCAACTATGGGCTAAGCCCATTAGCTGCCCAATATAGAGGTTAGAGTTTATATATGTGCTTGATTGAAATATAGAGAGTTAATATATACACGGTCCGTACCATAGCAACGAAGAAAATGCGAGTCACAATTTATATGTCCCAGAAGTAGATAGGAAAAGACAAGAGGAGCATTTTTTATGATAGACAAAATAAATAAAAGAAGTCACGAGTCTTAAACTTGGATTAGAATCAAGAGTAAGTAAAGCCATGATGTCATACATAGTACAGATCCATTGATTGTAGGAGTGTATATCTTCCACACAAAAATATTCTTCTACATTAAATTTCGAAATTATTTTTTTAAAATAGTTTAAAAAATCATTGGTTTTGTTATAATGAATATTTTAAAAAATGGTTATTTATCATTCTAAAACTTTTTTTTTTAATTTTAAATCACATGATTTAGAGTTTACATTCGACGGTTCGGATCGACCCTTTCGATTTCAAATACGAAGATCTATACCCATGGTACCAATCAACATGTTCTATAGTCTCACTTTAAATTTAAAATCAAATTTAGCCCAACCCCCCTATGCCTTCTATTTAAATCCCTAACCCTTTTTTGAGTAAAATGGAAAGATTGCGATAGGCTAGCTACCTCACTACCCACAGGGCACAATCCATTTGCCCAAAATAACTCCTCTGAGTTTTCCTATCTTTAATTTCCAATTTTCCATTCTTCAAATGAATGAAAAAGAAAGATATGCCTTTGAGAGGCCACCAAGTACCAACTGCAAATAATATATATATACTGGAATCATAAGTCATAACTGACACAAGTTTGTATAGATGCTTTGCGGGACGAAAATAGAAAGGCCAAAAACTGAAAGGAAAAAACGATCGTATTTGATGAGATAAGATGACAACGAATCGGTTGAAAGGATTTCTAGAACTCTTTTTATCGTGTAATGTTAGATAAACTAAGAGAAACATCTTGCTTCTATCAAAAAACTGTCCATAATCCATAGATGTGTACGTAATGTAACAGATACGTACATTCTGGAATGTAACATATAAACAATATGGACAGTTTTTCTATGAACGCTAGGTATTACTCATAATTAAACTAAGCATAGCGATTGCTTTCTTTTCTAAACTCAATTATGGCACAAAGTATGTGCAATCGGCGGCGTACGTGCTGAATTCCTTTTATAACATGGGCTTTAATTAGCTCTTATATAGTTATTCCATTTTTGTGCATTCCCCATTCTGTCTATCCAAAAAAAAAGAGAGAGAGGGGGGGATAAAACCCGTAAAATGCGTCCAAATTAAGTGATAACAAGAGAAATTAGAAACGGGACAATAATTTTGTTGAATTTTACTCCCATACTCCCACCAAAACAATTTTATTTTCGATCTGACAATTATAAATGAATATAACCCATTATAAGATTGATCTGTGACGGATAGAATTATCTGGGTGTGAGCATGAAAGTAACGTCCTTGTTTGTTTATATATGCATCAATGTATGAAATTCCACACAACAGAAAACATCTTAATGGGCCAATAAATCCACAGACAAACACAATCATAGGCAACCGCACAGAGGATCACAAATAAACCAAAGAAAAGTCCCAGCTGAAACCTCAGCAGCTGCTGTTAAAAAAAGGGTCAAAAATCGGACACTGTACAAACCTATGTTGCACGGGTGCGGGTGCGGGTATCGTATCCGATACGATACGGGTGCGGCGATACGGCAATTCTCAAAAAACTAGGATACGGGAGTAGTTATATTAATATTATATTAATAATTATTTATATAAAAATATATTAAAAAAATATATTAAAAAAATAATAAACAAATGTGGGACTTCATAATATATTTAAGAAACAATATACTATGACACAAACTAAAGGATGGCCCAGTGGTTGATGGAGTTAGTTGCTGCTCTACCAAGCCCGGTTCGATCCCACCCTCATGCAATTTATTTATTTGAGTGATTTTTTCAGCGTCCAAAAGGGATCCCGTGTGGCGAACTGAGAATGGCAGCGCGTGTAGCTGGTGATGTTCCATACCAAACGTATCAAGCCGTATCCGAAACGTGTCAGAATGGTATTTAGGCCGTATCGGGAAGGTGTCTGGGCGAATCCTTGACCGAATCTGTCAGTCAAAAGTGTCATAGTTCGCCGATACGCCAGCTGGAGTATCGGGTGCGAATCCCACGCGTATCGCACACGAATCCGTATCGGATACGTATCCGATACGCGGTGCGGTGGGTCTGGGCCGTATCTGGGTAGCATAGGTACAAACCAAGCAAAAATAAAAATAAAAAAAGATACCAAATCCAACGGCACATATTGAAACCCAAGCAAACCAAGAGTTCAGATATCGCCGTTTTTCTTTTCATCCTTCTTCTCCTCCTCCTTTTCTTACTTCTTCTCCGGAGGTTTCTCGGGGCCTACGCTTATGACCTCAGATGCCCGTTTCGCCTTGTTCAACTGCTTCACCACCTCCACCACATCGACCGTCCCCGTGATGGTCAGGATTCCTTTCTCCACATCCAGAGATAAGGATTTCACACCTGCACAAATATCGGCAGGCATTAATTAATCAGTGATGAAACATCAAACATATATGATATATGGAATTAAAGCTTTTTAACTAGTAAAGAGGACATTAACTAACTTGCACTTTATGAATGGTAAGATCAAGATATGATCAAGCAAAATGATAATTACTGTGCTAATATATATATATATATATAACTCTGATTTGTTCTTGAATTTTGCTTTTCTACTTTTGATAGGGTATTAACATACCTGGTACCTTGGCAACCGTCTTCATGATGGCAGGCTTGCATTTCTCACCATTGGTTTGAACTCTCAACTCAATCTTCTGAAAATGTTGCATTCATATGATCATATATATCAGAAGATAGCTAATTGTACAGATTTATTCAATCTACACAAAAAAAAGAAAGAAATTTTCAAAAGAATAGAGAGGATACCAATATTAAAAGAAAAATTAGAGTATATAACCTTAGAAATGATCTCCAGAAACCAAAGATCATGGAATGGAGCTTGAATTAATTCAGATGCCAAAGCAATAAATCATGCAAGAAGATCAAGAGATGGATTGAAGGAGTACATATGCAGAAAAAAATGCTTGTTGAATGTTGATCCCTTCAATGAAGCTCTTGATGAGAAAAATTCCAGCATAAATTTAAAATAAGAACATTAAAAAAAAAAATGTGTTTGTTGGTTCGGAGTCCGAATCTGCTGTTATTCTTTGAGAATATATAACAGGACCCTGTTTATCTAATATGGACCGTTAGATCAAAATAGACGGCTCGTTCGGCCCAATTAAGATTATAGGGGCTTTTTCCATAATTAATCTCACCCGTTGATTTTAATCTGACTGTCCAGATGCAGATAACAGGGTCCTGTTATCCAAATTGAGATAACAGCGGAAGTAAACATGTTGGTTCATGTATCACGTGGGCGCACAACCAGTCTTCCTGTCAAGGAATATTTCTCTGTAGGGAAAAAAAGAGAGAGAGAGATTGTGTTGACTTTAATTTTAGTAGTTAGGAATGGTTGCAATTTTTATATGAGGGATCCAATAACCATAAATATTGATAAGATAGTGACCATTTATTATTTATATATAAACTAATAAATCTAAACCATTAGATGTATTCTAAATCATCTAAATAACATATACACAAAAAATGGTAAAGTTTTAACATTGTTTCAATAGTCATCAAGAGAAGAGAAAAAAAATTATAAAATTTGAACTGTCGATTTTTGTTAATGCTTGATGCATATGTAAATAAAATCAAAACGATACATGTTTTTGTGTACACATAAAACATGATGAGGAGGGTTCCAATGCCACAAGTTTTTTTGTGCCACAAGGTGCCACAAACTCACTTTTTTATTTATATTTCAAAATTTTGTATTCAAATTTCAAATAAAAACCGTTGATATTATTTATGTTCATGAGAGATGTATGCATATAAAATTTCATGAATTTTGAAATTCATTTTGTACTAGATTAAGTGGCTTAAAAATGAATGGATCTAATTAACTATGATTGCTTGATTTTAATACATTCATATTTAACCCACTTAATCTAGTACAAAATGAACTCCAAAATTCATGAAATTTTATATGCATGCATCTCTCATGAACATAAATAATATCAACATTTTGATTTAAAATTTGAATCCAAAATTTTGAAATATATATGAAAAAGTGAGTTTGTGGCATCTTGTGGCACAAAAAACTTGTAGCATTGGAACATTACTCAAACATGATATATACAACACATTCTATCAATTAATTTTGTCATTTAACAATTTAAATTGTAGTTATTTCAGATTTAATTTCATGGTCACCAATCGGTCACAAAAAACATGGCTACTTGATCCCTACTCTTTTTATATTTGGAATTTTTTTTTTATCTAGGTTAATAAGTTTTTTAATTATATTTTTGTTAGTATAAAGTATCTATAACGTTTTAAACAGTTTAGTAATATCTGTGCAAGAATTTGAAACTTCACAATTTCAATTTGTACATTAACTCTCCAGGCCTAATGTACAAGTTATATTTATTTCGTACAATACATAAATATAATTTTCAAAGCTTTTGGTTATTTTAATCCTTACTATATATAAAAGCATATTGGAAAAAATGATATAAAAGGGCTGACTTCCTTAAATAAGAAACCTAAGTCGTTGATCATTTTCTTGGATAGATCAGAATCATTACTTTACGTTAATGTCCATTGACGTTAATGTCTCCACCCATTAAAATTTAAAGCTCATATCAATTTCCTCAATATAAGGCTCATTATATATTATCTTGAAAATTTATTGTAAGAAATAACAATTTCAGCCCAAAACAACGCGTGGCTCTTACTAGTGGATAACTATTCGTAGAACACGGCAGATTAATTAACAGTGCCAAAGTTGCTAAGGCTTAATTTTTTTGTAGATAGCAGCGCTCATACGTACTTCAAGTCTTAAACCAACTTATTTAATTGCCTAAGCATTTTTATATACTAGTAAAGAGTTCATGCTTTGTTTTGAACTGAAATTATTATTTTTTATAATAAATTTTTAAGATATTATGTAATGGGTCTTAAATTGAGAAAATTGATATGGGTCTTAAATTTTAATGGCTAGAGATATTAAAGTACATCAACGGTAGTGATCAACATAAGTAAACAATCAACAGCTATGATTTATTTCTTGGAGAAGATAGCTAGACCTCTCATGTCAAAAAAATCTAATATACTTTTACTAGAAAAGTAAGGATAAGAGTAACAATATAAAGTATTATCAACCTGGCACACTAGCATATATTAATTACCCAAGTTGTCTTTTGTTAGTGATTTAACACTAACATCGATAAAATTATTATCGTTCTAGCAGTCAGCACCAATGGCATCAAATTAAAACGTAAAATATAATTGAGAAAGAACTTAGCGTCCAATAAATTAATCGTTCAACCATCCCATAAAAATAATAATTAATAATCCACCATCTAGTTTTGAATTAGCAGTTATATATCGAATTATTCTATTACAACTTTGCAAGCAGAGTTTAATTAGTAGACCAAACTGTAAAGTATAAGCAGAGTTTTTAGTAGACCAATGAAAATTCGAAAAGTCATGTCAATGACTACACTTATCAATTTTGGCGTATACATACATATAAAATTACGTGCTTTGTGAACTACAATTAATCACCCCTTAATTACTTTACACTCCATCTAATTTTTAGTTTATAAATTCAAATTATTCAAAACGATCTACATAAAAGTTACATTCAGACCAAATTTTACATTTTTGGAAATTGTTTGCATTGTTAGGGAGGGGTGGAAAAATTTTCTGATGATTTCTAAACCACCTTATAATGGCCAATAATGTTGTCTCAAAAAAAAAAAAAAAAAAAAGCCAATAATGGCGATTTTCTGCCTTCACAAAATAATAGCTAAAAATCCCAAAAAATTACTTGATAACGTTTCATGGTAAAATTTTCATATGGAGATGATTTTGAATGTTGTGATGGACCATTTGAATTATAAATTTCAGATACGAGTGTAAAGTAAAACGTACTCGAGTGAATCCATCGTAGAATTTAATTATATATACTTACGTATATATGTTGCCCAGTATTAAAGTTTACGTGGTAAAAGATAATATAAATTAATATATATATATGAACAATTAATTATATATATATATATATATATATATATATATATATATATATATATATTGTATTACAAACTAAATGAGTTCGAATAATTGTACAAGTGAAAATTTTGTCTACAATGCTAGCTATGCATTTTTTTTTTTTAGTCTAAATTATTTTCCTGCCGGCAGCTGCCCACGAATTGCGTATTATATCTTGCCAAGGCAACATATATTTATTCATTTTTGTGAGCCTGTTACCTCGTTTCTTCCTGTTGCATCTCAGCATATGTAGCTCTTCATATTCAATATATATATAGGAGTAAACTATGGTGTTTCATATTCAATATATATATAGGAGTAAACTATGGTGTTCTTAAGTTTACAGGAGCTCCCGTGAGCTTAACACAAAAAACATATTAAATCATATCCAAATTTTAATTTATATGGCTCAATAAATTCTTTATATGAAAATCATGTGTCGTGCAAAATTTTTCTATTTTTAGATATTTTTAAGCATTTATTTCCGATTTTTTAAAAGTTACAATGAAACATTGATTATTTTATTAATATTATATGGTTGCTATTTAAAAATCCGAAATAAATACTTAAAAATCTTCAAATATGAAAAAAATTTGCATGCTATAAGATTTTGATATAAAAAATTTATTGAGCCATATAAATCAAAATTTAGATATAATTTGATATATTTTGTGTTAAGCTCACGGGAAGCCTTCGTAAGCTTAAGAACATCATAGTTTTACTCTCTATACTATATAGTATGTTGTTATTATTATTGGGGGGCGCATTTCGTTCCAAATAGTTTAATTTAAAAATAAAGTCAAACGGTAGATGGATACGTACGTCGACAAACCACAATCAACGGAAGACGGAAAGACGTCGATCTCAAGTTCCAACATTTCGATGACAAGTATGCATGCATGCAGTGCGTAATTGTTCACTCGAAAGTTCACTACTTTTAATTATCCCAACTAGATTACAGTTTGGTCGCAAGCGTACGACTTGGTTGTGGTGTAGTGTGGGGTTGAATCCACAGAAACAACTGGCAAAACCGAACTAGACTTTGTTTGTTCCTTAAACTATGTAAAAATCACAATTCGGGAGGTTTTAGTTAAATTCCTAAATAAAACAACAATTAATAAAAACGAAGTGCAAATATATAAAAGGCATTTCTAGGACGTCGGATTAGTCGTCACTTGGCCTCGAATTACGCTAACCGTACCTGTCACGTACAATCAACACAACTAACCAAACCGCGCTCTCGCGTCTGTCGGAAAGAGGTGTACCGGCCGTCACTCTCGCATACGGCCGGTGCGCAATTTAAGTAAATTGGTATTATGAGTTCTTGATATTAAAACGTTAGTTCTGGTTAAAACAATATCAAGCACCAAACCTCAGCTCTCGCTTGTTGGCTTAATTCCTAACACAGTTCTAACCACCACAGGTACAGATCGTAACTCTCGCTTGTAAACCCAACCTATGTCCCGGTATTGGTGCCCCAAGGTGTACCTCCCTCTCGGGTAGTGTAAGGCCCCGCTCTCGCGTGTTGCCTGATTGCCCTCTCGGATCTCTAACCCACCTCGTCTACTAACTAAACCCAATCACGTGTGTACTAAGGCTTAAAACCTATAGTGTGGCCAACACTTACTGATTACCAGTTCAGACACGTAACTAAAACTTAGCAAGCAATCAACAATTCATACACAATACCAAGGAACTAAAATAAATGATAATTAAGAAAACTTCATAAAGACCAAAAACCAAGTTAATACATCATCCTAATCCCTAGAAACTAATAGTTTAGCCAGACATGGCCGATACAATAGCAAACAAGCAAGTAAAGCAAACAAAACAAGTCATCATGCAACAACAAGTACACAACTTAATCTCAACAAATAAGGAAAGGATAAAGAACGGTAAAACTTGGTCTCGATGTTGCACGCGCGTATCTTGCTCGTGGCCTTGCTTGCTTGCCGTCTTCTCGCCTATTGCTCGCTCGATTTCTTCTGGCTTCACCTTTGTTCTTCTCTAAGAAAACTCTCTAACTCTCTCTCAAAGACTGCTGTGAATTGTGGAAGAAGGAACTCTCTAAACTTTGCCCTAGCCAGTGCTTTTATAGCCATCAAATCCAGATTTCCTTCGTTATCCTGCACTGCTGCCGTATATGACTCTTACAGACCGTAAGTAAGGCCTTACGGACCGTAAGATCGGGTCGAGGTCGCTTTATGCTCCAATCAGATCCAATCTCCTTGATTCTTTCCTTGTTTGACCTGAAACAACCAATTATAAAGCAGTAACTGGAAAAGGAAATAAAATGCATGAAATCAGATGCATATGCTAATGATTTGGATTAATTCTATAGGCATTTCCTAGGTAAAAGTGTATATTTTTTGGTGCGATCAATAATCAAATATATATTAATTTTTATTTTATATATATCTATGGATTGGCTAAGCAACATTTCATTTTGAATCAAACAGTTCTTTTCAAATATTTTTCTTTAATTGTATCTAAAAGACATATCATGACTATCTGATTCTGAGAAATGAACATGAGACAAAGGTCGTAGAAAATATAGTAAAAAGAGGGCACTAAGATTTTGCGGAATTAAGAAAAAAGTAATGAGCATATACATTTTTATGTCGTATTGGATAAATTAATAAGACGTAATTTAATTTGTTTGTATCTATGTTTAGGAATTGATCTGAAATCGAAAAACTTTTTTGCCTTTAAATTCTAAGCATTTCTTTAATAATTAAATTACATTTTCACCTTTGCATTGTGCAATCAATTATACTTTTGAAATTCATTTTTTATATTTAGTTATAAAAATTGTTAATTATTGCGAATCTCGTTAATAACTGTAACTGATGTACCGAATTTTAAAAAATTTTTTTAATTTGATAGCACTATTTAGTTGATAATTAGTTCATATTAACTTACCTGACTTGAAATATCAAATCGGTATTTATAATTGACCCAAAGTGGGACAAGTTCGATTCTTTGGGGTCGTGTCAGCCATAAAATTAATTAAATTACCATTGTCAATTGTCAATAATGGTGTAATAATTTGTAATTTTCTTTTTATATCGGAATAACTGAATGAGGACACGGAATATACGGAAGGTCCCCTAAAAGTTATTTTGGTTTTATCTGACTAGTTATTATAAAAAAAAAAAAAGAGGAGGGGCCTATATATTCACCATGCTGAATTTGACAATCTTGACAATAAAAATTTTCAAAAGTTTTTTAAAAATTCACAAAAAAAATCTTAAAATAAAAAAAGTTTATGGATATATTATTTAACTTATAGATTGATTATATTTCCAATTATATTCAATTTAAGCAATATTTGATAGCTCTTCAAAGATCTGTTAATTTACAACCGTTGAAAAGTGCACAAAATTTTGATAAGCCATTAAATGATGTTCAAATTGAGTGAAATTTGAAACACTATCAATCTATAAGTTAAATAATACATCCATAAAACTATTTTTCATTTTTAAGAGTTTTTGTGAATTTTTACAAATTTTTGAAAATTTCCATTATCAAGATTGTCAAATTAAGTATTGTCAATATATCCCTCCTCTAAAAAAAAAGTTTACAATATATATGTGTGCAATCTAATTGGAATCCCACTAAACAAGCAACATGCAATTAATTTATAATATATATGTGCACTGGTCGTTTTAGTAGGTTAGGCACGGGGTAATTGCATGTACTTTTCTCTTTTCAACAATGATTTCATGCATGTAGTTTTGGATGGATCGGTATCGGCTTCTCAGAAAAGCAGACCTGCTTTTCTAATCGGATGGTCGACATCGGTTGCTGCACCGATCTCAAAGTAATTCGGTTTTTATTATACGGATCTCAAAGTACTTTAATGTTTCTCAACCGTCGGATTTTAGAAAAGCAGGGTCTGTTTTTTTTCTCAGAAAATCAGCGGATACCGATCCGTTTTGGATATATATGGTAAAAGTACATTATTAAAATTTACCCATTGCATCATCATCACACTCTTCTTAATTCAATATTTATTTTGGGGACGTGCATGTCGATATCTACTAAGTACAAAAGTAATTCAGATTAGACATACATTTTGACTAGATTAGTATTACGATAATTTTAGTTTAGTGCAATGCACTAAAAGGATAGAGTACATTAAATTATATCTTTGTTGGAGAACTATAATTAATGTTACTTCTAGAAAGAAAAAAAATAATAAAAAAAATCATAATGGGATTGATAAGCCCACTGAAGTTTCATTAGTGGTTGAGTTTGCTACAAATATAAATATACCGTGAGCTCGCACCTCCAGAAACCTATCAAATCACCTTCAAATTTTGATTTATATGGCTCAATAGATTTTTTATATCAAAACCTTACAAGATAAAAAAATTTCCATTTTTGAAAAATTGTAAGTATTTGTTTAAGATTTTTTAAAAATGACTATACAATATTAATAAAATAAAATAATCAAGTTTTATGTATTACTTTAAAAATTTCAAACAAATACTTAAAAATTTTCGAAAATAGAAAATTTTTCTATATCGTAAGATTTTGATATAAAGAATCTATTGGACCCAAGCTTTTAAAAAACGTTTAACGGCTCTTAACGGTGAGGTGACCATTTAACGGTTTGATGTTAAAACGGAATGGAAAATGCTATGGGGATACCGCAAAAGATATCGTCAGGGATACCATTAAACATTGACTGCCAATAAAAAATGTGATAAGTTGAATATTTAGGAGGTTAATGTGAATATTTAGGAGGATAAGCTGAATAGTTAGGAAGTGTAATGCTGCAAGTTAAATTAAGAGTAGTTTTTATTGGCTGTAAAGCAAAATGCGTTAAGTGTAATACTGCAATTAGGTTTTTATTATGTGGAGTTTTTATTTGTTGTCAAGCAAAATGTGTTAAATTGAATATTTAGGAGGTTAAGGTGAATATCTAGGTTTAGTTGGATTGGTCAAAGATCATGGTATCCCCGACGGTATCATTAGTGGTATCCGAATATCTGGACTGAAACGGAATTACACGGCTATTAAATTAAAAAACGGTTCCTCATTTTCTATATATTTTTTATATTTAAAAAGGCTACACAACACACTCTCATATAATTATACTTAATAATCAAGTACAAATAACAATTACAAAACTAATTGAGTACATAAAAAGTTATAAATCTTATGAAACGAAAATTATAACATTAAAAAATTATAATGGAAAATTTTAAGACAACAGTAATAAAGAGTTTAAAATTTTTAATTGTTAATATGCGTAGGATAAATATTATTGTGAACTTCTAGACTGTCAATAACGTGCAAACATATTTTAACGGCGTTTAAACGCCTCCAAAACAAGGATTTTAACGATTTTAACTTTGTTAAAACGGTATTTCCATAAATAACGGTTTTCTTACAAGGATTTTAACGATTTAAACGAAGTTAGAACCAAGTATTTTAAAAGCTTGATTGGACTATATAAATCAAAATTTGGAGATGATTTGATAGGTTTTTAAAGGTGTGCTCACCTGTATATTTATATATATGTAGCAAACTAAACCACTAATGAAACTTCAGTGAGCTTATGAGCTTATCGATCCCATTTAAGTGCATGAAAACTTTATAAAGATGTGAATTATTATTAACCTAGTTCAAACAGAAAAGTTTTCAAAAATCGTTTATGCACTTGTCAAAAATGTTGACTTGGTGCCTCTGCAGTCTGCAGTGCTGCACTGCCCAAAGTGCCACGCACGGCTAGCAAAATAATATTAAAAACACTGAAAATTAATTAAGATGCGATTTAAGCCTTTGTCACAGATTAATTACGGAAGGTTAATTCTCTTGTAATCATACATGTAAAACAAAAACATCACTAGCGTTGATGTTAATTTGTAGCCTCTCTTGTAGTTTATCGAAAAAGTTTAATTTGCCTAAAATAATATTAAACGCTGCAAGTGATCTGCACCCTTCCATTATTCTTAATTCCTAAATTGTAAATTGTGATTAATTAACACCTAATTAATTAATCATAGAAGTTAATTGCTTGAAGCCATCTCCTTTGGAGCAGCTCAGCTCATGACCCCAACTGCTAAACTAACCATCATCATTTATTATCATAATCATACAATAAACACAGCGTGGAAGTTAATTACTTCCAGTTCCAGTAGCAAAATAGATTAATTGGCTGCATTCATTCATTCATACATTCAATCTGTAGCAATTTCTCTACCCCAAGATCAAAATTCTCATCTCATCTCATTAGTCATAATAATTAATTAATCCTACACCAGTATAATCAAAAAAAAAAAAAAAAAACCAAGAAGAAGAAGAGGAAAAAAAAAAAAAAATCTAAAAACAGAGCAGCAAGCAAGCAAGCTACTTTACTCTCTATTATCTCTCTAGCTCTCTGTCTCTTTCGCCCTTACTGTTTACCACCACCACCACCACACAATCAAATTATGTACAAACCACCACCCCCAATCATCATCATCATCATCATCGCCATCATCACCATCCTCATCATCAGGATCAGCTCCATTTGTTTCGCCGGCAAATCCGGCCGGCGCCGGCGGCAATCCGGGTCTGCACGCACTCAAACTTCGACACGGGGCAGGGGATCGTGATCCCGCCGGGGTGCCCGTACCCGAACTCCTCCTCGGCCTCCTTCAACAGCTCCCCGAACAGCGGGTGGTTGAAGTAGACTATCGGCACGACGAACCTCCTAGGCGACCCGCCTTCTTTACCATCCCCCGCGACGTACACCGCCAAGTGCCCCTTTGGCGGCACCTTGTACGCGGTCCCCGGGTCGCACTTGATCAGCGGACGGAAAGTGTCGTCCTTGGAAGAGTTCAGCAGCCGCTTCAACTGCTTCCCCCATTTGAACAGCTTGGATGCGATCGCTACCTTGCCGCAGGACCGGTACGCCTGCGCCTGCTCCTGCGCGTGCGAGCTGTAGTTCAGGCGCAGGTACTGCCTGCGGCGACGGAACTGGAACGACCGTCGGAAGAAAGTCACGAGCTTTCTTCCCAGCCTGAACCCTCTGTGCCTCTTCATAATAATCAAAGAGAAGATTATAGGGAAGAAAATATTGTTAATCAATCAAGAGCAAAAGAGCAGAAGAAGAAGAAGAAGAGAGTCTGTGAAGAAGAGTAAGAGAGAGAGAGAGGGGAGCAGGTTTATTAAACTGTGTTGTGTACTTGTGTTGTGTGGTGATCACAGTACAGAGGCGAATGAAGCCTCGAGATTTTATTATTGCTCCTCCCTCTCTCCTGGTTGTGGGTTGCGAATCGGACTTTGTTGTGTTATATATTGGGTTCGGATCGAAGTGTCCTCATCACAAATACGTGTGGAGATTTTTCATGCTTGTACGGATTTTTCAAGCAAGCTAGCTAGACTGAAAACGAACCAGAAATTGGTATTTACTGTTCTGCAACCATTGAATTCGAATTTGACGTGACACAAAATTGGGCAGGAATAATAAGTCCACTTTCGGTTGGGATATCATACAACTTGCTGTGGTTATGTAACGAAGTCATTTGGTACGGTTGGTTCATCAAAAATCAAAATTGTGCAAACATTTTTTTTTATTTATGGGGGAAATAAAAATGAATTAGAATAAAATGTGTTGGAGGAGCAATAGGACAATATCCAGGCAGAAAGGGACGGGAAATGCGGATCCGGTACAAAGGAACTTTCCTCTGAGGTCCCATTTTGTCTGTTTTAATCGTCCTCCGTCCGATGGCTTCGATTTGTCCCCTCAATAGAATAAGGTGAAATCAGGGCCGTTGATGGTGGAAGGACGGTGGTTGTCCTTTTGGCAACACATGGCTGCGTGTGGCTCAACCAGATTCCATATTTCCATTATATTCCAGCCCACACGAAACAAACCAGAAATGAGTAACGGACAGGGTGCCGTCCATTCTTCTGCCATTGGAGAGGATAAGGATACACCAATATTATCCCTACAGAAATCTCTATAAACCTTTTCGAACGAGTCACTGTCTAACGAATTCAACTGTTAACGACTTGTTACATTGATGGAAGCAAGAAACAGGACGTATAGAACCGAGGATTAGAGAAAGGACAACAAGCAGGTACAATTTCCTTTGACGTACGGCACTCTTTAATTAGTTGATGATTTGCCTGCCTGCCTACAACGAGAAAAGTATTGTCTCAATCTCAATCCCGCCATTTCATGTTATTTTAATTTTGGGACAATGACCCGAGACCCCCCCGAACTTTCGGGTTTTGACAACTTGGCCCCCGAACTTTTAATTTGGACAAATGCCCCCCCGAACTACCGATTTGTGACAAATTGCCCCCCAACTATTAATTAGTCATCTAATACACCATTTAGAAGTATGAAAAGACCAAAATGCCCTTATGAGTATATATATATGATATTTTTAAATATAAATATGTTTAAAAAATATTTAGTTAATTATTAGATACTAAAAAGTTAGAGGAAGTTATTCATATTTTGTAAACGCAAAATTTATACAAAATATTTATTCTTTACTTTTTATTTTTTATGTCATGAACATAATTTTATTATATTTATGTAAATAATCATAATGGGAAAAATTATTATCGTTTTAAATGATTTAAATTTTTAAAATAAATTTCACGTTAGTAAACTTTTTATGGTCATGTAGTCTGTCAGTTTGCAGTTAAGAAAATTATTTTGTATCATAATTAATACAAATTTAAGACAATAAAATAAAATTAAAATAGAAAAAATTGTGAATATTTAGTTAAATAAAACTAAGTCAAATATAATATCCATAAGGCATAAAAATTTTAAAAATATATATCATGTACATATAAATAAGGGTATTTTGGTCTTTTTATACTTCTAAATGAAGTATTAGATGACTAATTAATAATCGGGGGCCAATTTGACACAAATTGGAAGTTCGGGGGGGTATTTGTCCAAATTAAAAGTTCGGGGGCCAACTTGTCACAACCCGAAAGTTCGGGGGGGTTTGGGGTCATTACCCCTTTAATTTTTTAACCTCCGGGGCTTGGGTTACGTCCCCAAGGAAACTGCCACCGACGGTCGGGATCGCGTGGATGGGAAATGGGCGGCGGGATCTGGGGGAAGGAGAAGTTGTTGGGGAGTGTACGGATCGGGATGCGCCGGACACGAGGAGAGTTGAAGGCGTGAAATACGGAGGGTTTTGTCGTGCGTGAACTGCGTGAAGCTGCTGCTAGTTCGGGTCCGGGTTTGATTGGATTGATGTGAAATGTTTTTGATCCGATAATGGAATAAGCGGGTTTGGGTTTGAATTGGGTTTGGACCCGTTAATTACCTGGTGGTTTGTGTGAAAAATTGTTTAGTTTATAGTATGAGCTTTTAGATTAATTAAACGTTCAGTGATGTCAGAAATTTGTTTTGTTCCTTTGCTTTGTGAATCAGCAATGGATTATTCTTTGATTCGCTTTCAGTACCTGACTGGCAAGAACCCAAATTAAGATTGATATATAGTTGGAACCTAATCAGATCCAAAATAATTTATGCAAAATACCTTAAATCACTGTTTCCTAGGTTTTATTATATCATTAAATCTTGAAATTGACTGCATTGAAAAATCTGCCAAATTATGGGTTATTTTTTTTAATTTGGCCAAAAACATTTTTGTTTTCAATGAAAAAGAACAGCCAATTAATACGAATGAAAATGGAGATTGGCAGAGATGTGACGATTCAATCTATATAAATTTCAAAACACATTGAATTGATTTGGTCTTTTATTAATTGAAAGGCTTTACTTTTCAATTTCATCAACTGTTTTGTATTAAGTACATATAATCTGTACGAACACGTAGCAAGCTCATCCTCCTGTCATATTGTCAAAATTAATATTCAATGCTTGCATTTTATTATTCTATTATTATTTTTGGACTTGACTTATGCTCCTACACCCATTAAACATCTCATGATTTTACACGTTTATTTGTTATTGTTAGCGAGTTTTAGAATTTTCAAAGTAATTAATTAACTAACCCAGTTAACTTCCATCAAGTTCCAATTAATCAATGATTGCAATATTGTGCTGCCCAACGATTCTCGGGTCAGAATTAGCATTTAATGCTTACAAATTAACGGTATTTTTTTGTTACAAAATTGTTCACACTATGTACTTTTTTTTTTTTTTTTTGTGTATGGAATATTGACAAATCCTGAGTTCAGTGGTATTATACGTGTGTACCGGATTTTGTGCTGATGACAGATAGCTGCTCAATTAAATTAAGGTATGCCTCTTCCACATCAGTTCCACATGCTAAGGTGATTTTGTTTTAGAATTTAGATATATAGATGCAAAATAGATATCAAGTTATGATATAGAATATATTTAATTTGAAATACTAACAAGTTGTCTTGAAATATTAATGAATTAACCTGAAATGTTTTAATTAATATTAAGTTAAATAAAACAAATCATAAAATTAAATCATCTATTTAAATTATTATTAAATCACATTAATATTACTTTAAAGTTGTCGAGAGAACATGTGAAAGCAAAACGAAGTGAAAGAGCAACAAAGATAATTAATGTCATTTCTATTTCATTTTATTCTTATTAAATTTCAGATTAACTTAAGTGTTTCATTTAAATCGCAGCATTTTTCAGATTAACATTAGATTAACTTTACATGGTGGTATCTATATTAGTATCGATTGTGATATCTCTTGAACTTTTTTCTTTGTTTTAATTGGAAGCAAAACTTTTATTCTGCATGAATAAAAAAATCAATCATTTTTAAAGAAAAAAATGAGGGTCAAGCCACTTAAATTTAAAAGTTTATAAAAGTTTTCCATCCGAATTTCAAACCTGCGACTTCCCACGTATAGAGCATTGCGCTAAAAATTAATCATTTTTTTCCGGAAGACTATTTGGATCGAACGCGTAGATGATTTTTCTAATCAGCTCAAGCGAATTGCCAACGCAACAGACTGTACTTATTCTGATTACCTTTCAACTTTCAAGTGATGGATGAGTTTTGAAACTTCCGCACAAGCAACGAATTAATAAGCACAAAACAGATTATCACGTAGTTATCAGAGAGACCCATTTACAGCAACACAGCATTGAGATGAACAGGAGGCTCAATTATTAATGCCCTAAAATTAAATAGTTAGTGCGTAGTAGGGTCACAAAAGATGGATACGGCTTTGTCTTAACCTGAATCGAAGGGTTAATCTTTGTGCGTTTAAAAGAGTGAAGACAAACAATGAAGAGGTTTAGGGGTGCACGGAAGTGTTATTAGCCAGAGACTTAATTGTGCATTTTTCCATTAATTTTATGGCTGTCCTCTCCTGTACGGAAGAGTCTCTCATTCGTAGACTTGCTTGGGATGATGGATTTTTTTCTACTTTCGTGTGCTCTCACAAGTCACAAATAGAAATTAAAATAGAAGTTTCAATGGGACTTTTATTTGTTGATACCGGAATTGTGTTTGACTAAATGCGTACCGGATAGAAAACAGTGAAAAAATATTGATATTTCTTTGTTCTATTCGTGAGAGTAATGTACGGATTAATTAAGTTACCGTACGAATGAGGTACTGATAGGGAATTTACATTAATTTAGAACTTTCCAAAAGAAAATTTTTAATTTACATACTGATGTGGTTTATTGTTTCAAATTTTGTACATAAAAATATCCACTGAGAATTCGCTGTACGTGAGTCAATAAATATTGATGTAGTTTACGATTATTCAAGTAGTAATTTTAAATTATTTAATTAGGTAATGAGGTAAGTATATTAACGGTGCGTTTGGATTGTGCAAGGATTAGTAAAAAAATAGTAAAATAATGAAAGACTACTTCAACCAGATTAAGCTAAATAATTAGAAGGTCACAGAATTGGAAAAACATGCACAATCCCAAAACATAATTAATCTCAATCTGAATCTTGACATGAGATCTGCCAACATTGTCCTGTTCGAAATTTTTTTGGACACGGTGACTTGTGACAGAGGAGACGTGCTACCAGAATCCAGGACCTACATGCCATGAAGATCTTTAGATTATCCGGTTTTTGTTTGATCTGTTTCATGATATATGATTATATCCAATCCAACATCTCCAAGTACACTTGTGCTCAAGCTCAAGTAGAATGGATCTCCAAAGTACGATACTATTCTTAAAGAAGAAGAAAAAAAAAAAAAAGTTGAGGCGAGCCTTCTGTTTCTAGAATTAGATACATGAATGATTTATGTCCCAACCAAATAATAGGACTCCATTGCATCTGTTTTTATATACAAATATATGTTATTTTATTACTACTAGTAAAAAACCCACGCCTTGTTTGGGCTGAAATTCTTCTTTCTTATAATAGACTTTTAAGATAATATCTAATGGGCTTTAAATTGAGATAATTTATATGGGCCTTTAATTTTAATGTGTTGAGAATGTCAACGCGCATTAACGTACATCAACGGTGGTGATCGATCTAAATAAACAATCAACGGCTGAGATTTATTCTTTGGGGAAGATAGGCTTTTGATATCAAAAAATCCAATATGCTTTTATTAGTAGTAAGGATTAGACACACGACAAAAATAGTCGATTAATTGATAAACATCTCTGTTCGTGACTTTTTTTTTTTTATTGAGCTGTTGCCTGTTAATTAGTAGTGATGAAAAACTGGTTTATGGTCTTAGCTCTTAATTAGCACTAAATAAAATATTTTTTTTTTATTTTTTCGGTTGCTTATAAAGTTTTAGTTAGAAAATTTCATTCCCCTGCACGTTGAGTAAAGTTGGGATTCGTTTAGCAATTGCAAAGGGGCGATATATCATATAATGTGCACGGATGTTGATGCAAATCCAACGGCTACCCTGCTGTGCATCAGAGATTTTCTACAACTTGAACAAATTGGTGTAAGAAATTAAGAGAGACCATTCAAGTCTCTAGAAGACACGTACATCAATTTTATTGCCGACTTAAATATAACCTAACATTTCTTTTTTCTTTGATAGATACTTAATTACCGACTGGTCTAGCTGATCTGATCATCCAACCGCAGGTGGGTACAACTGGTAAAGTGGCACCTACAAATTTAAAAATCTTTGCTACAACATAAAATTAATATTTTGTCAAGTCAGCAGCTCTTGGAGCCATTATGTGGCGGATAAAGACATACTTCCTCCGTCCCAAAATATTTGCATTTTTACCCTTCTTATCTTGTCCCAAATTAAATGAGTTTTACCCAATTTATATCACAACTTTCTATTATATCACAACTTTCTAGAAACCTTTATATCACAACCTTTCTATTAAATTGAGGGTATAAAGGTAATTTCACTTTCCCACTAATTTAGTTGACTTTTCCTAAAAATGCAAATATTTTGGGACGGAGGAAGTACTTGGCATAATTAGTTTAAAATTAAACGATGTTCAAAGAAAGTACGTACGGTTGCCGTACTCTATAAAATAGTGCAATATGATATGTCCCACACACACACCCACTGACTTTCGATGACGTTTTTTTTGAAGCTATATATTTGGATTTGCATGAAGGATATTGAAGGCCATATTTAAATGATTGATATTTTTCAAACCCATCAAAGAGATTGTTTTTCTAGCTAGGTAGAATGAGGTTATTAAACTACTAATGGTACGGAGTGACTTATAATATAGCTTCATATTATTATTTCTGAAGCTTAAATGGTCGATCCGAATCTCTTAATGTGATATCCATATGTTAACATAGTTTTAGACCAAATTTTTTATTTTTAACTATTTTTTTAGATAAATAAAAAAAAATCTCATTATTGAATGGTCTATAATGTTTACATCAAGTAATTCTAAAATATCTAAAGAAAATTGTAAACAAGTACCAAAAGTTATAAATATGGCCTAAATTTTCATTTACATATGTATATATATCACGTATAGCGAGTCGGATTGATCATTAAAACTTTTAAATTAGTATTATATGAGCCATAACATAGGACATTTCGTACTATTAATAGTACTATAGTTTCATTTGTTTAGGTAAAATATACTTTCGCTCAGGGACAGAGCCATCAGTAGAGGTGAAACCAGACTTTTCGGCAGGGTCCAATTTTTTTGACAAAGCATAAATTTCTATTTATTCTAGAAGTTAAGTATATCCCTTATAGTATATTAATTTGGAAATATATGCTACAGTATTATGAACAGTATTTTTATTTTTTAGATCCTCAAATAGTATCTTACCACATTGAGTTACATAAGAGAATAGTTTAGAATGTATTATTATTGACATAAATATAAATAAACAACAAGCAAACACAAGCTACAATATCTATTGGAAGCTTTAAACTATGAGAAGAGATTGGTTAACAATGGTTATCTTGACAACAAATTTTTCAAATTAAAAAATAATAAATTTATAAATGTATTACTTGACTTATAAATTGATAGTATCTCAAATTTGAATACAGCTTGACAGATTATCAAAATTTTGTACACTTTCAATAATTGTATATTAATCGATCATCAATGGATTACATGTATAAAGTTTTTTTTCATTTTTAAGATTTTTAAACAATTTTTTGAAACTCAAAAAACTTTTTGAAAGCTTCATTGTTAATATTATTAAGATAACCCATATCACCATGCTTCTTTTCAACTACTACTTTAAATTTCCTTTTGTATACTTCAAAAATATTAAATATATTGTAAACAACGTTTTTTATTACTGAACAAAAATGTTTAATGAAGGTAAGAGATGCCTAAACAAGCAATATTTATGTTTCGTAAAAAGCTATAAAATTCAGCATCTTAAAAAAAAAATTACATAAGTATAAGTTCATATAGTTCATCAAAAGATGGCATGAACGAAGATTCCAATATAAGATACAAGTGTATGCCATGAAAATTTAATGGGTTTCAAACCATTTATGTCTTCTACATTTATTATTTGTAGTCATTTAGAAGATTGAAAAAAAAATTTACAAAATTATAAATGGTAAAACTTTTTTATTCAATGAAATTTTTATATAAATTACATATCTAGTAACAAAAAATAAAATATGGAGATATTTAAAATATGAAATTAATAAATCACAAAAAATATATAACAAACCATATATGTCTTTAAAATACTCCTCCTTTAAGAAAAACAATACAATTTATAAAAAAAAAAGAGGATAACATAGGTTATGAAAATAATAACTTATATAATATAAGAATTTTATTCAGAATTTATACACTTTTACATAATTTATGTGTTTTCAGTTTTTAACCTTCTTTAAGGCTTAAGATTATATTTCGGTTCAAATTGTTTCTTTAAAAAATATTAATCTACCGCTGAAGCAACGCGAGGCACGTATCTAGTTTGTATAAAATTTATAGGCACATTTTTGTAAAACTTTACAAGATAGACTATTTTTCATAAATTTATTATTAATCAAGCATATTTTTAATTTTTTTCTTCAAAATAACTAGTGGGTATATTTTTGATAAAAATATTTCAAGGGGACCCCATGCTCCACTCAAGCCAAGAGCTGCCTCCTCCCTTGGAGCCATGCATTAATTGGCAGGGCAGACACTAGCCTACCTTTGATTTGAAGTCCAGTCCACCCCAGTATCAGCTCATAATTATCAGGATTGGAGAGTTGACAAAATTTATAGGCATATTTTTTCAAAAATACCTTTGATTATATTTCGGTTCAGGAATTTATAGTTTTCTATGGCACGTTCCTGCCATAGTTTTTTCTTTGTATGAAAATGGGACCTACATTTTAAAAGCACCCCTATTTCTAAAATTTAGGCCGTATAAATCAATCTAAGGGCCCATATTAACTATGGCACGTTCCTGTCATAGTTTTTTATGGCAGCAAACACGGACCCTATTGTACATGGTGCCTTCATGAGACTAAATGAAGAAATATCAGATTGCATGTCTTCAAGTTTATTCTTTATCATTAAAATTCTGAAGTGAAAATGAGCTTAAGTTGTTAGTAGTTTTTTTTATTCTAATGTATTATGAAAAAACATCTAAATTGTTGGAAGTTATACTTGAGAAGACGCCTACATATTCAATACAAAGCAATCTCGTTGAATGATTTGAAATACCTTAAATATTAGCTGGGTACGTAATACTAATACATGATATAATTAATTGTAATTAAAATTAGAGAATTTCTTCCATAAAAAAAATTAGAGAATTTTATATGTACTCTTCAAAATATCGACATTATAAAAAAAAAAATATATTCCGAACAGTATTTTTTTTTTTTTTGAAAAGTTGGCAATATATTCCGAACAGTATATATATTTTTTTTGAAAAGTTGACAATATATTCCGAACAGTAGAAGCTACAAATTCCTGAAAGCCAATTGAAAATTTGAAATTGATGCACTCTCTATTAGAGTCCAGAAAAACGCGTGTGGAAAGCAACGGATCAAGAGAGAACATTATCAAGTCCCATCATTTTTGAAGGAGAATTAAAGAGTGGTGAATGAATGAATGAAAGGAGCTGGACTGGACCAAGAGAAGAAAAAGAAAGAGAAACATATTGCGTCCATCGAAAAACCGTCCATACATCCATACATGTTCGGTAGTCACTAATCCTACAGAAAAATTTTTCTGTCAGGACAGGATTCCATATTGTATTTGGTGAAATACTACGAAGAGCTCATCATTGATAGGAAAAAAATAATCAAATCCAACCTAATTAATATTTTCCTCTAAAAACAAGCATTTTAGAGGAATAAATTACTATTAGGAATTGATAGTATAGTCTGCCGAACAGTGAATAGAAATTATTTTATATACTCTCAATTCCTATAGAAACCTACAGGATTTGTGTCTGCCGAACATGCCCTAAATGTATACAAAGCATAACAAATACATCCCAAAATGTAATAAAAACATCCCGAAATGTAATATATGGACGATATGGATGATTTTTCTACGGACGCTAGGTATTACTCAGAAAGAAACAGCTACAGAAGATTCCATTTGTGCATCACATTTTCTCTGGTGAATTGGACTGCAGCGTCGCGCGATATTTATGCACAAATTGTGGCGTGTAATTTTTCACATTTTTGGTATATATTGCATTGCCGTGAGGATCCCGTAAAAATTATTATATTACATTACATCAGCATGCATTAAGGCTTCAAAATCCACAGAAATTTCAAAATGTCCAGAAAAAATTTCTGGATATATGTATTTTTCTTCTTGATGGCTATCAAAACTATATTAAAATTTAATTATTATTTATGCAAATTTTATTGAGATGATTAATAATACATCCAATGGTTTATATTTGTTAATTTATTTATATATAAATATTAAATAATAAAATTGACAGTGAATATATTGCACGGCACTTAATTAAGTACCTTACTAAGATGAAGATTGTATGCAAATAAAAAAAAAAAAACAAAAAAATGCATGCCCCTAGGGTATGGGCCATTAATTAGGAAAAAGAAAGGTATTTCGACGTTATGTTGAGTATGTGAAAAATGTCTTCTATACGTTATGTGCACGATGGTATACAACTATATATATATCATATAGAGTGAGGTGTGAGGCTATTGTGCTTTGCGAAACGCAGTAAGATAGTGCGCTTCGGCATGTTATCTCAAAACTGTAGCTCAAATGGCTAATCTAAGTTGCTCACCTTAAACTTAATATTGAAACCTAGTTGCATACCAAAATTTTCTATTTTTAGAGTTTTCTAACTATATTTTTGGATTTTTGAAAGTTGTATAGAAAAATGCACAAGAATTTGTATATAAAATGGGTCATTTTTGAAAGCGCAATGTGATATGCAACTAGGTTTTAAAAGCATATATACAATCACATAAATAACCTCACTCATATCATATATATGCTTTTTATGTGATTCTATGCAGTATGCTGCCCCATCTATCTATATTCCGGCTGATTGGGACATTCTTTAACATATTCATATGTTCCGGTATCCATTAAATCTTAAATGCTTCTCGGAAAGCAACAAGACCCATCGCAAATTTTGCGAGGCCATCGATTATTCCATTACGTAACCAAAAAAAAAAAAAAAGTACTTGAATTATCACCGAAGAAAAAAAGAACTTTTAGATGGGTTGCTTGCTTGCTTAGCAATTAGCATTGGTCAATATATATACGGATTCAAATGGGCCAAACCTGCCTAGTGCCTAGTCAATAATACCGGCAAAATCAACCTAATTGATTTTGCTGAAAGGCTTAAATGGGCTTCAAGTAAATGTTTTTGATGAGTAAAAAGGGCTCAAGTTATTATTATTGGGTTCTGCCTCAGTTGGGTCTCCCAACCAAGATACACATCTGTATGGCCTGAAATTAAATTAAATGAGTAAAGGTATATAGACTCTCAAGCCCAATCAAGAGGACCAAACTAAAACATGTTATAAAATTTTCAGTAAAACTACATCTTAAATGGTAAATAATTTTTTCAGATACTTAAATGAATTTTTTGGGCTTCGATGGATAATTAATAAACAAATAATATTACTTCTTTCAATAATTTAATCTTTCAAGTGTTAGGCAGGGATTTAAAGGGCACATACATCAGAATGCAGTTCTCATGATCTGTTTTGTTATCTGGTAATGAACATCTTGAAGATGATTATCTACGTACATGATGGATTACTAGCTAGTTCTATATTTATTAGAGGTGGCAAGTTGGGCGGGCGGGTCGGGTTCGGGTTCGGATCGGACGGGTCGGGTCGGTTTGACTTTCTAGAATATTCCGGGTCAGGTCGGGTTGGGTCAATTTTAATATCAACTTTTTTTGGATCGTATGTTGATTTGAGGTGGATTGGATGGTATTTGATCTCGGGTTGGGTCGGTTTCGGGTCAGGCCGGGTTGGGTCGGGTCAGTTCGACTTTCTGAAAAATGCCGGGTCGGGTCGGGCGGGTTTCTCGGGTCAGGTCGGGTTCTACCACCTCTAATATTTATCATTTGAATGTATAGTTGTTTTGGTTTGCTGAACATGCATGTATGACTTAGTTGAGTGTTGTTTTTTCCTCTTTCTTTCCAAAATAATTATTTGCTGCTTGCTGCATCAAAAAAAAAAAAAAAAATTACTGCTTGAGACAAATATTTCTCTCTCTCTCTCTCTCTCTTCTTTTGATAATTAATCAAATGTATTGAACGTATTATGTATAACATATTGAAATAAACGATAATTAATTTGCCTAATGTTTGCCAATGTCATTAAAGAATTTTCTATCCTTAAGCGCAGCTTTGAGTTTATACATAACGAGGAGGGTGCATGGCTTGATGATAACTGTTTTGACAGCAAACTAAATTTTAAAGAAATCTTATAAAAAATTAGTAGATGAATATTTGAACCTACAATTAACAATATTCAAAATCATTAAAGTTGAAATATCATTTGATAGCTCGTAAAAACCATTAATGTTGTGTATAATCTACAATTAATGGTCTTTTATTCTCATCAACGGTCCTTGATGGTCTATCAATTCTATGAAACTTAGAACGTAATAAATATATAAGTTGAACAATTAATATATTTAGAATTTCTTCCTTTTTCTTATGAACTTAAAAACTATGTAAAATAACTTTGTATCAAAATTGTCAAACTAAAGCACTTGGAAGCTAATAACCATGCCCAAGTCGGAGCAGACCGAGATCAAATAACTTGCAGCTACCGATGCTGCACAGAGAGAGATAGAGATGCCGAATGGACTTCACCAAAACCGATGGACTCCCGTCCGCCAAGCTGAGCTTTCCCATTGGTGGCCATAAATATCCATATGTTACAGGATTTGGGTTCAGTGAGATAGCCACTTTTATTGCCCATTTATGTAATTTAATCAATTAAAATTAAACCACCAATGCCAACAAACAAAACGATTCCTGCCACTTTGATCAAGTAGTTAAAAGCAACACTCTTCGTGTGAGAAGTCACGGTTCAAAACCTAGATAATTCTAGATCTTTTATAGATATTTAAATTTAAGTGACTTGACCTTCATCTTTTATCTCGAAAACCAGTAATTCCTACTTCCACCGAATATTGTTGAGTTGTGCCCTTTCTCAATCCAACATGGCACCGCCTGAGCCACCTTTTCCGGGCCTACCGGAGGCAGCCAATGATAGTGGAAATTAAAATCGGTTGTTAGAGCAGTTTTAAATTAAAAGCTTAAAAAACTTTGTCACCGTTGCTTCTCAAATTAAAGTGGGCTTATCTCTTCAAACAAAAGTCAATTTTTGTTCCCAAATGAAAATTAATATATGGGGCTTAATTAATAATTACATCAATGATTAAGTTGTTGCATCCGGCTACTAAAGTTCCTTTAGATATTTATTATGCACTTTTAGGCAAAAGACTATGCAATTAATTAATGTGATTCATAAAATTTAGGTGAAACGTTATTAATTCATGTTTAATAAAGAGTTAAAGACAAACGGTTGAAACTGAAGTTATATATATGAATCACTCATATACATGAGAGTATATTTACGGTGTTTATAGGTGCATAAAAGTTTCATGATAATTAAGAGCATAAAAGTACCTTAAAATTCAAAACAATTATCTAAAAAATCCTAAAAGTGAAAAGTTTCTGTATCCAATTTTTTTCTTATACATACAACGAATCCATTGAGCACTGTAAATCAAAACTTAAAAGTAGTTGTATTTTAAAAAAAAAAAACTTAAAAGTAGTTAAGGACGTTTTTGAGTTAAAGAATATATGAAGCATCCATGCTGGTTGGCTTGACAGTTGACACTGGCTAGCTACATACTATATATATGCATCCATAAAATTATAAAAACCAGAATTTACATAGAACAATTGTCGGATACTCGGATCGATCGAAACATCGATCGAATTGCTTGCCATCCATGCATGCTGTGCGCTCGCGCTCGGCTCGGTCTAATCCGAGTCGAGTCTAGCTACCTTGCCATCGATCATCCATGGATCCATATATGCATGGAGATGAGGATAATGGAGGCACAAACTAATGGGTTGCGGTGTGCTCAATACACCCGGGGACCCACTGACCACCATGTCCATTTGTGTGTACAATATGATGGCACTACTACTAGTCTACTACTACCGCAATGCATATTCTACGGTCTACCAAGTACTGCCTATTGGATACTACGAATCTCCGGTGCAGTGCCCCCACTTCAATAGCTTAATTTCTTCTAGCTCACATATATATGCTTCTGTGTTTGTTCAGGCAGTTTATTTTCTTCTGTATATATAATATATATCAGTGCATGTTTCAGAGTTCTGATAAACGCTATGGCTAGCTTTCTAATTCCTGCTAGCATGAATATTGTGAAGTAGGACCGAAAGATATGTGATCCATGAGTCTGTATCCGCTACGATCCAAATCGGATCGGAGGACCTTCCAATCCCCAATCTGACGGCTGTGTATTTTAGGGAGGTTTCTTAAAATAATCCATACCATCCATTTAGGATTGGAGGAGTCCTCCGATCCGATTTGGACCGTAGCGGATTTCAGCGCTGTGATCCATGATATGAGCGATGGCTTGTTTGAGGATGCTCTCTTTGAAAATGATGAAGAATTCAATGTATGGTCACATTTAATTGGTGTGAAATTTTGACTATATATTTTAGTTCTTGGGACGTTGGTTTGTCCCTCAAATTCAAATAAAGTACCGTGACAAAACATGAAGAATTAATATTATTTCGTATGGGAGTCTTTCATTCTGAAATTCAATCAAATAATTCCTTGTGATACTTGAATTCATGTGTTTTGATTTCATCTTCATTTTTTTTTTTTTTTTAAAAAAGATAAGAGTTTGCTACAATGCACCAACTTTTGTTTGGTCAAAATATTAAAACTTTCTTTGTTTTATGATTTATAAAAATAAATAGGAAGTATGCAACACAAGCTATTAAACACTTTTTTTTAAATAAAAATGATTGATACTCTTCATTATATATCCTTACTCCTAATAAAAGGATATTGGATTTTTTGATATGAAAATTCTATCTTCCCCAAAGAATAAATCTCAATCGTTGATTGTTTACTTAGATTGATCACCACCGTTGATGTACTTTAATGTTTCAACTCATTAAAACTTAATGCCCATATCAATTTTCTCAATTTAAGGCCCATTACATATTGACATTATCTTAAAAATTTATTATAAGAAATTACAATTTCAGCCCAAAGCAAGGCGTTGGCTCTTTACTAGTAGGACTCAAAATGCTTCAACTAGTTTCTCAAATATAAAAGTTGTCCATAGAAAAATTGTCTATAGCATTCATAAATTACATTTCAGGATGATACATTACATTCTTTATACATCTATATACGTATAGATAGTTTTTCAATGAACGCAAGATATTTCTCCTAGTATAAGTTTTTAACCATATGACTACATATAGGCATGCATGTTCTAGGAGAGGTAGCTTTAAACTTTTAATTGATGTCCTTAAAGGGAAAACGGCCTTTTAAGAATGGCTATTAAACTCAAATCGTGGATCTCTCATCATGTATAACAAGTAGTTAATTAATGAGCATGCCGCCAAACCCATTAAATTAATTAATTATGTGGAAGAAGTTAGCCGGTTAGGCGTGATAATTATCATGTCTAGTTAATTAGTGCGTTTGCAATGTCAAAACAAGTGACATAATGATGTCTTATGTATTTGGATCCCAATTAACTTTCACGCGCGCTTCATTATATTTAAGGGCATCTTCGCCAAAAGCCCTAAACTATTGCACGTCTCTCTAGCTAGAATGCTCAATTGTTAATCATATCTCTAATTAGTAATTAATGAGCCGATATATATATAGATGTCGAGCATATTGCCACATTTGGATATTTAGCTATCTTACTAATTTTTCTGTAAGATTAATATTATATTCATTAATTTGCTTTTTTTGAAAAGGGTCTTACTAAATTGCATGGCACTTTAGAAAATAATCCTTACTCCTGATAAAAGCATATTAGATTTTTTAACATCAAAGGTCTATCTTCCCAAATAATAAATCTCAGCCGTTGATTGTTTACTTAGATTGGTTTTGACGTATGTTAATACCCGTTGACGTCTCAGCCCATTAAAATTTAAGGCCCATATACATATTACCTTAAAAGTTTATTATATGAACTAACAATTTCAGTCTAAAGCAAGGGATAGACTTTTTACTAGTTGTTTAAAAATCCTTAATGATAAATTAAGAAGTACCCTTTGAACTAAGAGAAATTAACGTGCAAAATAAAAATAAAAGGACATGCGGCTCGATCTGGCCTAGATACTAAGATAGGTCACAAAGATGACTATGTGATCACGTGTGATACTTTTGCTTTACTTTTGTCTCAAATCTACATATATACCCTTAACCAATTATCTAACTATCAAAATTGATACTTCAATGATACACATTAGTATTTTTTTTAGACTTTTAAGTATTTTGGAGTATTCGTACGGTCAGTAGAATCTAGCAACATCTTCAATTCGCATTAGGGTTGATAACTATACTCATGAGGCCCATCCAAGTACAAATAAATCATAAATATTGACGCAAAATGGCACATCAAAACTGACCCAATCAACACAAATTAAAAATGGTTTATTGAAAAGATATATAACTGATTTAATAGAGCATCGACACATAAAACAAATAAACAACTCGATGAGATTATGAGAATATAAGGTCATCAAACAGAATTACAGATATATAGTACAAGTACATCCCGGGTCCTCAAGTGAAACTAGGCTCTTATTTGTTTTCGTTGGTAGCTGCTACCAACTTTTCGAAAAAAAAAAAAAGAAACCAGGCTGTTATTTGACCCGGGTTGATCCTATATAGGCGGGGCTGGGCAGCCGGGCAGCCGGGGATTAATGATAAAGTAGAGCCCACTCCTGACCGCCAATCGCCACCTACTGGCCCTGCAGGGCCCCAAAAGGACGCACTCTTCTCTCTCTCAATTTGCTTATATCAGATCTGCCCCACATTTTAGGGCTACACTTTCTTAAGTTTCTTTGTTTTCTTTTCATTTATTTCTGACCGAACGATATAGTATATATAATCTAGTTAATTAGTATATGCTAATTACGACATATGTTAATTAGTATACTTGAAAGTGTATAAGTTGGAGCTTTTATTTGCAAAAAAAAAAAAAACAAGAAGAAGAATAAATAGATCGAGCAGCTGATAGATTTGAGAATCCAGAAGCTAGCAGTGATGATCAGAATTCAGGAGTAAGACAGGGAATTAAACTTGCCCGAGAGTTCATTGATCTCAGCTAGCTGTCGACTGTCTATCTATTCTCTGTTGTGCCAGGTTTCCATTTGGAGAAGTGTCAGTGTTATTCTTAGGTCGGTCCGAAAGAGCCGGCCCCCACTCTCTGGCTCTCAGAGATTTTTGACAGCAACAGAGAGGATCGATCATTAAGAGGATATATCTATCATATATGGTTAGTTTAGTTATATTAATTACTTAATTTTAAATGCAAGCCCAACCAACCAGCAATTGAGGAGAGGCATGCAATTATGCAATTTGCAACAAGATGTGTATATGGAGGCGGTCCTGGTGGTGGTGGCAAGTTGGGCTAGCTGTCGAGTGATCATAGTATATCATTCTGAAAAAGATGTACACCCTCCTCCAACTCCAACATACAAACAATACAATAATGACATTATATATGTTTAGGGTTTATATATTTTATCTGTTATTTATCTTACGGTGCACCGTTTCCTTGTTACGGATGCCGACAAGTGGATTCTTGATTGATGTTGTTATATATATATACTTTCTTTCAGCCTTGCTCTTTAGTTATTTTATTTTATTTTTTTTTTTTTTCTGAGGAAAACTCTTTAGTTATTTTTTAAGGAACAAAGTGCAATACAACTGGATACTGTCAGGGTCAGGCAAGCTAGCCACTTGTTGCAAGATGATGATTACTACTGTACATTGTACAAGAAGAAGGATACTTCAACATATAATTTCTATATTCTTGGTAATAAGTTCGAAAAAATTTATGTTATTGTGTCCGAAATTATGATTTATGGTGCTCAACAAATTCTTCATATAAAAATATTTGGGGATACAAAAAATTTTCATTTTTAGAGTTTTCTAAGTATTTATTTTGAATTTTAGAAACATGCTCATAAATATTAATAAAATATTGATGTTTGTACATGTTATTTTCAAAAATATAAAACAAATACTTAGAAAACTCTAAAAATGAAAAATTTTTGTATTTCCCAATATTTTCATATAAAGAATTTATTGAGCACCATAAATCAAAATTTTGAACACGATAACATAAATTTTGAGCTGTTAGCATTTCGGTCCGAAATGCTAACGTTAGTATAATAGTCTAACTCCATAAATACATACATAATGATTATATATATTCTGAAATTGTGTTTGATATATATGTATTGTTTGATGCTCATAAAAATCACTAAATTGAAACTGATGAAAATTGTATATATATTTTGATGGTCTTTGATGAGTATCCAATTATAAAATTAAAGTGTTAAATTATATATAGAATATAATTACGGTGCTTTGCAAAGTTGGGCTTTTTTGCTTTGCGTTCAAATCCCATTATCCAAAGGTCAAATGGCCAATCTAATTTGCTAAACACAATCTACATATTGAAAACATGCAAAATACAAAATTTTATAATTTTTCAATTTTTTTTAGCTTTTTTTTAGATTTTTGAAAGATTGACACTTTTTGCCATCATTATTTTTTATTATTATTTTTGGGTCATCTTTCTAAAAATCTTAAAAAATAGTTAGAAAATTCCAAAAATAGTAAAATTTGATATCCCATCATATTTCAATGTTTAGAATGTATTGGTTCAATTAGATTTGACGTTTGAGTTTTCATTGTGAGATTTTGAAAACACAAAGCAAAAAAAGCCCAAACTTTGCAAAGCACCGTAACATGTCCCATTATATATATATGATATTTGAAATGCCATATATACAAATATATAAATTCAAATATATGAAATCTATGCAAGTAACTTCACCCATTTCTGTGTACATAACTTGCATGAGATCGTGAAAATAAGTAATGTTCCTTCAATTTGTTAGTTATGAGAGGTATAATTAATTAAGTTCGTTATATAACTCACTAAACATGGATTTCAATACTAACTAAATCAAATGCAATAATTACATTAAATTCGGTCACAGAAAATCGAGATTTGTTTCTCATTGTGTATCATAGGACGATTGATCCAATTTTTATTTTTAGTTAATAAAACTTAGGAAGTCTTCAAGTAAATATATAAATGTTATAATTACGAATGTATTTTACTAAATTAAATGAGTTTCTATAAATAAATGATATATAGATATACCAAATTGGATACAAAAATTTCAATGTTCATGTTAATTAATGTTTTAATTATGTTATCCAAATTAATAATTTTGCAATGCACCTATGTTGCATGTTATTATCATGATTAAACTTAAATGAAATATCATAAGTTGTATGTAGCACTACCTAGTATCCATTGATGGACCATCCATAGGGATACAAATGAGGTATAATCACACCTCATTTGTTTTTTTTTTTTTTTTAATGCAAATTTGCACCTCATTGTCAAGTATTCTAATTAAATGCATGTGTTTTACATTTAACAATGCACATGAGAATATCGAGTAATTTACATGTTCTTTCTTTTACAATACAGCATATATTATCTCATGTTATATCCGTCGAGCCACATTGATTGGGAATACTTAATTGGCTGTTTCACTCATTACCATTTTTTGTTTCCAGAACCACTAGTGCCCTGTTCAAGGGCTCCACCGTTCGTTGCCAACTTGCCATTGCTTATTTTATTTTGTTTCACTAAAAAAAAAGGATAGCTTATTTGTCATATAATTTTATATCACCTTCCTTTTTACCCAGGTTGCCAGAAAAGAAACCGAAAAAAGAAAAGAGTAGTAGTAATCTTGACTCAACTTCGACTTTGTCCTTTTTAAATCAATGCTCTCATTACTACTCCGTTTGCTCTATCCCGTTCCATATATTAATCCTCTCTCACCCTAATTAGTGTGAGTGAGATAGAGATGAAGAGAATATATGTATATATATATATATATATATATATATATAGGAAAATATGTTGAGTCCACTTATAAAGTATGCCACCCATCCACCATTCTCTCACAATCTGACACGCACATGTATCTATGTGCTTGTCACAGTTGCATAAATGTTTACCGGAAACCGTAATGTATATGTTTACTAGAAAATGATATATATATATGTAATATGTTGATCGATCGGAAAGATATAAATGTTCACTGAAAAATAATATATGTTCATTAAAAATACGATGGACCGATGGACCGATGGATAGATACAAGGGGTGGTCACTAGCTATTACTCACGTGCTGCTCCGTAAGTCACGATCCAAAAACATATCAAATCACCTCCAAATTTCGATTTATATGGCTCAATAAATTCTTCATATCAAAATATTATAGCACGCAAAAATTTTTCATTTTTGGAGATTTTTAAGTATTTATTCTAGATTTTTTAAAATGATACATAAAACATTGATTATTTTATTAATATTGTATAGTCACTTTTAAAAAATCTCAAACAAATACTTAAAAATCTCCAAAAATGAAAATTTTTTGCGTGCTATAAGATTTTGATACGAAGAATTTATTGAGCTATATAAATCGAAATTTGGAGGTGATTTGTTTTTGGATCGTGACTAATGGAGCAGCCTGTGAGTCATGACGTAGCTAAACTCTATATATATGAATATATATATATATATATATATATATATATATATATATATATATATATATATATATATATATATATCATATAGCTATATTGTTATAGCGTTATATATATAAATAGTTTGTCACTGTCGGTGGCTGGTGGAGGTGGTGGCGGTTACGGTGAACTAAACACAATCCCAAACGAATAGGAAATATATATATATATCCATACAGAATTAATGTATATGAATTAATTAAGGTCACTTTCCTCCATTGTTTTCTTCTTTTTTCAGCCTTTGCCTGCAATTCGTCCGCGCTTTCCGAAAAGAGAGATCGAGCTCTCACTCTCATGTAGATAGTAAGATCACGACTTTTATTAATTAATTAACTAACCATATATCTCATATTCTATTTTATTTATAACTTGTCATCATATCTTGTTGTTGGCCTTGCAGTTGCACTGCTTATATATATATATATGATAACGCCATTCTTCTTCACTGGCGCTATTCATTTCTCCTGAGGCTAGGTCAAGGTGCATAGCTTTTAAGAGAGGAGATAGATAGAATAGAAGGTGCATGCTCAAGTTTCAAGTCCCCAGGTTCTTGTCGACCAAAAGATAGTAGAAAGGCTTCAAAGGCAGCAGAAAGTTTTGATCTTTTTTTGCCTTTGGTGCTTGTTTCTTATTGGGTAGTAAAGCTGACTTAACAAGAACAGGCGTGATTTCATCTGTTTAACTGTAAGCTTTTCTTTCTTTCTTTCTTTATTTATTTCTCTCTTGCCCCCCCCTCTATAGATATTTCATGGTTCATTTTAAGGAACAAACAATTTCAAATATAAATGACTCTATTAGGTATATGCAGGAAACAAAATTAAGGCACATTTTGCTAGCTTCTGTTTGAGATATTTGAGATGAATAAATTCATCATGATCCACCATATATAGATATTTCATATTACATTGATCCCAATAAAATGCTATATCTACAAAAAAAAAAAAAAAAAAAAGTGAACAAAAAATCTTACTTAGCTAGCTTAGCGTGCACATAAAGCAAAGTACATCCAGAACCAAAATAGGACCTAACAAGCATTATTACTCGCATGTAATAATTTTGTTTTCAACCGTGTTTGCAAATTGCAGTTCCCTCTACTTTACCATCCGCATTCACCAATTTTACTATTTTTCGATATCTTCTGTTTGCATTTATATCATAATTGTTTTCATTTATATCATATTCATATTAATGTACAAGATCTGCAATTAGGGTAAACTTTGTTTTGGATATATTGTCCTGGAAGTATAACTTGCATCATGTGTCTTTGACTGTGGCTATTTGTACAGTGATTATATTGGAACAGTTTTTTTTTTTTTTTGTTCCAATTATCGAATTCAATTCTACAACTATGGCTCTGGTTGGTTTCAGGTACACTCCAAAGTCACTTCATAGATGAATACATTTTCGCATGTACCGCCGGGCTTTCGGTTCCATCCAACGGATGAGGAGCTTGTAGATTACTATCTCAGAAAGAAGGTGGCATCGAAAAAGATCGATCTTGACATCATAAGGGATGTAGATTTGTACAAGATTGAACCATGGGATCTTCTAGGTATATGTACAAATTTTACTTAAAGTCACCATTAGTAAAAAATATTGGAACATCGATGGAAAATTTTTAATGAAAAATTTCTATTATGAATCTTAACTTTTCTGCCCCTTGAATACATAATTGTCGAATAATATTTCATCAGGTTATGTCAAAAATAAAACATCGATGGAAACTGATTGCTAATTCAAAACCCTTAATGTCGTTGTGTTGTATATTTTCTAGTAAACAACAGTGATAATCTATCAAAATAAGGTGATATGACATAACTTAACTGTTAGAGACTGGATACTTACCAAATTAATAGCAGCCAAAGTAACTAATAACTTATTGGCAATTAGAACCTCCTCAATGCTTTCTATGTTTCACTAATTTTTTTCTCTTCTTTGTTCGACCTTTTCGTCATTGAACTCGTCAATAATTGTTCTTCAATTCAATTAATGATATCACACAGTAGGCAATTAGCCTACTACATCAAAACAAAGAAAGAATGATCATGGGCCGGAAAACAATTAACGAAAAACTAACGCTTTTGTATTATAACAGAACTCTGCAAAATTGGAACAGAAGAGCAGAATGAGTGGTATTTCTTCAGTCATAAGGATAAGAAATACCCGACAGGTACCCGCACAAATAGAGCAACAACAGCTGGTTTCTGGAAGGCAACGGGACGAGACAAGCCGATCTATGTGAAGCACAGCTTGGTTGGAATGAGAAAGACGTTGGTCTTTTACCAGGGACGAGCACCGAATGGACAGAAGTCGGATTGGATTATGCATGAGTACCGCCTTGAGACGAACGAAAATGCCGCACCCCAGGTTTGTCGGAAATGCGTGAATATATACCGTCTTAGTATATTAGTTGATTGCAAATGTGGAGATACATGTACATAAGCCTTACATTATTTTTTGATATAGCCGGCACATTGTCCACTGTATGATCGGTTTCAACTTTCAACAAAATATAAATTAAAAAAGAGTTACAAGAAGATAGAAAAAGAAAAAAAAATGAAAAAGAAGAAATAAGACATCAAAATTATATAAATGCTACATCATAGATTATCAGAGGATGTTAAATCAACATTCTAACATATTGTCTTAATCAGAGATTCAGAATTCAGAAATATGAGTACCATAAGCATGGAAAGTTAAATAGATATAACATTTCCATAGAAAATGGTATATGAATCCTTTCATGTATAATTTCATTCAATAAAACTTGCACTATAATTTTCTAACACTTCATTTTTGAGGATGCAGGAAGAAGGATGGGTGGTGTGCAGGGTTTTCAAGAAACGGGTTGCGTCCCAAACTCGAATCGTGGAAGATCCATTTTCCTGGTTCGATGATCACGTCACCTTAATGCCGGATATCGACTCACCCAGGCAACTGATTCGTCACCCACAGATGGTGTATCAAAACCATATCTACAATTGCAAACCGGAGCTCGAGTTGCACCACCTGCTACCGCACGAACCCTTCATGCAGATGCCACAATTAATGGAGAGCCCCAACAAACTTCAGAGCTACATTAACAACCCGGGAACTGCATTGTTTTCATCTTCAATACCACCCGAAGAATCAGCACAGAACGTGACAGATTGGAGGGTTCTTGATAAGTTTGTGGCTTCCCAACTTAGCCATGAGAACGGCGCAAACAAAGAACAAAGTTGTTCAGAAACCACGCCGGTTTTCCAGGCCGAGGAGAAACAGGAAGGCGTTCTAGATTACGCTTCGACTTCCACCTCCTGTGGCCAAAACGACTCGTGGGAATGAACACATACAATCAAAAACCGTACCAACAACACAAAATTAATATGTATATGTAAAATTTAACCAATTAATATGTATAAATATGGTGTTTTTATGTACATGAAAAACTTTAAAACTAGTCTTCGATGTAGGTGATTTCGTCCGGTATAATAAGGTAGCTAGCTAAAGGGTGTAAGCTACGAACCACTGACTTGGCGTTGTATTAAATGGTCATTTAGGCATTGCTCAAACAATTGAAATGCCGGTGTCCCAATGGACGTCTATTTATAGTCCATAAATGTCGACAGCTACGGTCGCTGTCGATGTTGAGTAGGTTATATACAGAAGATGTATGATGTATGATCGATATTGGAATTTGGAAAGAGCAACGATGTTTTAACCTGTATCATATTTTCCTATGGAAAATTGGTTCAATTATAAAATGCAATTAAGAATTTAGATCAGTGTATCATTGTTAATTTAGATTTTAGACAGATAGTTTTCTATTTAGCAAATCAGTGTTCTACCAGAAAATCAATCAGCAGATAGCCAATAAACACTTATAATCTTAATAGAGGATACATTTATACAATCATTTAAAAAAAAAAAGAACAACAACAAAAATTCCTACTGTAAGTACAAGATGCCCCTCATATATACTAATCTCTCGCGCACCATTTACAATCTAAATGTAATCATTTGGAATCACAGAGACCGGAAGATTCATCACAGAACCCGTCCCGATCAAGCATTTTTGGAGGAGGTGCGCTTAGCAGAGGCGAAGATGGGCTTCCGTAAGCACTTCTGCGGGCATTGCCGCATCCTAGACTTTTCCTTGTGCTCACTCCAGTAACAGGATTGGTACCACTTGCATACTTGCACAATGCCTGCAATAAGGAAACCTCTCACTCTCAATATATTTATATCCTGTGATAGGGTTTCTACTTTCTACTAAATTGCATACTTTTTCTCCAGCTTATTCATCTCAAATTGAACTCATATGTTTGCTTTGAAACGTTAATGGATCCCGATCGACAGAAGTATATTGAACATGATATCCGAGGAGCGAATTATAAGCTCCAAGAACACCAAAAATGTGACTGTAGTAGAAACTTACAACAATTCAAAAAACACAGGCCTACTGACAAACATAGCCCAGATTCAGAGCCTGCATATTGGTTATTCCCCATAACACATAGACCCAATATCATCATTCCTGTTCTTTCCTTTTTTTTTTTTTTTTTTTCAGGGTCAGTTTTCATCTATAATTCACTGCCCTCTGCTTGGAACATGAAACAATCTTTAAAATCAAGATGGTATGTGCAACCCTATTTCTTCACTAAAAAATAAATTTATAGTATTCTATTATCTTGCAAATTGAAGATGCAGTGTTCTTTAGTCCTTGGTTAACAAATTCAAAGAGCATCATTAAGGGTATTCCAACTTTCAAGCATATTGGGCTTATTGGGGTAATTAATGTTTCTTAAATTTACAAACTCAGCACATCTATAAGAAAACTTAATCTACTTCAAAAGTTAGTTCATGATCTGGAAAATCATCTAATCTGATGGTCTAAGAGCTTCAAGAATTTAACAATTTAGAGAACATAACAAGTTGGCTATTGGGAAATAAAGATACACAGTTAATTCTAGGGACTTGTTCGTAAGATTGTAATGGTTGTAGCTATAAGAAAAATTATTATCCAATATATTAAGTTTGCTCAATTGATCTATATTTAGCATTACCTGCTTTGTGGTTAAATCAAGTACAGCATCACTAAAATCAGCTCCCTCAATAATTGCACCTCCCAGATCACTTCTTGTAAGAACTGAGCGTACCAGCACAGCATTTTTCAGGTTGGCCTCGTTAAGTACCTGCGAATGAAGGGTTTCACTATAACATCCATGATATCTTATTTTTCGGGATGTATCTAGAGAAGGCACAATGAGGTTTCACATATCGAAAGCTATCATCAAACTGGCCGTTGTTACAATTGGATTCCTTAAAACAGGGTGTTACTGTCCTCACAAAATATTGCAAACAGTGACATTATCATGCTTATTGGTAGCAACATAAGCATCGATGAGTTTTCTGAAACAACAAACTTCAACAAATAAACAGTTCGTATATAACATCAGAAAAAGAAATTGTACCATGCGATCCATCAGTGTATCGCTCAAGTCAGCCCCTGCATATATAGAAAAATCGATTTGAGGCACTAACATGGACAGCAGAGAAAATGTATACTTTTTGGTGTTGAAGAATTATTCAATGTTCAATTATAAACCCTCCAAAACATCAACAATTAATTGACTAACCACTAAAATTTGCTTTGTAGGCCACTGCTTTCTCCAGATAAGCCCCGTTGAATGTGGAGCCACTGAAGTCCGACTCCCTCATATCAGCGGACGTGAAATTTGCCCGTCTACAGTCACAAAAGGCACTTCATTGTTCAGTCTATACTGTTATTTCATAAAAATTATAACAAGAAAATATGAATTGAAGAAAATTAATTGGCCCATTTGCAAGAACAATTAGAAGGGATACCTGAAATTCTCATTTACATGCACTGCCTTCCTACATAACCAACAAAATCAGACAAAAATAACTACAAATTGATAACTAAACAATCCAATTAAGAGTACACTTTGAGGATAAAAAGTTGTTAATTTTGCATATATAATTGTACTTGAGATCAGCCGAACCAAACTGAGCAGCCGACCCAATCCCGAATTCGCCACGCTGGGCTGCCTCGAACTTATTGAGGTCCGCCATGGCCGGCATTGGGCCAGCAGCTGCCAGCCCAACAATACCAGCAGCCAGTGCAGTGGATACAGCGGCACGCCATTTCTTGGGCCCTTGGTCACCTTCAAGAACTCAAACCGGCTGTTCAATGAAACGCCTCAATGAAAAGATCATAAAACAAAAAGATAAGCCATTAAAAAGCTCTTATATGTTAGCTTCATGCTTACTGCTGGAAATTTGGTGGCATTGGCACACAACAGAGGTTGTTGGTCGACAGACGAAGCGACGGGGAATGCAAGGGGAGATGATGGTGAGAGGAGAGGTTGATGGAAGCGCCATGGATGGCATAAAAATTGGGTCAATTGGAAAGAAAGAAAGAAAGAAGGAAAGAAGGAAAGAGAGATGAGACTCTTCATGAGAGCCATGACTGGTGGCTCTGGCGCGAACACGTATCACATCCGGAACAGTCGAGCGAGTGAGTGTACAAAATATCCGTTGGAGAATTTCCCATATGAAAGAGGTCAAATTTTCAGTGTGTTTCGTTTAAATTGGGCCGCCTCTGTTGAATCAATTGAGGCCCATTTACAGAGCGAATCAAGGCCCAAATAACGGAAGGCCGGGATCTTTATTTCTAGCTTGACTTTAAGACCGGCCCAGTAAAAGTCCATGTTGAAGGCTTAGTAGTTAGTAGTCTGTATAATGCATGCCGACATATCCTTTTCTCATTTTTGTTTTGAAAAATCAAGCGTCTGGTTATTAAAAAGAAAGGAACTTGTGGATGGATATATATAATTATATATATAAATAGCATGGTTTATTGATTAAGTAACAGAACTAAAGGCTGGAGATATATGGAAAGTACAACCAGTGTAAAAGTATCTATCTAGCTGACAGGAAATGCAATAGTATATACCTATTCTCAAAAAAAAAAAAAAAAATAGTATATACCTTCTAGATTGTACCATGATGGTAGCATCTAGCATCACAATCTTCTTTTTTTACAAGCAAAAATGATCAAGTACCCATTTTTTAAATTCTAATGCAATCAAGAAACAAGTCCCCCCTGAATTACATCTGTATGGAGTAATTGTGGATGGGGTTTTAACCATTCAACCATGAGAACTCTAAATGGGGACACAAAAAAGAGAGGAATGGGTGGAGCTGAGACTCATCTCTGATGATAGTGAAAAAGAAAAGGAAGACTGAAATATAATAGAAGCAGCTACTTACAGAAGGATAGATAGTAACAACAAACTTTGCTTTTTTGTTGTATAGGGCTAGTTATTCATAATTGTAATGCTTTGTTTTGTGGCTGCTTGTAGTGGTTGTTGTAATTGCTGGTAAGTCTTACATCTTTTGATGTTTTTTTTATCTGAATTTCATGTATCAAACTTCATATATATTTATAAAATTCAGTGGCGGTACGTTGACTACCACTTTTCTCCAAAATATAACCATGACAGTTCATTGTAAGTTTGTAACAGCAAAAAGGTGGATGAGATACATCGAATGGGACTAAAATATCATCCAAGGAATATGAATTATGTGATACACACAGAAAATCAAGTATATAATGCATGCATGCTAGCTTCTCAATCTCCACCGTTATCCAAATTATATAATTCCTCATGGATCGATGCATCACATCAAAATAATACCGGCCATGCCCCATACACCGTTCCCTACACAAACAACCATTTTGTCTCGTTCCAAGTACGTCTAAGCCTTTCCCACTTCACACATAAACTAATCACTCTCTCGGCACAAGTGCATCGATCGATCAGTTCCCCTTAGTTCCATGTAGTCTCAGCCCCACATGAACAGAGGATAGAGAGCTAGGACAGCAAGTTCATTACATTGTTTTGATTATTTTATTTAGTTGATGGATTCGTGAAGACAAGAAATTAAGAGTCTTTGATTTGTCTCGCGTTATTTAAAGACGGTCCCCACGAAGAACAGGCCTTACACTTTCAGATGTGCAAAGGCAGCTACTCCATGCTTTGCAATTTGCGTATGGCAGCTAGCATGTACCCGCAACTGTTATGCAGTGGATCTATTCATCAATTTATTTATCATTTATATTTAGTTTCCATGTACGTATAATATAATTGTATCTATCTGTATATTAAGAGATTATAGTAACACAATCGTAGTAAGGTATATATATATATATATATATATATATATATGCACTTAATTAAGAGAGATGTTCAAGTGAACCGACGACATCTTAATCAGTACAAAACTACATATTATATATGTAGAAGTGGAGATATCTACTTGAGTGAAAATACATGTTGCTAAATTTAACCTAATAGGTCGGATTAGCTAGGTTGCTTTTCTACACTTTATATATTTCAATAGAAAAAGATATAGCTATTTCAAATTTTCAAAAATTAGATTTAAGAGGACATCGGTTTTATTTGCAAATTAAAATTTTATTATTATTTTGGGCCAACCTATAAGGAATACTTGATAATTTATTTCTGAAAAAAAAAAATAACAGTGTCTACTATGGTTTACCTGTATATTTATGTATCGTCATCAACAGCAATATATTTACCTCTATTCCTCTAACAAATTAATAAACTGAATCGACACTGCAGGTATGTGGTAGAGCTAGCAAAAGCTTAACACGATTGGATTGCCAGGGAGAAAAAGAAGAAAAAGAGAGAGAAAAAAAGAAGGGTCACGAATTAAATTGTTATATTTTTTTTCTTTTTTTGATATAATCAGTGACAATTTTATATCTGCTTTTATTTGAAGAATTAAGGTTCATACTTGCAATAATGACTAAATAACATCACTGATTATACAATTTGTGACCATAATTAATTAGCTAAAAACAATAATATTTGAAAAAACTTCGTTAATTACCAACTTACCATATAAGAACAAGAGGCCTCAAATATTGTAACAACTAATTGAGTAACAGAAGATCCTGCGTAGACAAAGAGCTGCAAACCCCATTAGTTCACTATCACATGGCCAATCATCTCATCATCTCCTTTACTTCAGACTGTATCACCGGTCATTTCAAACAATCTGACACTGCATTATCAACAGAGAAAAGGTTCTACCTTTTCCATTAGCACAACCAACGTGGGTGTTGGCAAACATGCATGGTCCCTCTCCTCCCTTCATGAGGTTCCTAGCTTGTTTTCAATTTAATTTGTTTCCTCCCTGGCTAGCTTGATGTAAACATTCTCCTCCGCAGTAAGTTAAAGCGGTGTAAAATGTTAAATCACCTTAAATCAGTGGTGTTTGGTGGTAGTGAAGTAAATAGATGAAGTAAAATTGATATTATGTGTAAAAGATGTGAAATGTTGGTGATTAGTTTACTACACCTATATAGCTGCATTAACTTACTACACCTTAAATCACTTCAGTTTAGTGACTTAAAATTAATTTAAGAGCTTAAATCAATTTTACTACAGCTACCAAACGCAGGTCTTGTATTTACTGATCACATATATATAAAAGTATACTATAACTTCACGGCCTTAATTGTACATCATAATTAAGTCACTCTTTGTGCATCCTAAAATCTAATGTGATCCCATAAGTTTAATGCGCCCAACGAGTAATAATACGTATAATGTGTGGATATCCTTACTCGTAGATTGGATTTTTTGACATGAAAGTTCTATCTTCGTCAAAGAAGAAATCCCAGCTGTTGATTGTTTACTTATATTGATCACCACCGTTGATGTATATTAATGTCCCGGCTCATTAAAATTTAAGGCACATATTAGTTTCCTCATAAGGGATGAGCTTTCGACCCTTTATTATAAGATATAATAATTTCAGCCAAAACAAGGCGTGGGCTCTTTACTAGTATAATATATAATAATACATTTTAATATGCTCATATGCCACCTATATGAAAATAAAGAATTTAATGTGGTTAATAAGTCTAATGGGCATCATTTATATATAATTGATGCACAATATATAATGTATAAGTGATGCATTGGTATCAATTTGTGGTTTCTGCTTAACATATTTCTTTTTTAAAAATATGGCAGCTACCTACCAACGGTGCCATATTTGAGTATGGTGTATGTATGTTCTAAATTGGGGCATGTATGTTTGAGTGTGGTGTGAGTACATAGACTTTGAAGTTCGAACTTTGATCAAAACAAAAACTAAAAAATAAAACATGTCAGCTGCTCAGTGCAATTACCAGGACAAAGATTTATCTGCCTGGCTATATAAGTTTGATTGAGCATTGGTAGAGCTTTTGGCAGACATCTCACTATTTATAAGTACAGAGCAATTCAATGCACAATATAATGCATTCTGATTATATAAGCAATATATAGACTGATTAATTATTGTCACTCCAAATGGAAAGAAAAATTGCATGCATGTGCATTATTAATTTGTCCTTCCACATTAATTGGTCGATTTCACAAGACAATGATAGTTTCCTGCGTGGCAGAGATTGTCGACCACCCGAGACTTTGCAAAGGCTCCCAAATTAATTATACCTCACTTAAAAAGTTTTAAGTTTTGTCTCAAAAAAAAAAAAAAAAATTACATTGCTGTAGCATTTTTAATTACTAAATGAGTAAATTGTACAAACAACTTAAGAGTATTATTCTTTTATGGAATTGGTCTTTAAATTATAAAAAGTAACAAACGTTTAGTCTTTAAATAGATTCAAGATGATTAATCAGAAACGAGAGTGAATAGATAATTAATTATTTCGAACTCATCAAGTAACAATTTATAGTTTGCCCTGACAGCCGCTGTATATATAGGTTTTCAAAAAAAGAAAAAAAATTTACAATTTGATATACACTAAATTACAACAATAATTCACACAACACAATAAGTGATCTCACAAAACGAACAAGTAAACAAGAAATTGAGGGAAGTGCATGAGATCACACATAAAAAATAATGAAATTTTAACATTATTTTGATAGCCATAAAGTGGAGAAAAAAATTATAAAATTCGAACCGTTCATTTTTGTTAATGTTTGATAACATGTAAATAAAATCAAAATAATATATATTTTTTTGTACATATAGAATATGTTATACACAATACTAGGGATGTATACGAATCGAATCGAACTTGATCTAAACCGAACTAGAACATAATTAAACTGGAGCTAAACTGAAATCGAGCTAAATCAAACCGAACTAACTCAAACTCGAATCAAGTTCCGAGCTCTAGACGAGCTTAATTATTATGGTTATATATATTTTCATATTACCATAAATAATTATAGCTAAAATAAGTATATTATTTTTCCTTCTTCTTATTTGTATTTTTATTAATTCAACAATAAGATAGGTGTATTTTATTAATCAAATAATAAAACAGGTATATTATTACAATCAACTTTCACAAGATAGTTCAAAATATGTGTAAATTAATATATATCGAGATATTACAAATCAAATCTGAATTGAATCAAGAAAAAATCGAGTCGAGCTAAATCGAACTCGAGCTAAAAAATAGTCTAACCGAGCTAAACGAAACCGAACACGAGCGCGCTACGAGCTGCAAACTTGTTTTCCAGAGATTCTATGAATTTAAGATTTAAAATATAGTTATTTTAGATTTAATTTCACAATCCACACAAAACATAGTTTATTTGATGAGGAGGGATCCATTGACAATGCTAAAGTTGACAATCTTGACAATTGGAATTTTCAAAAATTTGTAAAAATTCACAAAAACTCTTAAAAATGAAAAATAGTTTATGGATATATCATTTAACTTATAGATTGATTATGTTTCTAATTATATTCAATTTAAGAGACATTTGATAGCTCTTCAAAGATCCGATAATTTACAACCGTTGAAAAGTGTACAAAATTTTGATAAGCCATTAAATGATGTTCAAATTGATTGAAATTGGAAACATAATCTATAAGTTAAATAATACATCCATAAGTCATTTTTCATTTTTAAGAGTTTTTGTGAATTTTTACAAATTTTTGAAAATTCCAATTATCAAGATTGTCAACTTTAACATTGTCAATGGATCCCTCCTCTTATTTGATACCTTCTAGACGTACGGTCGGAACTGAGCCGTCATTATCTCCGTATATCCATGCCAATAACATATTTCTGAGACAAATATGTGTGATTAATGAATTAAAGATAACAACATATATGCATGGATAAACTTGAGATCAAGTTGAGATATAATAGAGTCCCTTTCATTCCAGTCCCGCCGTTAGGCCTGAAATGGACCCATTTTATATATTATTCGTTCTGATTCATGACTCTATCGCTTCTTACTTAATTTTCTCCTGGCCCTGTCTGTTATCCGACACTCATATTAATTCGATTACGTATGCTATATATATATATATATGTGTGCTCGCGCAAAATTACAGCGTCAGAAAAAAAAAAATTTACATTTCTAGTTTTATAAGTTTTCACCTCCTGAGTTGCAATCACTTCATCATTTGTGTGTGACCACTTCAGGTGTGGATGATTTTGACGGATTCGGGTCATGTTATTGAATCCTCCTAATTAATTAATCCTATCCGTTAAGAGATTTTTTTTTATTAATTTCTGATATATCCTTGCTCCTAATAAAAGGAGATTGGATTTTTTGACATGAAAGTTCTATCTTCCCCAAGGAATAAATCTCAGCCGTTGATTGTTTACTTAGATTGATCACTACCGTTGATGTACTTTAGTGCCTCAACCCAATAAAACTTAAGGCACATATCTATTTTCTCAATTTAAGGTCCATTATATATTATCTTAAAAATTTATTATAAGAAATAACAATTTCAGCTCAAAGCAAGACGTGGTTCTTTACTGTATGTAATTATATATATAATAGTTTAATTAATATAGCAACAATTCAAGCATGAAACTTTACAGAATAATATGGCATGTGAGCCATGGATGTATATATGTAGCCCCTATGGGCTTGAGGGAACAGTGCCTCTTATCTTTTGTCCTAATTCGTGTTGCATTTAAAGCCATGAATAGCTTTCAGACTTTTCTACCTTAAATGCAAATAATGGTGCATTTTCCATCCGAAAATGAACTATTGAGCTACATGTATGTATCAATGATCAGAGTTCGGTGAATATGTGCAATACATTCTTCAAAAATTATATATATAAAATTTGGGTACTTCATGTAAATTGACTTATATAAAACCTATTTTTTGAATTAGGTTAATATCAGATTAATTAGAAGCTTGAAGAAATAAAAAATTAGCTCAAATATGCGATTAAATTATAAATTAGTGGGGTAAATGCTAGATAAATGGAATAAATGTTTTTATCCTTCAATAGTTCAATTGGGTGACACTGTTTAATTTGTTCGTTTCTCTTGTTCTTGTATTGGAAAAAAATTGCAAAATAAGATTAAATCTATAATCTATATAAAATTTGCTTATATATCCATGCATGCAGCTTAGAATGTTTATATGATTGTGACATAGTAATTTAAACTGAATAGTGCATGGATTTTTTTGGTTTTCTACTATTTAATATAGTAGGTTCCACCGAAATAAATTAGACATTATTTGCACTCGTTTTTACTATTCTGTATTGTTCTCTTGATTGTTCAGAGTTGATAATATATATATATATATATTTTTTTTTTCATTTTTTTCTTTCATGCCAATATTATTATTGTTTTTCTTGTTATGTCACGAACGCACAGTGAATATCTAAAAGATATTTGTAGAATTGGTTGTTTGAGCCTTTATAAGCTAACAACTTTATAAAAGGAAAAAAGCTTGTCAACGAAGACATATATACAAATTACTAAAATACAACACATATTGGGTGTGTTTGGATGGGTTTGGTTAGCACTACTTTTTGAGTAGCTTTGCTAATTAAATGGATCGTCTCCTTCACTGTATATTAAAAAACAAAAGCTAATTACTCATTCATATATATGCTGTCAATATAGAAATGAAAATAAATAATTTCATAATTACGTAAAATATTTCATAAATTAAGATTATATTTAAAAGAAGAGTAAAATACATTCATTTAATTCACTCTGAAGTGTATACAATAAAGTAATATAAATATGTATGTCATTTCTTGGTTGAAAAATATATATATACACGCAGTATATACATGAAAAATGTACTAGCTAGCTAGTATGACATTAGCACTCTTTTTTCATCGATCAGTGGGTACGTGGTCAGAACAGTAACTACAAGGACTGCTCTCTCTCACCGCATTCCATTGTTTTGCATAATGTTCATGTATATATTTGTCTAACCATATATGTGCAAAATAATTATATTTTTTGTTAAAAAAAAAAGATTAAAAAATCTATGTTGACTGGTTGTTGTTATATATTGTTTACAACTTCATAATTTATATATACACTTAGTTGCCATTAATTGTAATTTGTTAGAGGCTAATTAATTAGAATTAAGAGGAGAGACACAGAATGGTGTTGGGTTTTGGCACTTTGCCTGCCCAATGCCTATATCTTCTCACTCAGTCTCTCCCATTCTCTGAGCATCTTGTGTCTGTATATCTGCAGTGTGCATTCATTCTATTTTATAAATTTTCCCTCTTTTCATTTCATTTCATTTCTTTCTTTCCCCAAATAAACATCCATCCCATCAACCATTGCCATCCCATCCCATCCCATTCCCAAATAAACAAAGATCAAAGAAACAACAGATCCGAGAGACAGAGAGAGAGGCAGCGCCACCGAATCAGCAGTCAATCAACGCATCATATCAAGGCATCTAATCAAATCAAGAAAGCAAGAAAGAAATTCCTCTTTCTGATCAGCTGCTTCTCCATTCCATTCCATTCCATCTCCCTAGCTAGAATAGAATAGAATCCATCAATCCATCAAATCAACTCACTCAGATCAATCGATCGATCGATCAAGTAGTCATGTCATCCTCCTCCTCCTCCTCCTCAGCTGCTGCCTTTTCTCTGGACCACATCACTAATTCCCCCTCCGAGCAGCTCTGCTATGTCCACTGCAACTTTTGTGACACCATCCTTGCGGTTACTTAATCCCCTCCTATTTCTTTCCTTTTTGTCCCCTTAAAGCCTCATTCTTTTTCTTTTTTTTTCTTTGTTTTTTTTTTTTTAGATTGAGCTTCAATAAATTTTCTTTCTCACCTAGCAAGCAAGCTAACTATACTATATATGTTTGTGATGTTTGTTTGTTCAACCTCTAGGTGGGGGTGCCATGTACTAGCTTGTTCAAGACGGTGACGGTGCGATGCGGGCACTGCAACAACCTCCTATCGGTTAACCTGAAGGGACTCCTCCTTCCGACCGGAAACCAGCTGCATTTCGGACATGCATTCCTTTCCTCTTCTCACCACGGCCTCTTGGTACGGTATCATACCATTGTTTTCAATTCATACATGCTATACAATCTGTGTGTTTTGTGTTTCTTTCAGTTTTCACGATATTATCGAACTACTTCTAATTTGTGAGTTTATATATGCAGGATGAGACGCCGTTCCAACCGCCGAGCTTGTTGACGGATCATCATCAAGCGGCTTGTCAGAACAACCTAACAATCGAGACTAAAGCGCCACGCCAAATTAAGGCATTGAACACTGAACCAGAGCCGCCTCAAACTCCGGTCATCAACAGACGTAAGTCCATATATAAATCCTTACTCTCAATTTGATCATTTATATTTCTCTTCTTTCCAATATCTTTGCAACAACAACGGCAGCCAAATTTTATGTTGATCTGAGATCTCTCTCTTAATAGTAACTAACCAATTACTCATCATTTTAATTACCATGTAATTTTCTGTGTGTTTTTCCGTAGTCAAAAAAGGATATGTAAGAACACTGTTGATCCCTAGTTCCACACTGTGAAACAAACTATTTTTTGGATACGGACTAGTATACGGTAACATATGATATTTTGGAATGTATATATATATTAAATGCCTTGTTTAATTGTCCTTCGAATTCACTGGAGCTCTTTAATTTTCACTCTTGTCCAGTCAAGTGAATATTTTATCAGCACTACAATATGGATTATGGAATGAAGGTATAAAAGGGGGATATATAAGCGTAGTAGAATGTATATACAAGTGAATATTTTATGACGTATATAGTTATATACTATATGACATGATGATGCTTGTCTTCTCTATTATTTCTTGGTCTGGCCCATCAACAAAACAAATATATATTTCCTGTATATATTATATGCTCTATTTATCTTCAATCTACATTTGTTACCATGGATCTTTATGATCAATATTAACTGCTAGCTAACTGCATTTGTTCGTGGTGCAGCTCCAGAGAAACGCCAAAGAGTTCCATCAGCCTACAACAGATTCATCAAGTAAGAAAATTAAACAGAAGTTGATAAATAGTTTAACATTAACTTTCCAATATTCATGTCACTAGCGTTAATTTCCTTCAAGAACCATTCAAAATTATTCTGAGAGAGAGAGTACAAATTATCTTTGAACAGGGAAGAAATTCAAAGGATCAAGGCAGGGAATCCTGACATCAGCCACAGAGAAGCCTTCAGTGCAGCAGCAAAGAATGTAAACACTTTCCAAGATACATATATATATATACCAAATATATTACCAATATGTTACCAATAAACAAATTCAATTCCTTTGGTACACTCCCTAGCTAATTAATCAAGTCTGTAGTTTTTTCTTGGTTGTTACTTGCTAGTAATTGCTAGCTAGGGTTTACTTCTCCCTTAATACATTCTTTACATGCAAGAATATATAAATATTCATGTATATATATGTATGTAATTAATCAGTTTTAATTTGTTGGTATTATGAATTCTCCAGTGGGCACACTTCCCACACATCCATTTCGGACTGATGCCGCCGGAGCAGGGACTGAAGAAGAACAGCATCCTCCGTCCACAGGTAATCTATCAATCTATGCATCTAAATAAACAATCTATTCTAAACCTGCGCCTCTGAGCACGCCACTGCTAATCTGATAATGGCATTTATTATATATTGGGACAACAATATATATTATGTTAGTGTTTTTTTTTTACAGAAACTTTATGCATCTATTGATGGACGGTCCATAGAAGTTACATTGTGACTGTAACTGTTACATCTGAATCCATATAGGATATATTTGTCATACTATTTGTTACTTCTAAAGACTTTCCATTGGTATTCCGTAGGTCTTACTGTTTTTTTTTATGGGTTTAACATATATATATATGTGCATATATATTTCTGATGATCAGGAAGGAGGAGTAGGAGGAGGAGAGGATGTGTTTGTGAAAGAGAGCCTGTACGCGGCTGCTGTAGCTAGCAACATGGGCGTTGCTCCCTTCTAGGCGCCCGCTTTCCTAGGGACAGTACCTTTCTTGCTGCTGCTACTGCTACTGTTAGCTAGGGTTTCTGCTCTCTCTCTCTCTCTCTCTCTCTCTCTCAGTCTCTCTCAGTCTGCCTGTGTGTGTTTGGAAAGAGAACAATGGATGGATGTAGAAAGAGAGCTCTGTCCTTCTCAAAAAAAAAAAAAAGTAAGAAAGAAAGAGAGCTCTGTCTCTGTGTGCTGCCTGCCATACAATTCAGGCATGTTCCATTGTGGAGTAGACAGCATCTCTTTTAATCTCCCTCCTCTGCTAGCTTAATATATATGCATCTTGATTTTACTGTTCCTAACACTGTTCGTTAGCTCTGCGTTCATTTTGGGTCTTTCTGCTATATCTCATGAGTAATACCTCGCGTCCATAGAAAAGCCATCCATAATGTCCATAGGTTACATTTCGGGATGTATATGTTATTTCCTGTACACGTCTATGGATGTATGGACGGTTTTTCAATGGACACAAGATGTTTCTCATGTAGTATATATATACAACTCTCGTCTGGAATGGAAACACATAGACAAAAAAACATGGCCAGGCAAGGAGGCCGGCCACCACAGCTAGTAACTCAAAAATCAAAATCACACCAATTTAATCATATAATATCAAAATCTACATCAAAAAATAGAGTATGACTATTGTGAAAACGTTTGCATTTCGCTCCAAAATGCTAACGGTTCAAATTATATTTTGCCACGTCCGAAATTCCGATTTATAGTTCCCATTAAATTCATCCTACAAAAATACTGGGGGATACAAAAAATTTTCATTTTTGGAGGTTTTTTAAGTATTTATTTCGGATTTTTAAAAATCCATATACAAACAAGCACTATTTTATTAATATTTTAGAGTCATTTTCAAAAATCCAAAACAAATACTTAAAAAAATCTAAAAATGGAAAATTTTTGTATCTAGTATTTTCATATAATGAATTTAATGGGACCATAAATTGAAATTTCGGACGTGGCAAAGTATAATTTGAACTGTTAGCATTTCGGAGCGAAATGCAAACGTTTTCATAATAGTCTTGCTCTCAAAAAATAATACAAAATCAAAAGTCAAAACAATCAGATAAGAAAGTAAATCATATATGACATTTGCTTCAGTAAATCAATTTGTAGATAAATTTTTTTTTTTCATGATTGAAGCCCCCATAAAAAGATAAAATATTTGGAGGTAATATATATAAGAGATGTATATGTATATTTGAAGAGTTATTCCCCCTCTTTCTAGAAAGAAATTTACCAAAATTGGTTAATTTTCCATTTATTAATATTCCAATTAGTATATGTACAAATTAAAGGAAAAGTCATAATTAATTGAGTAAAAATTGGCAATGTATACATAATCAATTAAGTACCTAGCTAATTGATTCCAGCTTTTATGATCGCCCTTTGATTAAAGTTCAAATGACAAAGAATTAAAAATGGATATAGTGCAGCTTGTAGAAATGAGTATGTGTTAATTAATATGCATTTGTGCGTATTTGTTCATAATTTATATTGTTATAATAGATTATAATGTGTATATATTATCTAGAGTAAAGCTATCGTGAGTTCAAAATTATTAAATTATTCACACAACCCTTATGTGGGAGCACCACAAAAATTATATATATTAAATTATTATATTTTCAAATTTCGATTTATACAGGTCCATAAATTTTTTTTTCCTATCAAAATCTTATGGATACAAAAAAATTTTCAAGTTTGAAATTGTTTAAATGTTTGTTTGAGATTTTTTTTTAAATAATTGTTACGGAGTATTTATTTAATTGAAATTGAAAAAAAAAATGTTACCTACAGGGAATTGTTGATATTACTAACGCTATCTCATAGAAATACTTACCTCTTACAATTTAAATTATATCTACTATCGACATAATATATTTGAATTAAGTTATTAATATAATGATATGTTAATCTTTCACATATGTTTTGATAATATAACATGATTCAAAATAGGGACGTGTATGGGCATGGACACTTAAGACATGGACTGTTCTAACAATTCTCGATCAAAAAAAAAACAAAAAAAAAAATGCAATTTTTCCTTCATAATTAATTGGTTAAATTACACACAAGAATTTTATACAATGTCTCGTGATATTGGACATAAGATGAAATATTGATAATTTCAAAAATAAAACTATAATAGATATGTGCGCTCCAGCAATATTCGATCGAGTATATATACCACAATCGTATATTCGTAATCGTATGTATAGCTAATTAATCCCAACTTATCAAATTGATTCACATGTCATTTTAGTTCAATTCTGAGCAGGGCAGAATTCTAGCTAGCTAGAAAAATTAATGTGATGCAGTTTTATTTTTTTAGCGGTTGATATTAATTAATTAGAATAATATTTTCCCTAATTAATCACTCTAAACAGAATACATGCCAGTTATCTAAATGCTTTGGAAGCTGTCAACTCCAGTTACCAGAGTGTAATTAAATCCACAGTGTATGCAACAAATGTACAGTGTATGCACAGTGTATGCACTATGCAATGAAACAAGCTGAAGGAGGAATCTATATATTCACAACCATGACTATCAAACCTTCAAATAAATTTTATACAAACATATTCTTTAACTTATTGATTAATTTTGTATCAAAAATTAAATAAGTCAACTTAATAGACCTAACTTTGTCTCAAATATTATTTGAGTTGAGACAATATTTGGAGGGATCTTCATTTTTTTTCCCCCTTCTCTTCTGCTGCAGCTAGGGTTTTTTATCTTCTCACAATGAAACCTAGATGTATATATATATACCTAGTTCATTATATAACAGGGGGAAACTTCTAGGCTATACTGAGCAAATTAAATTGGAATTTCCCATCTGTCCTCATTTTAACTATCCACATGTCCGTACATACACAAAATTCGTGACTCTCATTTTGTAACTCTTAATTCAAATTTTGTAACAATGTAGGCATGTAAATACTAATATTGACGACACCAGATATGACCCAATTAAATTTGACTTGTAGCATATACAGATTGCAAAAGGCACAATTAATTAACCTGCTGTCAAGAAGTACTGCCTCCTACTAGTTTTAATTAGGTCTGATCAGCTATTAATCGATTAAGCTACATATGTCCTAAACGTGCCCACAAATCACAACTACTGAATACAATTGTACTTGCAAATTAATTTGTATTACCATGCAAGTTAATTAATTAGGAGATAGCTAAAGAAAAGTACTGTCAGTAACTCTGATGGATTGAGTAAATAATCCCTGTCTGGTTCTTCAGTTAAAAGGGGCAGATTAAGGGTCCCCTTTTACAGGGCCGCCGCACGGTCAATTTGGTCCGGTTTGACTGAAAACTGGTGCATTCTGAAAAGCTCTTATTCTTATAGCCAACTTGGAGCTCAAATGTACAATTAAACAGGGATGTTTTTTTTTTTTTTTGTGGAAATAAACAGGGATGTTATATATCGTACTGAAATTTACCGTGGTAAATTAACCTGACTTCTGGTAAAATGATGATAATATATAGCGGAGTTTGGGATATATATACGAGTAGAAAACTAGAATTAACCTGGATATATAATAGTTTGTTCTAACAAAATTATAATAAAAAAGGAGCTGATTGAAAGACAAATGCAACGGCCCAAAATATCTCAATTTCAGTGGGGATCTGAACCAATATTAAATTGAAACCACATTAGTTATGTTATATGAATCATTATTTGTTTTAACGATTTTATTGTGAATCTTATTTTTTATAGCATTTTTGTTAAATTTCAATTTCAATAAAATCACATTAGTGATATCTATATGTAATAAAAAAAAATATTGCATATAAAAATCATTAATGTGAATAACATTAATATGAGTAAAAATTTGATCAGCCTGACCTGTAAGTAATTGAGAGAGTGTATTTGATCCCAACAGCAGGACTATATAATTCAATTATTACTGGGTCTTTAAAAGCCCAGTTAAAAACGCTGTTTAATTATCCGAGGATGCAGAGACGGATCATCCTGTTCGAAGATCTGTTTGGCATTTAATCCCAATTTAAGGCCTAATGTAACTATGTGTTGAGGCCCAAAAAGCTGAAGATGAAGGACAGAAGGAGATTGTTAATGGATTAATTTGAACTCAAGACCTTTTAAAACAGAGGCTTAATTTGAGGGGGGTTTCCTTTTGTTGGATTTTGAATGTGGAAGTTTTCTTCAAGTAATGTAAGTAAATATTAATGATCACAAAGCATAATAAGAATAATACAACTTTTTATGTGTCTGCATTTTTATTTTTATGGAGAGTTATGTCTTTTATAATTGACTAAATATCTATACTATATTAAAAAGCATACGTGAATTGGACACCTCCAGTTTTTTCTAGTGTTTCCAGTGTTGATCGGACGGTACAAATTAATTCTAGCTTGTTGAATGGTTACAATTGGTTACTATAATCTTGTTTCCTCTGCATATTTAGAATTTGAACGAGCAAATCTAGGAGAATTGTTTCCAAGTATAATAATTCAATTATCTTCCTTTCTGATTGTATATTATTGACATTTCAAATATCTATCTATACTATATTAAAAAACACCTAAGTATTGCCTGCACAAGTCTCTCGCTACTATAATAAAAAGTTTCATCGAGTCTTTGAGTAAGTTTTCCTTGTGATGGAAACGATATTACGAGCACAAATATAATTACGCTTGAAACTAAAATATGGATAACTTGATAATTGTATTGAAATAGACAAATCCAGGTTGGATACAAGGCTTACAAAATAACCTATTTTCTTAATGGGAAGCAAGCCTGGTTTCAATTTTGGTCCACAAAAGAAATCAACTGATCCGAAATAGTTCGGATATGAATTACATACTACCGGCATGGACAAATAAAAACATATTTAAGAACACCAACTACAACAATCGATCACTCCCAATTACCAAATAAAGATTTTACATATAAGACTGTAATTGAATTGACTGCACATTCTCTGTTTTGTGTAATTAAAACCTATCTGACTTTACAATAAAGAACTAAAGAAAATAAATTAATAAATCAAATATATAAATAAAATTAAAATATAACAGACTATATATTGACTAGAAATCTTATTGAAAAAATTGCTTTAATTATTTCCTCACCAATGAATGCCAATGATGAAGCCAAGAATTTTATAAACACAACCCAAATCAACGTTTCACCCACAATCTGGTCCTAATTTTTAATTTGATCCGGGTATGGGCGGATGAAAGCCGAGTTCATCTCCCAGATCTTGATCGACTTCGCAGTGACGCCGGCGCTCGTAGCGTTGTTGAACAAGAACACTCGAGCCGCACCGTAGATCGCCTTGGTCGGATAGACACGCGACGTAATGCACGTCCGTCCGCCCTGAGCAAAGCTCTCTACTATCGAATGATCAACCTGTCGAACGAACGAGTTTTCGCCGCGAAATGTTAGACTTGATACAGCATATATAACCCAGTTACTTTAAGAGTAATAGGTAGCGTCCACCCTTTTTACTTATCCACCGGTCCACCGTATTTTTAATGAATAAATATCATTTTTAGTAAACATTTATATCTTTCTGATTAATATATATCATTTTTTTAGCGAACAGATATACTACGATTTCCAGTGAACATTTATGCAATTGTGGTAAACACATGGGGGCACGTGGTATGTCAGAACTGTAAGAAGAGTGGATGGGTGGACTTTACATGTTTCTCTTACTTTAAAGAGTGCAATGCATAACTAAAAAGTAGTATTAACTTACCAGCATTCTTACTGACAAGGTTTCACCGGTGAGCACCGGAACAATGCTTCCGTAAACCCTCTTGAGAAGATCATTAGCCAAAGAAGACCTGAAATAATTCATCCATCAGTTATTTACTTATTTAATTATGCTTACTAGTAAAGAGAAATTGTTATTTCTTATAATATAAATTTTTAAGATAATATGTAATAGGCCTTAAATTGAGAAAATTGATATGGGCCTTAAGTTTTAATGGGTTGAGACATTAAAGTACATCAACGGTGGTGATCAATCTAAGTAAACAATAAACTGCTGAGATCTATTCTTTGGGGAAGATAGAACTTTCATATCAAAAAATCTAATCTCCTTTTATTAGGAGTAAGGATTTTTCATTGTAACATCAAAACTAGCTTGATATATAGTTAACTGACATGAATGAAAAAAGGAAGGAAAATTCATCAGAGTATACAAAAATAACCTGAGCTCATCTTGACAGAAGAAAGTATTCAACTCGCCGTCGGTACTTTGAGCAATGTAGAAATAGGTAGCAGTCTGCTCAGATAAATCCTCATCTGCCAGTACAAGGAGACCAAATGGACCTAATAAACCTCTTCCGGCAGCACCGGCGCTGGTGCTGCAGTTGTACGTGACATCCGCCTCGATCGTGTTCTCAAACGCCGACCGATCAACCTCGAACTCCGCCAGTATATCCAACTAAAGCATAAAATTGAAGCCATTTAATTAATTATACAACCAAAAAAAAAAAAAAGAATATATATAACAAACAATAGTTTTTGAGATAAAGATGAGGGTGAAGCCAGTCAAATTTAATGTGTATAAATAAAAGACTCTCCATCTGGATTTCGAACCTGTGCTGCTTTGCCTACATCTAACGGTACAACTGTGCCAGGAGCCATAGTGACATTGCTGAACTCTGTGCTGCCAATTCTGAGGCTTTCAACTTCTTCAACTGGCCACTGAAGCAGATGAGTGCCCGTTTTCATGTCATATACTACTGTTCTTGGTATCGTCTGTATAATCATTAAAAAAAAAATGAAATTATTAGCTGCAGATTTATTATAAACTAATTAATCTATACTCCATAAAGAGAGATAAATTTTCAAGCACTTTGACTATGCCATATCATCACTATTCTTAACCATTGATTTTGTTTGAAACTCTTCATCTACTTTGATCCAATGACCTATATTTTTTTTCTCTTCTTATTAAATAAGATGAATGTAACATGTCTAAAACAAATTTTAACTCTTCATCTACTTTGATCCAATGACCTGTATTTTTTTTCTCTTCTTATTAAATAAGATGAATGTGACATGTCTAAAACAAATTTTAACTCTTAAAATGATCCAACATTTATATATGTTCTTATTTATAAATTATTGCATTATTATTATTATTTACTTACATAAAAAATTTACAAATTTTTTTTAAGTTTTGTTTAATATAAATATTAAAATTTTATAAAATTCTTAGTTATTTATTTGATACCACTTTTTGGGGAGCTCTAGTTGAATTAATGAACAAATGAATATATAAAGGATGATTGATTTTCTTTTTACCTGCAAATATGTACATATAGTAAATTTTGTTAATGGGTACTCTTTTGTGTTTTAACCTTATTTATCTCCCTAATTAATATCAAATCATAAAGAATAAAAAGGCAATTTATATCCAACGGTAGATGGGTCCCAAGTATTATAATTCTTATCCAATCATGGACCCATCACATCATCAATCTTATACGCATCTAATTAATTATTAATAATAATTCACCAATAGTAAATAAATTAATTTGTGCCTCTCTTCCACAATCTTTATCACTGTTTAATTATCATTCAACATTTAAAAAAAGTTATTATATATTCAAGACGCGTATGAATTATATATACATTGAAGCAGACATCCAGCAAATCAGGAAGTTGGCATTAATGTAATCAATAAATACTCCATTTGACATGCGACCCTAGCTACATGCATGCCATCATACGATCTGGCAAATATAATTAAAACATCTATACTTTTATAAAAAACACGTAACGATCGGATCTATCCATTTGGTCGCGGTACAATTCATCAAATGGATAAAAATTTCTTCTTAGTACTTGAATAGCCACTGCTTTGAACTACACTCTCTCATGATCGAATAACCACTACTTTGAACAACTCAAATAGCTATTGCTTTGGACTATTGCATTGCCAAGTATTAGATGAATATTCAGATCTCAAGGACAACATAATTTTATTTTTCTTATTTTCCGACCCATCCACATTTTTTGTATGATATAATTTTTTTTGAATCATTATTATTATTAGCTTGAATAAAAATTAAAATTTTCCCGCCGATATGCGCAGGTACGCTTCTAGTAAACTAAAAAACATCTTGTATTTATTTTGAAAAGCCGTTCATATGGACTACAAACATATAAGAAATATAACAGATATATTCAATTTTGTAACATATATATCAAATCTGTAATCTACAAATATTAATTATGAACATATATTCTAAGGACGCTAGGTATTACTCTTAACCAAATACAGAGAAGAAATGTCGTATACTACTATCTGGCAAATATGAACTCAAAATGCCATTAGATATGATCTGCTGCCGGTTATGCACGCAATATAATAGTATAGAATTGAATTGGATAATATATTGATCGATTAAAAGTATTACGTGTCATTGCAATATGATAAAAGACGTGCAAGAAATTAAGTGTCTACCTTTGACGTCGTGTTTGGATCAATATTTTATTTAACTTAATTGATATTATATTGGTGCTAATTGTATGGGCATACGTTTTCCTAATTTAAACAGTGCCATTAATTAATTAATTGTGTGATACGCACCAATTAATATTATATCGAATAATTGCAATGATATCAAATTAATTAACTTTTATTTATAAACCTAATTAGCATGTGTAGCCAGTAGATAACATTTCAGTTCTCATTAATAAATTAGATATAATTAATTAATTAATTAATTCGACATATATACATGGAGCAGCTAAGTCCACGCATACATACATATATGTTATGATTACGTATATAAATTCCCAACCAATCGTTACGCCTTATATAATTCTCTGTTGACCTAAATAATAAATGAAATAAAAATAAATAAAAAATGGTGACGGTGCAATGTCCTACATGGCTAGCCAAAACTTCCAGATAAACACCTTTTAAGTTCATATCCCCTGTTATTCTATTCTGTATACCAAATCTCTGTTATTCTCTGCTGGGTCGTCGGATTAAAACCAACGGATCAGATTTTCCTAAAAAAGACCTCCTATTAGCTAAACTAGGTCAATCCGGTCCGTCTGTTTCAATCTAACGGTTGAGATTGGAACAACAGGGTCCTGTTATTCTAATAGAATAACAGCAGACATGCATTCAAAGCCGTTTAACATTCAAACTACCATGTTGTCTTTTAGCCATACGTGAAAGATTTGTTCTCCACATTTCTTATCCATTGCAAATTTGTACATGTCAATTAATCTGCTTGACTGCGGCACATGGACTATTTTATTGCCGTATAAAAAAAATAATTGTTCACGTGATTTAGGAGACAACTTAATTAAGAAGTTTCTTGACATATATTATATATTATATACATTTAAATACACAAGAAGCAAACTTTTGAGAGTTTAATTTGACCGTGCAATAATTATATGACGTAATTATATGTAAGTTTTGTTTCCTCTTCAAACTAATGCAAATGGTCTAAATATAATAGCTAATTAACTAAGATGATTCCAAGTGATCATACATATATATTGGTTTATGAGCTTCAAAAAAATTTTGAATAACTAAACTCTCATCCTTCTATAAAAAAAAAAAAAAAAAAAAAAGAAGTTTATCTATGCATATATATTGAGCTTCATGCGTATTAATTAATTAATTGGGGGAAAATATATAATAAATGAAAGAATTAAAGAGGTTAATTAAGATGTAATTACCTGTACGGATGCCCATCCCTTGAGCAGGTCTGTGCTCTCGCTGTCCGTCTCGCCGATCCATCCCCAGAGAACCCGACGGTCCCGAGCCGTGTCGTAGAACGTCTTCGACGCGTAGTATTTACCATAATCATATCTGTTCAGAAAGAATTATACATATCCTGTTATATATATATCCACAATTAGTTAATGAAATTGTTAAGGCAAAACAAACATATATACTAATTAATTATGAATATAATTGCAATTTAATTTGCTGACATGTATATATATATATATCAAACGAATTAATGCATATATAGAGGGGAAGTTAAAAGTTAAAACTGATTGCTAAATTGAGAGATACCATGCACATGATCACAGGATAAGAGATCATGTAACAGAAAATTAAAGGATTGAATGGAACAAACGCAGCTAGCAAGGCATTCATGATGAGAAGTCCCCTTCAATTCATTAATGCATGTCACAGTGCAAAAGAACTCTTTAACCTACTATTCTTAAATGCATAATAATTAAATAATTTGTATCTATTAATTTTTAATTTTTTGAATTTTTGATCAATTCATTATCATGATTATTCGAATTGTTGGCCGGCCGGGACTTCACATTTTATTTTGTCTTTTTTTTTTTTTTTTTGAGATAAAGATGAGGATCCAGCCACTCAAATTTAAATGTCTACAAAAGACCTCCTGTGCAGGTTTGGAACCCGTTATTTTGTCAGTTATATTCTTTCGTAATCTTTCTGTAAAAAATTCTGTTAATATATAGCTAGTAGTTACTATTCAATCTACCTTAGACCGATACCGACGTCGATCTCGGGATCGTCCGGTGTCCACGCATTCTTATCGGCATCATATGTACCAATGGCATAGTAATCATGTTTGTCATCATCAAGACTGGCCTTCAGCACATGTTTCACACCGGGGCCTGCTGCCACAGACGTGTCGAGGCCGTTGCTCGATTCAGTGGCCACCGGATAGAAATCAACGCACTCCCACATCCCTGTTCCTGGCACCGCATGAAGCAAACCGGGCAGCAGTGTGTAGTTCACAAAGTCCTGCGTCTTGTACACGAGAACAATCCCCGTGTGCCCCTCATCATGCTTCGATCCAATGGCGATCTCCCATGTCGAACCGTTCTGCACGAACCATGCTGTTGTTGGGTCGCGAAAATCCTTCAACCCGATCCCAGACGGTGGAACCACAACTGGGTTCGCCTCCGACTTGACCCATTTGAGTAGAAGCGGATCCGAGGGGTCTGCCGGGTACGCCAGATTTTGCACCTGAACCAGATCAGCTGTTGACCCGGTGTACAAAATCCTGATTTGTCCATCCGGCAGCTGTGTGGCTGAGCCCGTCCACACCCCGTTTATGTCGTACCAGTGGTCCGGTATCATGGCGAGGGGGAGGTAGAACCAGTGGATGAGGTCGCGCGAGACGGCATGCCCCCATGTGATGTTCCCCCAAACAGCAGAGAATGGATTGTACTGGTAGAACAAATGGTACCACCCCTTGTAAAACATTGGACCTGTATATGATTATATACATCAAAAAAAAAAAAAAAGAACACAAAACAAAACAAAACACAAACAAACAAACAAAGCAAAAATATTAATATTTTAATTTAAACCAATAGGAATGGATTGAACTCTGCTACCAAATTATTGACAAAAAAAGTGAAAATATGATTGGTTACTAAGAAAAGAAACTTACCGTTAGGATCTGATTTTTTGGAAGGTGCATTCACAAATCACAATTCCGGCAGTTGCAAAAGACAAAAGAAGAAGGGATCACAAAAAGCCAAAATAAATCAGTGAATATATATATTATTCCAACCAAGTTTCAAGCAAATTGAAATTTAGATTTTAGACAGGTAGGTGGATAGAGAGTTGACGAACCATTCATCCAGTTCTTGGGTGGTTGGAAATGGAAAGACGTTCTTTGCCAAGCCAACATGGTGTTCGTCCATGGATACGCCGGTGACGAAGACAAGTACGACGATGTCGACTTATCCGATACGCCGGCATGTGCACTGTTAGAAACTGGCACCCGTTTAGCATCAGATATTCCGTTTCCGGCATGATGGGTGCTTTCTGGTGTACTTGGCGCCAACCCGGCAGGTAACAGCGCGACTATGACAAATGCAACGGATGCGGCAATGGCGAGAGATACAATAACGGTTGTGATCAGGGGTTTCTTGGTTCTTGAAGGCGACGAGGGAGGAGTGTCTGGCTGGAGTAGAGGGGAGGTGTGATGATCTCTGACTTCCATGTTTCGAGACCGATCGATTGATGAAGGTAACGAATGATCGATCAATGTGTGGTGTGTACGTACAATTGGTACGCTTCTTAATTAATTTTCCTCACGGGTGATTTAATTTGTGTCTGACGATGATATATATGATAGCTATGGATTAGTTCAAGAACATGCAAGAATTAATGGCTATTTTGTAACTTGAACAATGTACATGGAGGTGTGTATTATATATATGTGTGTGGAAAGAATTCAATTGATACAAGAGAAGATAAGTATATATATATGTTGCAAATATATATAATTTATATAGAAGATTTGAACTAAGAAAGAGAGAGACAAGAAAGCAGATAACATAACCAAGGTGTCAAAATTAAAGCTTCTTTCTTTGCTAGCAAAATGAGACGATCAATCCTCAAATGTCATGATGTGTTTAATGGAGAACATATATGTGGTTGGATAATTATGGAGATATACAATATATACAAAAGAGAATGGATGAACAATTAATGAATGAGAAAGAAAGAAAGAAAGAAAGAAAGAAAGAAGAAACTAATTAAGAAATTAACAATGATTCAATGAAAGATCAGAACAATGATATGACAGCTATATATGACTTATATCGATATACTTAATTATTTTCTATGCTTATGTCGATTAATTTCTTATTTTTCTTCAGCCAAAGCTGATGGCTGGTTGGATTAATTATTTGTCTGTTGAATATTCTGTTGTCAAATTTTCTTCGTTTGTAAAAAAGGAAAATGGATCGATGAGGGTTAATTTAAATTAACCGAAATGGATTTTGGGTTTGAATTTGAATTTGATTATTATGTGTTTGACAATTTCAGGTCTTAATTAACAATGGAACTCGTGGTGCAGCTTTTATGGCGAGTTGACAGTTCGTTGGGGAGGATTGGAGACGTATACAAATCCTCTCAATTTACTTACGAAACGGAAGTTTCCTGATTTCCAATTCTTTACCTAATCATTTGACATATTGCGTATAGCGTTTCCATGAAAACATCATGCATTCATTTGAATACCCGACCATAGGTCCATAAAACATAAAGAGGTGTAACAGTTATATGTTAGATGTAACAATTACACATAATGTGTAACATTTAATATCTATGGAAAATCCATAATGGACGTTAAGTATCATCCGAAAACGTATAGAGTTCACCCCTATAAAGTATGTCACCTATCCATCTCTATCTCGCACAGTCTGACACACTCACGTACACCCATATGTTTGTCACGGTTGCATAAATATTTACTGGAAACCGTAGTATATCCGTTCACCGAAAATGATATTAATTAATACGAAAGATATAAATATTAACTCAAAAATGATATTTGTTTATTAAAAATATAGTAGAGCGGACACTACTTATTAGTCTAGTATTTTTTGGTAATGAATTGGTAGCTAAACGCATTGACCATATTGTGCTTAATATCTTTCTTATTCAAACCGTATTTTGATTTTTGATACATAGGTGTAGGAGAAGTCGAGGACTCTTCCATTTTGAAGCAAATTGAGAGCGATTTGCCGTGGAGACATGTGAAACACAGGAAATTAATTTATTCAATAAGTAGTTGCAAATTGCAATCCAATACAAGTACAGAGTATTTAATCCAGAAAATATCCTTGCTTGTAGGACAGGTTAATTAATTGTAAGAATTAAACTAAGAATATAAATAGAATATGTTGGATATTATTAAATGTATAGAATAGAACTAGTAAATAGCCTACGCCTTGCTTTGGGCTGAAATTTTTATTTCTTATAATAATTTTTTAAGATATCATGTAATAGGTCTTAAATTGAGAAAATTGATATGGGCCTTAATTATAAGTTTTAATGGGTTGAGACATTAAAGTACGTCAATGGTGGTGATCAATATAAGTAAACAATGAACGGCTGAGATTTAGTCCTTGGAGAAGATAGATTTTTTTTTGTCAAAAAATCTAATAGAGTAAGGATACATTGTCAATAATGGAATTTCACTACTACTTCATTCGCCAATAACAAGGATTACAATTTCAAAAAAAAAATAAATAAATACTGCTGTGCCTTTTAAGGAAGATCAATGTACGTAATAACTCAACTTTACATAAACAGAGTCCTAGAACTAGAGTCTAGAAGCCATCAAATTTAGTTTGGGGACAAGTCAACTCTTAGACTTTTTATTTGATTTTTGAACAAAGGACCTTTCATGTGTGTTGTGAATAATGTATAGTTAGTTTCTAATGATCAATTCGTTGGAGTTTGCACTAAAATGTAATTATATTAAAATCTTATGGGATATAAAATTACGTGTTCCGGATATTTTAAAAGTGACAGTACTAAAGTGTAATTATAATATGTGTTTACACTAGAATGTAATTATAATGAATTTCAGTAGGAGAAAAATAAGCTCCTTAAAAGAAATGGGAGAAGGTGGATTATTTGATCCACTTTAATCAAAAAAAAAATTAAAAAAAATAAGTATTTTGAAGTTTTTGATGGGTATATATGACATTCTGTTTTTTTTAAATGTAAAATAAAACACAGAATATTAATTTGCATGAAATGCTAGAAAACTATTTATGTAGTCGATCTTGATCCGAGCCAACCAAGAAATATTAGAAAATAATAATTATGGAGGAGGGGGCATCTTCAAATCAACATTCATTGATGTTCCATAAAGTTGGTTTAATTAGCTTCAACTCCCCTGAGACATAGCAAGTCATCAGTGGGAAACAGACGGTAACTCAATTGGCTAGGAGAGAAGAAGTCTGTTGTTTACCCAAAACTCAAGAGTTCGATACCCGCTCACGTAACTTTGCAGGTGCTGCAAAGATTTCCAAAAAAAAGAGACATAGCAAGTCATCAGACCAATTATTAATTATTGTACATTTGATATATGGCAAAACAATATTTAAATTAAATAATCATTATTCATTAATGCATCTTCTCAACTTCAAATTTTATGAGAATTGATAAAATCAAATTCCTCATGAAATTCTAATAATTCTCTGTATCGGAAACTTTTCTAGATTTGTTGACATCACATTTTACCTTACAAAATAAATTTATTGCCCAGTTATATAAAAATTTAATTATTTCTTAAAAAAAAATTTTCCTGAAGTCCAAATCAGCATTAATTGATCTTGAAAAATCCTGATTAAATACTGCCAATAATACTGGTCGAATTCCGTCATTGTACTGAGCTTGAATCTCGATCCAAATCGGCATCAGCAATCATGTACCAGAAAATTAGGAATTTTGCCAACCCTGGGAAGAAGCCAGCTACCTCACACGAGATCTACCATTCCTGAAAATGCATCCCAACTTATTTTTGCACGAGCATACATCTACCCTTCGGCCCCTTCTTATTCATTAATTCCATGTATTGATAGTTGATACTTTCATCTTCTTCAAAAAAAAAAAAAAAAGGATAGTTGATACTTTCATACATCATTAATTTCTTCCAACTATATGCAGCGATAGAGAAGTGCTTAACAGAACAAATTTAAGTCATACTGGAATTAGGCTTTCCATAAAACAATTAATGTATTTTTCTTCTTTCTGATTTGTTCTGTTATGTTATGGATTGAGAGTTTGAGACGGTGAGAGCTAGCACTGCTCTAAGATTGTTCTCATCAGTTATCAGCATAAATAACAAAATTTATTACACGACCAGACCTGTGAACCTCTTCTTTGAAACTAACTCCCAAAAATTATCGTTTGATCTCAAAATATAAGTACGTTCAGCTGTCGTTTGATTTCATAATCGATTCATGTATGTCGTCATTTATTTATTTATATTGAAATAAAGATAAGATGAGGGTCCAAAATTAAGAAATTCACAGAGGGATGATTGTTCCACTCGATATGAAAAGTGAGCTTCCCGGGCTCATCCAAGCCCATCACATCAGCCTCCTTTCCGGGCCTGAACAATCTCAATGGGCTTCTTACTTTAAGTCAGGCCAGTTACATCGATCAACTGGGCTGGAATCTGGATAATCTACCATCAGAGACGAGAGTATCCACCATCAGAGTGCTTACTTATCCCCTGTACGTTGCAGTTCGTTGGATTGTGTGGAGATGTGTGCTGGACCGGATCTGGAGACAATCCAACGGTCCATATGATGAATTAGGAAGGAATTTAAGGTGTAGTAAGTTAACGCAGCTATATAGATTTAGTAAACCAAATCATTAACTTTTCACATCTTTTACATATTCTATCAACTTTACTTCATCTATTTACTTTACTACTACCGAACACTACTACTTTAAGGTGATTTATTATTTTACTCCGCTTTAGCTTAGTACGCTTGCGTTAGGTTTGCATTTACCTGGTCGAATGAATTATGAATAGAACTCAGCTTACATCACCATTACCTATTTATTATTCCTGAAGAAAGAAAGGCATCCAATTCAATCCAATCCAAGTAACCGAATCGGAGAGGAAGATAGACAAAGGAGCTTAATTCAACTCTGGAGCAACTTCGCAGAATCCGCAATTGCTTTGTCAGGAAGTTGGTACAGCTACAACGACCTGTTCTTCTTCTCCCAATTTCTGCTGACCCTGTTAAATCCTCAACTGATTCGATGGGTTTCTGCTTCGGAGTCTTCCGAGCTCGCAACCCAAAACCCACAATGCTCGCTCAGGGAGATTACTGTGTCTTCTGTGATATTGCGCGCGGCAACACCTCCACCACCATTCTCTTCTCTGTGGGTTTTATTTTATTCCCTCTCTCTCTCTCTTTCTCAAACTTATCATATGCAAAGATGTAATGGAAGAGTTTGGTTTTGGTTTTAGGATGAGAAAGTGGTGGCCTTTCCAGATATCAATCCGTCGGCTTTCAGGTACTTTGTAGTTTATACACCTATCAGTATCAGGTTAATTTCAAATGTGACAGACAGGAGTGCCTGATTAAAATTGTGTCCAATTGTTGCTCTAATTTGAATTCTAAAAGGAGCTGAAATGAGTTGCTGTCAGTAAATTTATTAATGGAAATGTTTGTTTTTCAGTATTTGAACTTTTTGTAAATGTTTATATGTTTTTTATTGTGATGGTCTTGCAGGCATTATCTTGTTATACCAGTTCAGCATGTACCCACAGTCAATAGTCTCGAGTCGAAACCTGATGATTATGAGTTAGGTACTGTATTCATACTTTTTTTTTTTTTTTTTTTTTCTATTGGGTGAGTGTGTTTAGCAGCCAGGACTCAGGAGAAGGAAATGGACAAAAAGTTATGTGCAAAGCCAGTTAATCAAATATCATATATAGTGTCATGTGACTTCTTTTATAGTTCTGTATTAAGTGTCTTGAACTATGTCACTTGTTCCTTTTGCAGTTAACCACATGTTGAATGTGGGGAAGGAATTATTGAACCGAGATGCTCCAAATTCTGTGGAACACAGGTACTTTACAAAATAATGCTGGTAATAGTCTGATAGATGGTAAGTTTACTCAGTGCAGACTTCATTACCTGCATAAGTTTATCTGATGTAAATAGCACTTGGCCAGTATGTATAGCCGATTATGGCTATTATTCGAAGTTCAGAGCCAGGATACAGGATAGGGTGTGGCCAAATATTAAGAGGGGGCATAATTTCTTACAATTATTTTGAACTATAAAGCACAAGTTTTTTGGGTCTGGGGATGTTGCATTGCCATCTGCGGGCTACCATGATGAGGGTGCCACTGCTGTTATGATAGACAATAATTATTGCCCTTAAGTCCCATCTGCAATTCTTTCTCTCACTAATAACAGTGAATACCTGCTATTATATATCAGTTTAGTGTTATTCAGCTGTTCATTGTCTGTACCAGCATTTGGTGAGGGTATGATATTGGGAACTACAAAAAAAAGTCATAACCTGTACTATTGTTTTCTCACATTTTTCTAGATTAATTATATTAACTTTTTGTTATTATTTATCATCATTTCTTGTAATTCCCTTATTTCAGGTTTGGCTTTCACCAGCCACCATTTAATAGTATAGATCACCTTCATCTCCATTGTCTAGCACTGCCATTCATTCCTGCGTTAGTCTTTATAGATTTTCTTATAAGATATATTATTTCCTTGTAGCTCTAGAGAATGTCATTTGTAATGTATTGTGTATTTGTGTTAACGAGCAGCTTTTTCTTTCTTTTAACAGATGGAGACAGGTCAAATATACATCTATAGGACGTATTGGCTTTATCGGTGCTAATGATTTGCTGAATAAACTAAAACCAAGACCAACACTTCCGACATAACTCTTGGATTGCTAAATCATGACAAAAAAATAGATCCATTTTTTTTCCGAAAGTGCATATAAAATTGTACTAGATCCATTTTAGAAGGTCGATTGTTCCATGTCAGTTGACAATATGTTGTAACTTGTAACATTGGTTATTCCTTATAGTAAGATTTTTTTTTTTTTTCCCTTTGAATTGGCTTGAATTGATTGTGGCTTTTTAGCAAAGAATTTTTCTTTTTCTGTTCAGTGTATCACCATTGATTAAGCTATTTCAGCAAACTTATGCGGAATATCTGTTTTGTTATGTTACAGAATGAAAGACCGTCTTTTCTTTTTCTTAGCTTCTGTTTTTACAAGGAGCAGAAACCATATGGATTCCCAACTGCTTGTTTAGCGAAATATGCATCGCACCTGCCCTCTGTGGCGGCCATCTGAGAACTGTAAATTTGCATGCTTCTTTTTGTGGGCTAAATCCCAGTATTTGCATGCCATGACAGCAGTAGAAATGGTCAGTATGGTTCTTGTATAATCACTGATCAGCCATCTCTTTTGTATATTATGCAGACTCTGGTACATGATGTCACAGACTACACTTAGCTAATTTCCTGGCATGGGCAACTCTTCGAAGCTGCACTGAGCTACTGACACAAGGTAGAGGCACTACTGAAACATTTTTTTCACATAATATATAAACAGTTACTGTTGGAAGTATGGAAGGGTGGATTCTGAGTTGCTGAATTCACCCTGTCATATATATAAAGGAGTGAACAGGAGGATTCATGTCTTCCACGGCGTTTCTAAATAGATGTTGTGATTTGAATACATTGCTGAATTCAGCCTGTTATATTTCTAACTTAGCAGTTAGCATTTGCTGTCAATACAACAGATGTAATTATGTTGCACTGTTTATTAGAGAAAATTCCACAAACGTTATTTGCAATGTTCTTTATATGGTACCAGTCACTTGTGAGTTCAGCTCTTACAGTAACAATTGAACATCTGCAAACTGAAGTTGCCAAATTGAGAGTAGCTGGATTGTAAATGGTAGATGGCATTGCACAGTAAATGCTAACATGAGTTATGGGTAGCAACTATATACTACCTCCGTCCCAAAATATATGAAGTTATAGCCCTTAACTTTTGTCCCAAATTAAATGTGTTTACCAATTTTATATCACAATTTTCTATTATATCACAACTTTCTAGAAACCTCACATTCCCTCTTCTTTTAAGGGTATTATGGTAATTTCACATGTTCATTAATTTTTGTGCAAAAGTCTGGGTAGCAACTATATACTAGTATATGTTTTCAGCGGTGAGATTCAGGGACTGAGAGTTTCAGGTAGGCCTCTGTTGGGCTGAATATTGGGCTTATAGAGGCTGAGATATCATATTCTTCCAAAAATCAGCAAAAAAACAAGAATAATATATCGTAACTGAGAAGATAGTGAAAGGATATTTGTTGGACATTCAATCATTACCGGACTAATTTTTTATACAAGTTGTCATGAAATAAATAGTAACTAAATATTTATGATGCTATTTTGGTACACTTCAATTCAAAATGAAGTATCAGATAATTAATCAACTGTCGAGACGATTTGTCACAAATCTTAAATGGTAATTGCAGTTTATATTAATGTAATTTAAGTGATGGTAATAGTAGAAACACGTCCTACGGTACAAAAATAGGACAAAATTCAAGCAGAGGATAAGTTAGAAATTTGGATGTTTGTATAGACTGTCAGAACCCTAAAAGTCTATGATAATTTAAAAAACGAAATTCTCTTTCTTGGAGAACTCAAACAATTATCTTTCTTTTTTGTTGGACTATTATTTATGAATCTGAATCCGCTGTTTTCCGAAAAGAAAAGCAGACACTGCTTTATTTTTATCCGACAACTGAGAAACATCGAAGTAGTTCGAGATTTGTGCGGCAAATATTAAAGTACTTAAAGACCGGTGTAGCAACCAATTCTGATCATCCGATCGGAAAAGCAGGGTCTGCTTGTACCGGATTGGGATCCATTATTTATAAACAAAATGCTAATGTCACCACATTTTGCAGAATTCGATGTTAGTGCTCGTGATGATACAGTCATAAAAAATTATGCTTATGATTAGAGGCTAATTAAGACTTAAGTGGCATTTTAAACCTTTCCTTACGCAATAAGAAATTGGAAAATATATATATTAGGTGCATGGTTGTTTGGTACCTTTTCCTTGCATTTTAAACCTTTTTGCATAGTGGCACTGTTTTACCGGCTTTATTAGGCGGAAAGGAGGAATGGAGAACCTTTTGTAGACAATACTATTAGCTTATCGTTTAATTGCGCATAATTTAATTTGACATCTAATTTAGTCTTTAATGTATCACGCTGCCAGCTGATGAAACGGGGGATATTATTTTAAAGATATTAAATATCACAATACAAAACAAAATGATTGGATGATTGGTGATAATTGTCTTGAATACAAAATTACAATTTTATGCGTATATTGTGGTTCATGTATTCTTGTCCTATTATCCTAACCAGCAACAGCGAGCCGGAAATAGACTTGTGGTTGTTCGGACCATCCTTTCTAACTTTTAATTTGTACTTATTAGCTTGTTATAAAATTCTAATTTATAAACCTGCACTGCTAAATTATATATGATGTCTGATTTATAGACAGATTGCAAGGTATACAACTACAAGGGCTAGGGTCATAATTAATTTTATATATTCATTCACTACAAATAATAGATATTCTTTTCAAAAACTCACAAATATGTTCTTTAACTTATGCCAAAGGATCAAATGGTATTTCAATCGTATGAAACTAAAACCATCACAAATTATAAGTTAGGGAATATGTCTTTACGATGAATTATGCAGGTAGAGGTCCTGCAAAACTATTACTTAACAAGTTCAATAATAATTACAAGAGTTAGACTATCGTGCTAACGTTAGCATTTCAGCTAAAAAATTTATGTTATCGTATCCGAAATCGTGATTTATGGTGCTTGATAAATTCTTCATATAAAAATATAAGGGTAAACAAAAATTTTCTATTTGTAAAGTTTTCTTAGTATTTATTTTGTATTTTTGAAAAAAGCATTAACAAACATCAATATTTTATTATTATTTATAAGCTATTTTCAAAAATTCAAAACAAATAGTTAAAAAACTCCAAAAATGGAAAAATTTTGTATTCCTCAATATTTTATATAAAGAATTTATTGAACACCATAAATCATGATTTTAAATATGATAAGCACAATAGTCCAGCTCTAATTACAAATGGAAGATAAACATATTAAAAATATTATTGTTCAAATTTTGTGAATTTTTTATTAGCTAATATACCATTTTTTTTTAAGAATCAGGTGTCAAATAATCACTCCTAATATTATCCACAATACATAACACGCCAATAACAATTTTCCCTCATTTTAAGGATATTAGATATCACGACACCAGACATATGAATGATGCAGTATACAAAACCTAACTAAAAACAAAAAGGAAATTGGAAAGCTAAATTTGAATTCCGTTCAATTAATTGTCCTACTAAGAAACTCTATTTAAACCTAATATGATTACAAATAATAATATTTTTAGTATGAAATTTTAAATAAAGTTCGACCAAATTGTACAAATCAAACATTTTATTTGATTGTGGATCCAGTTGCAGCCGCCATCTATTCACCTTCAACTCTCTCCATGATATACAGCTATTTCTCGAATTCTCCTCAAATCGGTTAAGTTGTCTTCCATCAAGTTTGTTGATTTTTTTTTGTATTTTGAAATAAGTGTTTTGGCTTCAAAAAAATTTTAACAATTAGATTTCTTATTCGATTATCATTTCAGCAAAAAAAATAAAAAATCGGAGAGGTGTTTATTGACAATAAATGTTTATTGATATTCTCCAATGTCTAACTAATATAGTTAGCCCTAAATTAATTGTATTCCTCATCTCATTTGTTTAATGTAATAAGTGAGTTTGCTATAATATTTAAGTGGATCTAAATTTGAGGGAAAGGAAAAATATATATATTGTTTAAAGCAACAAAACTTTGTTCATACAAGTTACATTCTTGGATCACACAATTCTTATGTCTCATCATGATATAAGAATTTAAATTGCAATATCATTGTCTTAAAAGAATACCTTTGAAATTTTGTTTAAAGAATTCAAAATTTTATCGTGTACAGATAACGAACATATGTTATGATCTACATGTTAATAGCTGCCCAAAATACGACGCGTGGACTTCTGGTCCGTGAAATTGCCACCTGTAATTCGAATCAAAATGGAATCATTAAAACTCATTAAAACCCATTACTATGTGATACTTAAATGTCTGGAAAAACTATATTGTGGATTGCTGTGAACATTATGTAATTTTGATGAGCGTTGATAAATTAAACTATTAAAGTACAATGTTCAAATTGTTCGAAATCTGAAGCATGTTGATCTATAAATTTAAATTTAAAATTATGGTTACACCAAATTTTTTGTTTGAAACATTATTTACATTTCTTTAAGAATCAGTTATCAAATAATTATACCTCAAAACTTTATCCACACTCCACAACCCGCCAACAATAGTCATCGTATATATCCTTCGTCTCCACGTAGCAAAAACAAAGGATTTGGTCCATTCCGAGTATCAAATCAAAACCAATTAAACCCCAGGAATTAGCATGATACATTGCACATCTGCAATTCGATTTCAGTCCTAACATACTGCATACATACTGCATACAACAAGGTTACAAGATACAACAAACAAACAAACAACACAGCAGTGGCTGGCTCAAAATCGAAAAAAAAATGAAATGATGGGCATGCAGTAGGGAGGGGCCAGTACGCGAGCTGTCGCGATTTCAACACACATTCTGGGCAAAGAACCGTACGTGCCAAAGGCAATGGCATTATTATTATTGGCATCATCCCAAATGATATTCTTTCTTTTTTTTTTTTTTTGAGGAAACCCAAATGATATGATATTCCCAATTTCTCATCCATCCCCATAACTGAAAAGAGCTTAATACTGAACTGATCAGCTCAGCTCAGCTCAACCAGCTGGATTGACATTGACCTCTCCCGTGCGTCAGCTCCCCATCGTACGGTGTCCGCTGCTAACACAGCTGTAAAACGTAAAGGCCGTACATACATATCATGTTTCAGATGATCGTTCACTGACTCCGACTCCAGCGGATGGAATGGATGGATCATGGATGGATGGATGGATGCGTCTTTATTTATTTTCACGGTAGCAGGATAGCAGCTCAAAGTCAGAAGACAGAAACTAAAGAGCCGTTTCTCTGTTTTTTTTTTCAATTATAGAAACGAATCTGTGTGTGTTTGCTACTTTACTTACTGTGTATAATTGATTAATTGTGTATCTTATGTAGGGCTGGCAACGAATCGAATCAAATCGAATTTGATCTAAACCGAATCGAGCTGAAATCGAACCGAGCTGAAACCGAATCGAGCTCCGAGCTCCATACAAGCTCAATTATTATAATAAATTATGATTACTATAGATAATTAAAGCTAAAATAAGTATATTATTTTGTCATTTTTCGATAATATAAACAAATTATCGCTATTTTTATTAATTTAATAATAAAATAAGTATATTTTGTTAATTACAAACAATTTTGACAAAATAGTTCAAAAAAATATGCAAATTACTATATATCGAGCTATTACGAATCAAATTCGAATCGAATCAGAAAAAAATCGAGCCGAGCTAAATCGAACTCGAGCTGACAAAAAATCGAATCGAGCTCAGACCGAATCGAACTCAAGCGAATTACGAGCTACGAAACTTTTTTGCCAGCCCTAATCTTATATTCTCTGTAAATTAACAATGGGAGTTATATCGAATTAAAATCTTATTTATTCGTTAAAATAAATATTTCTCACGGAGTACCTATACAAAAAAATATATACAAAAAAAGTTAACCGAAATCTATAATTTGATGGTCAGACGACAATAGTGATTGAAGAATCAGTAAATATGATGTGTTGTTTTGTTGTTTGTTTAGAGGAATAAGATAATCTTAACAACTAAAAATTGTAGAGGTGGCAGATTGTCGGGTCATGTCTGGCGGGTTTTTCTGGTTTGGTCAGATTTTGCACCTCTACTTCCAAGTCGAGTTTGGGTCAGTCTCACTTTCCCTAGAACACGGATTGGGTCGGATCGGGTCGGTCAGTCTCACTTTCCCTGAAACACGGATCGGATCAGTTTGACTTCCTCTAAAACTCAGGTTGGGTCGGATCAAATTTTGTCACCTCTAAAAATTTAAATTGTGACAGAGGCGGATAAGAAAAGGACAGATTCGCTGTCTCCGTCGACTGTAAATCTTAATCCGCCGCATGTAATGCAAAACCCGTGCGGTACTGTTAAGTCTGCAACTCGTGCTATCTTGTTTGTTTCCTCATTAACACTGTGTTGGGTCCTCCTCCTTACACCATCATCTTCACGATCGTACCACGGTACCACCCCATTCTACGAACAAGAACTAGAACTAGAAATGAAATGAAATGAAAACAAATGAATAAAGGAGAAATCAAGATGGATAAGAAGCCAAGTTTTCGATGAAACATGGATATGGTTCCAAAGTCCGAACTGAAACCGTGAAGGCGTGAAGAGGAAGAGCCAATTGAGTTTCCGTATCCTTTATTTCTTTCTTTTTTTATTATCACATTGGCAAATGGACAAATAAAAAGTTCTGAATATAAGATCATATAAGAAAAGAAAATTCACGTGAAATTATTCAGATTGTATCCTGGATTTATTTCAAAAAAAAAAGATTGTATCATGGATTCCTGGTTCCTGTTTTGGGGATAAGGCTAGAGATTCAGCGACCAAAACCCAATACCATCATTAATCATTACCATGGTTTGGTGAACTCGTGTTCAATCCAATCCAACGGTGTGCGGTTAAAGTGTTGCTCTGATCGGACGGTCTTGAGAAGTTGGAAATTTTGTGATAGAAAAACAATGGTTAATTAAATTAAAGATTATCTTGCAAATTAAACAATTACTGTGCTTTTGTACTCGGCTCCCGGGCCCTTTTTTCCCTGGCGAGCTGACATTTTTAGCCTGGAAATATATGAGTTGAATGAATACAACTATGCTTTATTGGTTTTCGTTTGGTTTTTGAAATGAGAACTAATAAAGAGATAGCAAAAATGATAACAAAATCAAAATATAATTTATCGATATTCAAATTAATTTAATTATTAACATATTCGATTTATTTATATAATATATCTTACTACACTGTACAAAATAAATTGCATAGTAAAACTAATAATTTGAATATATATATCGATATAATATGAACATTAAAATAGTTGATATCAATTTCGATATCACTTTGGTCTTTATAACATATTCCTTTTAAAATAATCAATTACTAAAAATTTGGTCATACTTACTTATTGATACTTGGTTGGTAATGTACTTAATTTCATGTAATGAATGTAAATTAAAATTTTAAATGCAGTGTTCAATTGTTTGGTTCCTTTTTCAGAAACTAGCTACCAATCATTAAGGCATTAATCTTCGATCTTCAATCTCTCCATACTCCAGTCCACACCACACCAAACTAGTAAACATTTATTTGTTGGTCCACTAACCTATCAATTAATTGATGGGTGCAATTTAAATGCCCTTCAATTGTATATTGTTTATCAAGTTGTGTTGGCTGACAATAATAGACAAGCTTAAAACGTTAAAGTTTAGTTTTTTTTTAATTATGTTATTTTTATTCATTGGTCGATTTCCTAATCAAGTATCCAGATATCATTGGATTTTTGGTTTTTGCTCAACTGTCTGATAAATAAGCGTGTCCACTTTAATAAGAACATTTCCCATAGCATCAAATAATTTGTCCATGGTAGTAACAATTGGGCCGTTAATAACTTTTATTATTTATTGTCAGCCTTTTAATTTCCCCCTCTACGTGATATATATATTCTCTTGTTTCCACTTCAAATATAATTAATTAATTATATAAATTGATTGTTTTCTTCCATCCAGTATCTGTGTCAATTAACGGACTTGCATGATCGACCTCGTAATTCAGCCCGCACAATAGCTCATAGTTTGGTCTCATCCTTGTTGCTAAGCACTACGCACGTACCCTCGGTTTAAAAAAAAATAAGGCATTTTGAAATGATCATGAGGCTAGATAAATGCAAAATGCAAATGCCAAAGCTGAAAGCTTCTGCTTCCAACAGAGATCTTTTTTCTCGTGCTGTTCCCTCCTTCCACATCTCCGTCAATTAATATAGTATGAAAATTAAGAAAAAAAATTACAAGAAATTCATGTTTTGTATACTTTTTTATTTCTAAATTCTTATTTTCTTTCTGTTAATAAATTTGTATATGTTGTTGAACTTATAATTTTCCTCTTCTTTTATTTTATTGTTGAACACTTGAATATATTGGAGTTGTTATATATCCATCTTATTGGGGCCGTTTGGCAACTCCTCCTTAGGCCTCCTTAGACCTCATTTAGCTTCCTTAGTCTCTTAATTTTTTCGAATGCAAGCTCCTTAGCACGGATTAAAAGTTTCTCCTTAAGCCTCCTTTTGACCAGGGCTTAAGTCTTGCCCGGATTCCTAAGGAAGCAATACTCATAGCTTGAGGCTTAAGCTTTCTTAAGTCATTTTTCTTTTTCTGAACGAGTGTGACTTAATGAGACTTAAATATTTAATCCAACCACCTTACCGAACAACCCCATTGCTATCATTATTCATCACATAAAAATTACAACCCTCGCAGAGTGCATTAAGTTTCAATAAGCTTTCAACCAATATTTGAATTGATTGAAATTTCAAATTCTATATATCAATCTATCAGTTAATGGGTTTATACCCTTTTTTTCATTCAAAGTCCAAAATACTTGAATACTCTTTAATTTATTAAAGGCTTAATTTTTTATATACCCCTCAACTCTTTCTTATTTTCTTATTTCTCCCTCTACTCTTGAAAATATCTTATTTAGCACTCAACTCTTACAATCTTTTCTTATTTACCCCTCTTACTAAAATTATGAACTTTAATATGATTAAACCTCTTAAATATTCATCATTACTCGTTTATAAAATAATGAGTACAAAAATACCCTTCATATTATCTTCTTTTCCCACTCATCTCTGATACCTATTATAATCATTCATTCATTTTTCCATGCTAAGCTTCAGAAATTTACTCATCATGTTTCTTTAATTTAATTCGCTCGCATATATTATGCTTTATATCGGGGTTGCTATGAAGTATCTTAATTTTAATTAGTCTTGTTTCCATGCATTGCTACAGACTTTGATGAACCATATGCTACTTCAGTTAATCTAATAAAATTTGAGGTGACAAATAATGAAATGTTGGATTCATACGGTTGAGCGTAAAAGATCTATTGTTCTGGGCATCAAAACCTTAGATAATCAAATTAATACTGCATTTTTTTTTAATGTTGTACTAATAGAAAATAGCACTGGAAACTAAATGAAGTCCCAACTAAATAGTAAAGCAAAATCAAAATGCGGAGCGAGTGGCATAGATGTTTGACAGGTGCCAGATCGATAGATTGTATAAAGATGCATTGAGTTAATTAAAGAACAAAAGATTATAGCAGGAGGAGATAAAAGAACGAAAAAATTTATAACAACATAATATAAAAGAAGAAAGGTCATTTAGGGGGCAGTTTCGTCCTTTTTTATAAATATTAAGAACAAAATCAGATATTAAAGTAATAAACATAGTTGATTTCATAGTTTTAGTTAGAGGGGTAAATAAGAAATAATTGTAAGAGTTGAGGGATAAATAAGATATATTTAAGAGTAGAGGGAGAAATAAGAAAATGAGATAGAGTTGAGGGGTATATAGAAAATTTTAAAGTTCTTATGCTAATATGTTTATAAATTTATCAAAAGTTCACTGCTAAGATTGTTAAATATCCATTGTCAGTTGACCCACAACACAAAAGAAGAGCAACAAACACAACTAGATTTTAGATGCACATAAGAAGATGGAGGTAATCTTAAATTAAAAGAGGTGCCCTCACAGGCTCTCTCTCGTTCTCGTACCAACTTGCTACTGAATACTGATCATCATCATTCATCATTGCATTCATCACTAGATACTTCATACTAGATAAACCTCGCCATCTCTCGGCCTGCCTCGGTTGTGCATTCCACTTCCACAGCTCCCCAGCAGCTCAGAACTCAGAACCTTCCCTTTTCCTTTCCCTCTTTCCTGAACCCCTTCTTAAACCCTCCTCCTTCCTTCCATCACTGCTTAATTACTTCCTCCCTCCCTCCCTCCTTTCAAGCTTCAATCTTTCAACAATGTCGCACCAATTTCACACTACCATGATCACTCTTCTCCTCACCATAATTCTCTGCTTACTACAAAACCATCAAACACACTCTTCTATCCAATCAAGTTCATCTTTTTTCTTGCCTCTTTCCCACACACTCTCTGGTACCAATTCAATGAATTTATCCACCCACAACCTTCTCAAATCCTCCGCTGTCCGGTCGACGACCCGGCACGGGCACCGCCACGGGATCCGCCGCCGCCGCGTGCCGTTTTCGCTCCCTCTATCCTCCGGCAGTGACTACACGCTGTCCCTGTCGGTGGGTCCTGCCTCATCGCCCACGACGGTCTCCCTATTCATGGACACGGGCAGCGACATTGTCTGGTTCCCCTGCTCCCCTTTCGAGTGCATTCTTTGTGAGGGGAAACCCAACCCCAATCCCAATTCCACCGTCCTACCACCGCCGACCGACTCGCGGCGCGTCTCGTGCGATGCCCATGCGTGCTCGGTCGCACACTCTTCGCTCCCTTCTTCCGACCTCTGTGCCGCCGCCAAATGCCCCTTGGATGCCATCGAGACCGCCTCCTGCTCTTCCCATGCCTGCCCGCCTCTGTACTACGCGTACGGCGATGGCAGCCTCATAGCCCATCTTCGCCACGGCAGACTATCTCTCGCTTCATCGAAGCCCAATTCTTTGTCGATCTCTAACTTCACTTTTGCATGTGCACATTCCACACTCGCCGAGCCAGTTGGCGTCGCCGGGTTCGGTCGTGGACCATTATCACTACCTGCCCAATTATCAGCTCTTTCACCGTCTCTGTCGTCTCGGTTCTCTTACTGCCTCGTGTCACATTCCTTCCGCGCCGACCGGTTACTTCACCCGAGCCCCTTAATCCTCGGACGGAGCCCGGAACCAAGCACCATCGACCCGGCCGAATCGGCCTTCGTCTACACCCCCTTGCTACAAAACCCAAAACATCCCTATTTCTACTCCGTGGCTCTCGAGGCAATCTCCGTCGGCCCGACAAGAATCCCGGCCCGGCCCGAGCTGGCTTCAATCGACCACGCCGGGAACGGCGGCATGGTGGTCGACTCCGGCACCACATTCACCATGCTACCCAAAGAAACATTCACCCAGGTATCAACCAAGTTCGCCCGGCTCATGTCGGTAGCCGGGTTCACCCGGGCCGAAGAAACCGAGGCCCAAACCGGGCTAAGCCCATGCTACCACTTCAACTCGGACCGGGCCTCGAAATGGCTGGTGCCGGGCCTGGCCCTCCATTTCAAATCCAACGCGACTGTTGAGTTGCCGCGCAGGAATTACTTCCTGGGGTTCAAGAGCGCGGGCCGACGGGTAGGCTGCCTTATGCTGATGACCGCGGGCAGCGGGCCTGATGAGAATGATTCTGAGGCTGACAGTGGGCCCGCGGGTACCCTGGGCAATTTCCAGCAGCAAGGATTCGAAGTGGTGTACGATTTGGAAGCGGGCCGGGTCGGGTTCGCCAGGCGGCGCTGCACTGCGCTCTGGGACTCGCTCGCACGTGGGGAATAAAAAAAAACACCATGGTCAGATTAATGAATTAGTAATTTAGTTTTGACTTAGGTACTTGTGAGGCTACACGTGTGGGGTTGAAAGTGGTCTGGTAAGCAGTAAGCTGGCATTTTGTCGATTGTCGTCCCGGGAATGGAATGTAAAGTGGAATGGTCTAGAAAGATCGGGAGGTTTAGTTGTGTAAATAATGGTGGAGATGAAAGTGTTTGTTTTTTGTAAGTATAATAAACAGATGTTTAAGTAATTAAGTTCTCTTTGGTTCACAGTTTAAAATCTTTTTTATGTAATTAGAAGTTCAGTTCTAGGCCTCAAATTAAACCTTTTTATAAATTTGCTTGTTTGATTATCCTACTATCCTGTTTGCTTTCAAATTTCAAGTTTGAATTTTGAACATTTGAAGTGAACTTCTTGCATGCTGTCAATATTTTGTACATAAACGGTCACAAACCGTGCATACAACCAACGCCGCTGTTTCCAGATTTTGAAATTCAAAAATAAACTCACCATGCATTGCCATTAGCCAGTTGAAAAGTACAACACTGCAGAGCAAGCTTTAGTAACTGCGTGCTGTCTCTTCACAAACTTCAACGCCCATATAAGGAGCAAAAGGACAAGCAACTATATAAGTTTGATTCCCTGGTTAAAGAACATGTTAAATGCGAGAAAGAGATAAAAGAGAAAATCAGAGAAATCAATGAATGGGAGGTTGTGTTTGTGTAAGCTTCTGTGTATAAGGACACCCTCTTAGCTGGCATTGATGAAAAGATAATAGAGTAGTAGGCCTTTTTACTTTATCTACGGGTTTATCGTATTTTTAATGAACAAATATAATTTTTCAGTAAAGATTTATATCTTTTTGATGAATAGATATAATTTTCCAGTAAACAAATATACTACGATTTTCAGTAAACATTTATGCAACTATAATAAATACATAGAGGCATGTAGTGCGTCAAATTTGTAAGGATAGATGGCAGATGGGTGATCTAATCTACAGGGGTGAACTTGAAACGTTTCTCAAATATATAAGGGGTATCAATAATTTATATGTGCAAATGGACCCCTCAAAATCATTGGCATTGCCTGAGAAGGTGTTGGTATTCACTGGTTCGTACTCTCTCGATTCATTTCATTAATGTGTAAGAGTTTATGGACTCCAGCTTGTCTCTGGGGCCATGCATAAATGTTGTGCATTTAATTTTGGGTTGGAATTGAAAGGAGGGCTTTATCTAGACGGCTCAACATATGGATGGATGGATGGATCATGTATGATTGTATGGTTAGGTGATCAACTTCTGGTACCAGTCATATATCTTAAAGTGTTCCCTTGCTTGTTGACAGTATTTGTTGTTGACCTTTGGTGAGCAATCATAAAGCATAAAGCATGTAATAGGATTATCTGAAGTCTTTTTTCCTTTTATTTTGGGAATCCCAATTATACGGTGCTATGAATCAAGTATAAAAGTCTCCAATTCCTTAGTATTGCCTATTTTTATTTTTAAAAATTACTTAATGTAAGGTTGAATTTGAATCCAGTATTATGGGCATGATCAGTATATATAAGTATATAACACTCCTTCTTCCCTACAAAAATAAATAAATAATTATAGTAATATTTGGTGCATATTACTCGTATTTTAACTGATATTAAATTTAAGTATAGAAGGAGTTAGACTATTATACTAACGTTAGCATTTCGGTCTGAAATGCTAACGACTCAAAATTTATATTCTTGTGTCCTAAATCACGATTTATGGTGCTTAATAAATTCTTTATATGAAAATATTGGGGAATATAAAATTTTTTCATTTTTAGAGTTTTTTAAGTATTTGTTTTGTATTTTTGAAAATAGCATGTACAAACATCAATATTTTATTAATATTTATGAGCTATTTTCTAAAATTCAAAACAAATACTTAGAAAATTCTAAAAATGAAAATTTTTTTATTCCCCAATATTTTCATATAAAGAAATTATTGAGCACCATAAATCATGATTTCGGATACGATAACATAAAATTTGAGGCGTTAGCATTTCAGACCGAAATGCTAACGTTAGTATAATAGTCTAACTCATATAGAAGAATGCTTATATAATCTGAAATTTAAATTTATTGAGCTCATTGTATACGAAACTATTCAAAAAAAAAATTATTCCATTTTCAATTTTTATTATTAAAAACTAACAGTTGTGAAGAAATTCAACACAATCATCCTCAAGTGGTTCTTCTCTAATGTACTTGCATATTTCTTCCGAGTTCAGGCTGATCTGAAAGTAAGCGGGCTGATTTATATTTCGGGCCTTCATTTTAGTGTAAATCGGGCCCATAAATTTCAATGCTGGAATTTTGTTTCTTAAGCCAGAAAAACATCTCGTTGTATAATTATAGATGCATATTTTTTGCATCCTTTTGGTAAGGGCCGAATCTCAACCTAAATGAAACGATAATTATCATCCTTTTATGTATCATTCTTAATTAGTTTGTCAGCTGCAGATTTCAAACATGCTCCTATCTACGTTGAGTTAATACGTTTCATTTTTTTTTAATCCTCTTAACATTATACGCCTCTTTATGTACTTCTCTTTTCTTTTTTCTTTTTCTTGATGAAGCTCTTTATGTACTTTACAATTCATCTATTCTTACTAGATTTTTCCTGGTGAAACGGATCCACTATATATGAACCTCAAATTCGAATGTGCAACTCATGAGATAGTGAAAATGCAACTAAAATCTGATGATCAGTTACTCACTAGCATTATTTGTGGAGGATATCTTTTTAGTTGTGTTAGATGTTAATTATTAAAACCTGAACTACAACTGTTTTCAGCAGATTCCAGATTGTCATGAATGGATTGCATTTCAAATCAAGCCTGCTGTTCAGACAGACAGTACAATTTGCAGACAATTCTTTCTGGTATTCTTTTGATATCAGTACTTAAATCCCTACCATAAAATATGACTGCAAAATTCTTCATTTTTTTTTTTAATGTTCTGGATAATCTCTCTTCGGGAACGCTGTAAATACCAATTAGAACTTTATCAATTGAGGCAGTTCTAAAGCATTTTTTCTATAGAATTTTGTGATCTCTTCATGAAATATGTTTATCAATAAAAATGAGCACATAACGCTCTTATACTGTACTAACATATCAGTTGTAGTATTCTCATTAATTCTATCAAAAGGAGACTGCAAGTTAAGAACCAGCTTTTAGTCTAGTGGCTAGGACAACGCTCTACGTGTGGAAGATCACGGGTTCGAAACCCAAATAAGGGTCTATTATAGGCATTTAAATTTGAGTGGCTTGACCCTCATCTTTATCTCAAAAAAAAAAAAGAAAAAAGGGAGACTGCAAGTTAGCATGCTTAATTATTTGCTTACATTTGATTCTGTACTAAAACTGCTCTTTATGATGGCCAATTCCGGTACCACCCCGCCCACGCCGAGACTAGCCCACTAATCCCCAGCGTGACCGGGTGATTGCAGAACGGGTTAGGCTCGATCTCCGCTACAGCAATGATCGTATCCGCTACGTTTGCGGCGACAGCCATCAGCCGCATTATCCGGTCTGCTCGTATCTTTTGTATCTCTTTCTTTCCCTCTGCTGTCTTCATATCCAACTTCCTTTCTTGTTCTAATCCTTTTTTAATCATAATGTAATCCATGATTATGAAAAACACGTACCCAACGGCTTCGCCGAAGGCTGAGATGAAGCTCATCTTTTTCGCGAGACTCACATCTAACACGCCAACTCTTGAGACCCAGGTGAAGTGGTCAAAGAAGAAATAAACCATTTCTCCAGAATTTGCAAATATACTGAGTGCGCGAAAGAGTGGCGTTGCACCGGGAGACCGGCGCAATGCATTGAAGCCGGTAAGAAACCGGCCTGTCCTAAAGGCCTTGCGACTGAGGCCGGACGCCACCTCCCAATTCTTGGCCCGTTTCGCGATGTCTGGATGGGTTGACTCGACGTGCCAATTGGCAAGCTTGGAGACATACTGGAACGTCTTTACGAGCTTGTCGATGCCGTCCCGCTTGGCGAGAAAGACGACGAGCTTGTCGACGGTATCGTTGCTCATTGTGTGTCAGAAGAGGTGAGTGAATGAGTGTGTGCCAAGTGAAGGATGATAATAGAGGTTGCCTAGCGAAATCAAGAGTGAAGGAATTAAGGAATGAGTAATACCTAGCACCCATAGAAAAGCTGTCCATAGCGTTTATAAGTTACATTTCATGATGTATTTATTACATTTTTTATATATTTATAGATGTATGGACAGTTTTTCAATACACACCAGATGTTTCTCTTGAGGAATTGGATTTGCATGAGAGCCACTGGGTTTGGGTGGCTCTGAGAGTCTGGATAAAACAGTTGGCCGTTTGTGGGTCCAAGTTATTTTGTGCACAAAAAATATATGATGAATTTGTTTGGTTCCTACACTACAATCCTACTCCACTATCCCCTCTTTCAATAGTGACAAAGTTGAAGGTCGCTGTAGAGAGTAAAACCTAATAAGAAATGCATAATTTTTGTCCTAATCTGCAGAACTTTGTAATTTCAGTAAATAACAACCTAACAAGGGGAGCAATCCAAGCTACAAACTTTTGATGTTGCAAAATAACATAATATCATTTCTTTTATTCAATTTGAGTTTCAAATATATATGGACTCGAAGCATGTACTATATTGTTTTAGTGAACTACAGGAGTGGTCGAAGGCCCTCGTGAAACTGGGATCACATTTCCTCAAAAAAAAAAAAACTGGGATCACACGGTCAGGGAACAAACTGAAATTGCAGTCATCGTTCATTCAAAACAGACAAGAAAGTGAAGTACTTTAAGTTGAATGGGCAGGCTGCTAGGCAGCCATGAGCCATGGCCTGCTTTCTGCCACCGTTGCAATTTATATTGATGTCCCGCCATTTACTTGAAACAGCAAAAGTAATGCTTCAGTAGCAAGCACTATCCTGATTCTGAATTACATATAACCGAAGCTCTATTAATTTGACCTCCCAAATGGCACACATATTAGGACCGGCAGACACAAATCCTGTAGGGTTTTGTAAAAATTGAGAGTCTATAGGAAATAAATTCTATTACTGTTCGGCAAACAATACTACCAATTCCTAATAAGAACTTATTCCTCCAAAATGCTTGTTTTTAGAGAAAAATATTAATTAAATTGGATTGAATTATTTTTTTTCCTATCAATAATAGGCTCTTCATAGGCTCTTCAAGTTAAGGATCTAACAAGAAATTTACAGTAAGCCGGATACTCTTAAGTGCCCATACACAAACAGTAAACCAAGAGAACCAGGCAATTGCTCTAGACTAATCAGGAGGCCAAATGCTGGCATACACATATTTAGCATAGGTTTTAGATTAATTGAACCAGTAAAGTGAAAAAAAGAAGTCATCACAAAATATTTCTCTATAGCATATAATTAATTAATCCCTTGCTTTTGGCCGATTGTCTAATATTTAATTTTCCAGAACATAGACGAATGGGAGTCATCAACAGCATACCGTACATCATATGACATGTGACCGCATTTGTCATACTTGTACATATTTTCCCTCAACAGGGGAAGTAAATCTTTGTAGCGGGACTGTTTCTTTCTCAATATGCGGTGAAAAGCATATAAACCCAGCCAGATTACTTCCTTCGCCTTCAAATTATGTACTGCGCGTATGCTGAAACATACTGCAGCATCTCTTACCCTTTTGCATATTAGATTGTACATGTACCTTTACATCAGAAATAAGAAAACTATCAGAAGTCTTGATTATCTTGCAAGATTCTGTGCATCAAGAATATCAACAAGTAACATGGTTACATGCACCATATAGGCATGTTAATGTACATTTGTAACAATATAAGAGATTGTGAAAATTTTTTCTTTTTACAATATTTGCTGATTTATGGAAAATAAAATGTAATATTGAGCTAATTATGGGTCTTTCACCTGCTACTTAAGAAAAAAACTGAGCAAATTATATAACTGAGGTAAACAGAATTAGACTAAAGGCTCAACAGATAGGACTAAGATTCAACCGGGGCTCAATCATCATGCTTTCCAGCTGTGTCATAACGGCAGACAAGTGAACACAAAAAGAAAGAAAATTAGGTACCTGCATGTTCTTCTGATCATCTTCAGTAATCGGTTTGGATTTGGTACTGACAAATGCATTTCACAAATATAACAGTGGAACTTCATCGCACATAGTAGAAAGACCTGATACACATTTAACCTGACTGTTGCTGGGGAGTTGATGTTCGAGTCATATAGAATTACATAGCTCTTTGGAAGGAGGTACATAAAGAGTTTTCTTTGGAGAAGGTCACCTGGGTTATTGCTTTTGTGCACTGTGATTGTAGATCTAATGTCGATATCCCAATACCTGCCAAGAAAAAGAATTATGTTAGGGAAACTTGCAGCAGCAATGTATAAAATCTAACAATCTCATTCCAAAGGTATTGACCAATATCACCTTGATAAAGATTTTCATTAATACCAGAGTAAATGATATGTAATGTGCCTAAATTGATGCTTCAAACTTTCAAATTTGGTTGATTCAGTTTCACTTGTCCTTCAAATAAATCTGAATTGTCTGCAAACATTTAGAAATTAACTAACAATTACCGAGTATAATCAGCTTGTATTTCCAGAGTAATACAATTGACCAACAATCCGCTCCAAGGTAGAAATGGTATACCATCATCCCCAACATATCTGGTATTGGTGAAATTTTTTCCCTCAATTTCAAAATTAATCCTGAATTTCTCGCAATTCATATAACAGTTGTAATCTCTAAAGCCCCTTCTCAGTCTCTCTAGAAACCCAATGGCCTGCTTCTTTGATGCAGAAACAAAGATAAAGTCATCCAAATATCGCATCAACAAGTTTCCTTGAGTCTTCTTATTCCCTGTTTCTTCTAATTTTTCAAGATAAGGCTTTATTAAAGTTTCTTCCAAATGGCCTAGATAGAAGGAGCAGAGGAGAGATGATACAATGCTTCCTTGAGTAATACCCACTTTCTGCTCAAATAAATTATGGCCAATTTTTACAATGTTGTGTTTCACATGTTCATTCAAAAGGCGGTGAAGATCACATTTCCTTCTTTTCTTGTGAACAGCCTGGATTGAGTCACAACAGGGTAAAAGATAAACCTCCTATTATTCCAATGAATTTAATCTGTAAGTAGGGTATAGAATTCATCTACATTTTCAGTTATTATAATTGTAAACGATGGGAGCTAAGTATTTGCAGTATCCATTACTAATCCTTTGTTTCAAACTTTCAATTGTATGCCATCTTGGGTGCACTGGATTACTAAGACAATATTACTTGCTTTAGTCAGGTTAGCTTATAGCCAAAATGCAATTTCACTCTTATGAGTTATGATGGGTATATAGCCTCAAAAGGCTGCTCGGTCTTTGGGAATGATACAAGGATAAATTCAAAATTTATCCCAGCACAAGTATTACAAAGTTTGTAACCAAAATGAAATACGCAGAAATTTATTTAACTAAAAACCAAACCAGTGGGCCTTACTAGTTGTGCCAATGGAGGAATGACCGTATAAGAACAAGTAAAACACATACCTGGGCAACAAATACACCAGAGCTTGATGAAAATTGCACCAATGTATCTGATGCATCAGCCCCTTCACTGTCACAGATAAGAGAACCGAGTGATGAAATTTTAAGAACACGGCAAACAGAATTATTTCTAATCTGAACATTCCTGTAATTCCCCACAGAATATTCATCATCTTTTATTATCCATTCCATGATTTGTAATAACTTTTCTTGGTCAATGGAGTCAAATGCTTTTGATACATCTGCAACTACAATGAATACCTCAGGCATAGAGACGGTACTATCCTTCAACTTGGAAATAAAACCATGGAGCCTCTGGTACACGTCATTATAGTCAAAAACTGATGAACCTATCAAATTTGGATTTTGAACCTTGATTATTTTCAAAATCACATGCAATTCACTCAGTACAGAATTCACTGACTTGTATCCTTTGTTGAGAAATGGCAATCGTGATGGTTTGTTCAGGCTTGCTAAAGGTCTCAGGCAGTTCTCCTTAGGAAGAAACCTAACCCTAGAAAATCCAAGGCATCTGCTATCATTGAAAATATTTCTCACACAGTCAGAATCCACCGGACAGAAACTTTGCATTTTCATTTTTTCTATAAAACCCTTAACGGCACTCCCCCAAATAGGCTTCTTATAATAAAAAACTTCATATCTACTTGATTCTTTCTCAGTTACGTAGAAGTTGGAGCTTATTATGGGCATGACGATGTGAAAAAACAACCAATAAATCCAAGTAGAAAATAACTTCTTTACCAGCATTATCTGCCTTCCACCAGTCTCACAAGAGCATGATTTTTCAAGATTTGAGAAAAATTCAAAATCTGAAACTTCTAATCCCTGAAGACAATCTCCCAGGAAAAACTTTTCATGCCTCCGTAATTGCACAAATTTGTTGATATTCCTTGTCAACACTCTCCAACTCTTTTGATTTCCCAGAAGTGGAAGAGGCACTATCCTTCTAAGTGAGGCAAAAACAAAGGATACAACATCTTGGTGTTTGGAAAAAGGTATTGGTGAGGAGGTGCTTGCAACTTTTTTGTTCTTATTTTGATGCATCTTAGCTTTAGACAGACTTTGTTTCTCTACCTGTAACAGACACAATTCATTGCAATATTATAAACAGTCTATTTGGCTAATACTAACGTAACTGGCAAGTACGTATTAGTAATGCAGAGCCAAGTAAAAGCTTCAAAGCTAAATTAAGTATTATTATTAGCACATTTTTGGCTGAATCCGGTTCCATCAGTTGCTACAGCAGTACTATGAGGAAATATGAGATATTAGATGGATCAAACTAATCTCAATTTTGGTGTTGGGATTCCATCTAAATCTGATGTAAATAACAAAAAGGCTGAATGTGTTAGGCTTGGAGACAGTTTGGATTTATTTGGGGATAATTGCATTTGGTTGTGTTTAGATCCACAGTTCCACACCATGTTATGCTGTATGGAAGGACACTGTACAAACCTTGGGTCACAATTTACCATCTTTATTGAGAGAACTCACATGGCAATGCTTGCGGAGTAACATTCTGCTCCTGCATCGTTGGGCATCCCTTATGAGGGATTTAAACAAGGCCAGAGTTGAATGGTACCTTTAAAGTAAAGCGCTCAAAATTAGACAAATCTCGGTAAAGCACCAAAATTCCAATTTAAAAAGACCTTATGTACCCTTAAACTTTTTAAAGAGGAATATGTTAGAGCCTTAAAGTAAGATTCCTTATGAGTTAATCCTCAAAACTATGCATAAGAGCACAAGTGACTCATAAAAGGGCAAGAAACTAACTTACATGCACTTTGATCTAGATTGATCATGATGACCGCAATGAGCACACTGCAGGAAGTTCCCATTGGATTTTCCAAAGATTTTCTTAATTAAAGATAAAGCACCACAGTCATTCGCTTTCAACAGATTTAGTATATCTAAACGCCATGAGTAATGGAAAGACTAAACAACAAATTTTAGTAAGTATTTAAAAGCTGAATAAGCTCAAGCGCACTCACCATTGCATTGGAGGAACTGTGTGATTGTGGCAAATAGAATGAAACTGTTGCATCCAGGCTTAACAGCAACAGTCATAATTAGAGTCCGAATTGCAGTACTAGGGGCTGAATGATGTAAAGTGGGTATCAAAGCTTATATGCATCAAATGAAAGTGAATGATGCCAAGTTATGTCCTACTTGCACTATGCAAGGGAAATTAAGGTGAAAATTCAAGTAGGGTGTGTTTGGAACTTTGGATGAATGGGTGAATTAGTGAAAATAGCCACTAACCCAAGAATGGCTAACCCAACTATTGTTAGGAATAGTAGAATAGCTACTAACCAATACTAACCCAATTGTTTTGAAAAGCAAATCCCACATCCAAACATGGAATAGCAATTGAGAATAGTAGCTAATCCACTATTAATGTTTAGTAATGGATTTGAGAATCAGGGCAAGCCAATTGGTTGATGAGGTGTTTTGTAGTGTCCTTTCTTTGCGCTAATGATAGCCAAATTGGGATACATCAAACCATTGATGATGAATTGAGGGGTCAATAATGGACGAGGATTGAAGTTAATTGGAGAAAATTGTAATTGGTGCTCTATAGCGTAGCACACTACCAATTATTGAGATACAAAAAGGATACGTTTCTTTGGTAAGAGAGCAGAAGATGACCATCTATTATAGAAAATATATTGTCTCTTTATCAACATATCAGCTGGTAAATTATGGACAGTGTGTAACATAAAGCAACGGAAGCAAGCTGTACGGACCTGTTATTCAGGACGGCTCAGTATCAGTAATGTGCTGGCATATATCACTAATGTACAGAAAATTGTAGATTTGATTCATAGTCAGACAGCAAAATATTTAGGTTTTTTTTTTTTTCTAATAACTGGCATGCTGGCTGGATCTGGTATATCAAGTACTACCATTTTATAGTGCTTCTCTGACACTTCAGCCTATTGCAATTGTATGTATTTTTATTCTTTAATTCTTTGTGCTTACATGGTATTGAAGAATACTTAAGATTTAGATCAGACTGGTATTGCCAGCACACGTGCATAACAGTTCACTTACCAACGCAGGTGCATAACAATCCAGAAAAGCGTACCTTTCCTTTTACATGTTGACTGGATGCTTTATTTTGATTATTCAACATGTGCTGCTTCCTGCGCTGCCAGCTGTACAATCTGTTTCTCCTGTGCAGCTTGCAAGCACTAGACCATGAGCTAACATCTTTTGTAGCTTCATCCCTTTTCCTTTTCAAATGAGTTCTTACATTAGGCTGAGCGACCGTTTGAAATTTCTAAAAAAATTGGACGAGGCTGAAGGTAAGGGACAGAAAAATCTACATAAGAACATATTGGTGCTACCTTTAATTAGTTTGATATCCCGGTAAAGAATCAGATTATTGCAATGACTAGTTTAAGGCCATGTTAAACCACCTCAGTCTGCAAAGGAGTCCTATTTTTAAGTTAATTTATAACTAAAAACCACATCAAATCAATTTATCTCATTTGTGCATGAAAGTAAAAAAAAAAAAAAGAGTAAAAATAATGAAAAAACGAATAGGATCAAAAGGAAAGAGCTAGCTAAAACAGTAGTATTAAGTGAAAAAAAAAAATAACATGAGATAACTGGCATGAGAAACTAATTAAGTAATTAACAGATAATGTTAATAATACATTAGATAGAGTGGGGGTGCATCCTGACTGCAGGGGTGCTGAAACATGTGGCTGTTCTGAAAGAGCATGCGATGTTTTTGTCATGTCAATAGATGTCAGCGGAATTCCAGTTACTTGAATTAATCCTTTAATGTTCTTCCCATTTGGTACAAATATGGAACAATGCCTCAAAAGATACTCCATGAATTTATCTCCAATCTAAAGAGAAATAGAAGTAATATAAATACATCAATACAACATCATATAATTAAATTTTACGCAGTATAAGAGGAACACATAAAATGAAAGCTTACCCTGTTCAAGAGAAGAGACCAATCTGATGAAGAGAGGAGTTCAACCGAGAGACCAGTACAGGAATGCTGAGATGAAATATACAAGTATCAAATTCTGATATTGACTGGATTAAATTAAAGTTAAACAAAGTTGACATGTCTATAAATAAGAACATATGGTTGTGTAAATAAAAACAGTTGATGCTCAATTGCTAATATTAAACTTTACCGGAGCTAAAGGGGATTCCAAATCTCAATAGCCATGTACCATAAAGTATACTAAATTAAGGTATGATCATCTTTTGTTCCATACTTGACCATCCCCCTTAAATTTTGAGAAACATCTTGCGTCCATTGAAATATTGTTCATACATCCATAGAGGTGTACAGAATGTAACAGATACATCCTGAAATGTAACAAATACATTCCGAAATGTAATTTATGGACACTATAGACGGTTTTTCTGTGGACACTAGGTATTACTCTTAAATTTTCTACAAATTGTAAAACCCCTGGTTTGTTTCTACTCCAAATTGTAAAACTCCTTCAGTAAAACTGGTACTTGTAAATAAATACGAGCCGCAACATGTAACATAAATTAGTTTAACATACCACATCATAGTTCTTGCAGAGCAGATTATTGTGACAAGTCCTGTTGCATCTCATCAGCTGCACTGTATTCCTCACAATCTGAAAAAATGGAACGCAAATTGATATTAGCAAGTAACATACACATACACTGTAATGTTCAGTGGTAAGAGTAAAGTAAAACAAAAGGACCTGTTTTTGCGAGAGGCAAGGAGCCGAGTACTGGCCAGGCGGAGGAGGAGCGGTAGACGAGACGGCGCACTGCGCGTGAGTGAGGAGGCGACTGTACGAGGGGGGATCGTCCGGGAGGAGGAGGAGATCGGCGGCATGGCAGGCAGTAGAGTGATGAGGTGGCGGAGGGAGGACACTCAGGAGTGAGAGGAGGGTGTCCCTGAGGCTCCGAGCGCCGCGGCCGTACGCCGTGCGTAACACGGGGTGGACGGAACCCTTGTTGTTGTTGTTGCGGTTCTTCTTTCGCCGCCTCCTCGCCATTGTGTTGTCGGCGAGTGGAGTGTGGAGCGGCTGAAGAGAAGAAGAGAAGTGAAGAGAAGAGTGAGGGACTGTTAGTGAGAGGTGAAGAGGGAATTGGTACCGGCAGAACGAATTCATATCCCCGGAGATTCGTGCTAGCGCGGATCTTGAGACGATCCAACGGCTGACATTGTGAACTGTACACTGCAGTCAGTCGGGGGATGAGTACTCCGGCCGAACACGGCCTTGATTTATTGAATTGAATATTTGTTATTTCTTTTTTTGAAAAGTTTGAATATATTTGTTATTTGCCATGAAAGGTTTTTGTTTGGGAACAGATACATGCATATCAAAAGTGTGTAAATATATATAAAATAAGTAGCGTATTGAAACTATTAATTTGAATAGTTTTTTAAATATTAATGTGAATATTAATCCAGTTTATATCAATTTTGGTATTAACTTTAGAATTCATACAACATTTTTCTATGATTTTTAATTTAAATATTTTTTCAATTAATATGTATATTAATCTACCTTGTATCAAATTTTGGTATTAACCTTAGAATTTATACAACATTTTTCTTTGTCTTTTTTTGCCTACCGGAAACACCATTTGACCATCTATTATTTCGGAGTAAAAATCAGCAATAATATTACGGGTTAATGTAATATACTTCGCCTTAAAAAACCCCGCTATCGTACTCCACCATCGAACGGCCCATAATATCCAATCGACACTTCCCCTGATCAACACTTATTTTGAAACTCATTTCGCATCGTCTTCTCAAGAAAACAAAGCTCCACTCCTCTCCTCCCTCTATGCTCGCTCTCTCGATTCTTCCCTCTCCAAGCAAAGCAAAGGTACGCGCTGCTCTTTCTTTCTAGTTGGTGCTGCGATCTCTTTCATTTTCTTCTCTCTTCTCTATTATGATCTGATTTATTGCTTCCTGCATAGCTCTAATCGAAGGAATCCGAGTTTCTTAGCAGCAACCATGGCCACCGAAGCGAAGCCTGCGGCCAAGGAGGATCCCAAGGTTGATCTCTTCGAGGATGATGACGAGTTCGAGGAGTTTGAACCTCAGATCAAGATCGTGCTCACTCCCCTTTGCCACGATCGCCTGACCACCCTTCGCCTCCTCTCATCGTGATCACCGACCTTCTGTCGGACCGCGGCCACTCCTCTCCGACCGCGATTGTTACTCCTTGCCCTGGCAGCAACCGCTTCTCCCTCCTCAGGTTCTTGGTTGAGTTTAATTGAATAATTGTGTTTAGTTTTGCTCATTTGAGTTCAAATCTTCCGAACATTTGAATGTATTGTTACCTTAATCATTTAGTATTATTACTTCCATTTCGAACTATCAATATTAGATATGTGTTGTAAGTAATAATACTGATTATTTGAGTTCATTTTTTTGTTATTTTAAACATAATTTCTAACATGTTTATTTAATTTTGCTATTTGGATGTTGAACTGTCTATCCTAAATTTGAATGTATTATTGTTTTGTTCATTCAGTATTATTACTTACATTTCCAACTATTACCATTAGATATAGGTTGTAACCAATAATACTGATTGTTTGATTTCATTCTTTCTTATTTGTACACATAATTTCTGCTATTGTCTTTTAGTTTTGGCTATTTAGATGGTTAACTATTTATCTTAGATTTGAATATATTGTTACTTTATTCGTTTAGTATTATTACTCCCATTTCGAACTATTAAATTATATTTGTGTTGTAACTAACAAATTGGACTGATTATTTGAGTTCAAATATTTTTAATTTGAAAAGTAATTCTACTGTGTTGAATTACTATTATTATATACATGTTAACCTATTATTGGTTTGTATCTTTAAGTATTAATAGTTGTTTTTGTATGTGTTTTTATGTTAGATTTGAATGTATTACACTTTATTCATTTTGTATTATTACTTTTATTTCGAACTATTTTACATTTAGTATTGTGTTCTAAATAACAATAATACTGTTTATTTGAGTTCAATTGTTTTGAATTTTACAAGTATTTGCACTATATTCTTTTAGTATTACTATTTACATGTGTAACTATTAGTAGTTTTAATCTTTTAGCATTAATATTTGTAACTTCAACTATTAATAGTTGTATTTGTGCGTATTATTAGTTTTATATTGTTACTACTAGTTTTATTTTGTTACTGCTAATACCTCTTACTGTTGATTTATTTAACATTTTGTATGTATTTTTTTTTCAGCTACATGGATTTAAGCGATTGGTCGCATGGGATTTATGAAGGTAGTAGTGGATTGCGAGAAGAGGGTTCTAATGTTAGTGGTTTATGTGATGGTGGTGAAATAAGCAACACAAACAACAGGGCTAAAGCTATTTGATTAGGGCAACAAAGTTCTGAGTTTATTTTTAGTTTAAGAAAACTTGTAGCGGTTGTTTTGGTTTTATTTTGTGAATGATGTGGATGCTTCTAGTTTTATTTTGTGAATGATGTTTTAGTTTAAGAAAACAGATGTAAGCTTTTGTTATAATGATATATAGTTTTCAGCTCTTAGTATTATAGCAATCGTCTTTTTATATTTATATATTAGTATGTCGGTATTATTACTTTTAGTTTTGTGCTGTTCAGATCTTGTTGTTATTATGTAGTTTAACTGCACATATAAGCTATATAGGCTTTGTTTCAGAGGAAGTTTGTATTATGTCTTTAATGCAATTGTATTATTGACTACAACATCAAGTATTATTATCTGTTATTAAGTATTATTATCTGTTATGTCAGTTGGTATTATTAATGCGTGAATAAGGTATCGTGACATTGAATATAAAAGAAAATCAGATCAAATTTCGTATTATATTTAGTATTATTAGTTTCAAAAATTATTTGCAGAAGTTTGGTACATAAAACGAAATGGTATTACTACTTCTATATACTAGATATTTAGATATGAGGAGGGATCCATTGACAATGGTTATCTTAACAATTTTAACAATTGTAATTTTAAAAAAATTTTAAAAATTCATAAAAAATCTTAAAAATAAAATTTTTTTATGGATGCATTATTTAACTTATAGATTGATATTGTTTTAAATTTCAATCAATTTGAACATTATTTGATGCCTCATCAAAATTTTGTACATTTTTTAACGGTTGTAATTAAAAGATCATTAAAGAGCTACCAAATATCGCTTAAATTGAATATAATTAAAAACATAATCAATTTATAAATTAAGCATAACTTCCATAAACTTTTTTCTATTTTTAAGCTTTTTTATGAATTTTTATAAATTTTTAAAGATAACCATTGTCAAGATTATCAAAATAAGCATTGTCAATGGATCCCTCCTCTTTAGATATTCTATAATAAGTATTATTAGTTGCAGAAGTTTTGTTTTTCAGTGGTACAGTGGTCACGTGCTTTCCATATTAGTCAAATAGGGTATTTGACCGGGGTATTTGACTTTTTGTTGCATTCACGTGTTTTTGTTGTATGTGCAGAATGCATGTGTTGTAGGTATTGGGACTTGTTATATGTAGTATTTAGGTTTTGTTCTATAGGTAATTAGATTTGAAGGATGAAAATGCTCAGCGCGCTTATATCACATTGTTAGTATAATTAGTTGAGCTGTAAACGCATTTGAGATCTGGTTAACGCGGGGTATTTGACCGGGGTATTGAAGGTGGGGTACTGATATCTTCTCCCTAATATTATTGCAAGTTATACTTATTTCCCAATGATATTGTTGTTATGACTTATGATTGGCTCGTTATACTTATATGTTAACTAATACAAACTAATTACATATTGATTTTTATTTACAAAACTTGGTCTTAATTTTCATGACTTTAATTCGTTCGATGATGTACGTAACGTCGAGTATTCGATCATTAATTAAAAAAAAAAAAAAAGATAGAGACAGTATTGCAATCATATTCTATACGATGGACACATTGAACTTGGTCTTTCTCCTCTCTCGTCTCATATTATCGGATTTCGGAAGTGCGTTTTATAAATTCGTCTTCTCGAGGAGGCATGAACACGAATGAGCAGACGAGCTTACCAATATTTGGGAAAACTCCTAGAAAAATTAAAATCCTGGAGTATTTAATGAAAGCTCTCGTAAAAAGTGTGAAGCGTTTTAAACACGAAGAACATTTTGGTACAGAAATATTTTATCTCCTTGATTAAATTTTTGTAATAGCATAAATTCTGATGGGTGCATCCGTGCATGACAGTATGAGTTGGGGGTAGCATTGTGACAAGCACAATAGCAGTTCAAGCAAATATTTTTCTCTTTATCTCATGTTTTTGGGATGCTTTTTTTACTTGTTGAACAGAATCGCTAGCTAGTCAATGAAGAATCTCTTTTCTTTTTCTTATTCTCTGTTTCCAGAATAAAAAATAGACGAATAATATGTTGGAAGTATTATTATTATCTTTCTCAAATGGGTCTTTACTTCAGAGATTCAAAATTACCAATATGGCCCTTAAATATTAGTTTGTTATCATTTGGTAATTAAAATTTTGAATGTATCATCTTAATGTTAAAGTTTCTATAATATATTATTTCAGTCCTAAAAGTTTTACATTTATATCAAATTGGTCTATACGTTTTCCTTCCCATATCACTTCATAAGTTCAGATCAGTACATTTGAAATTGTTTGTTCTTATAGATGGCTTACTTTTGCAACTAGTTCCCCCGTTTGGCAAGTGTAGTAAGTTAAAGCGGAGTAAAACGTTAAATCACCTTAAATCAGTGGTGTTTGGTGGTAGTAAAGTAAATAGATGAAGTAAAGTTGATGTTATGTGTAAAAGATGTGAAATGTTGGTGATTTAGTTTACTACACCTATATAGCTGCGTTAACTTACTACACCTTAAATTACTTCTGTTTGATGACTTAATTGATTTAAGAGTTTAAATCAATTTTACTACGGCTACCAAACGAAATGCAAGGAGTATTCACAATCTTAGTTTTTCATATTTAACACTACCCTTTGACTAAGTCCTAACAACTCCAATATGCAACAGGCGAATAACATTTATGAGAAGTGAAACAAAAAGAAGGGTGCAAGTGCAATTTAACTCAATTGTCTTTAGGCATACAGTAACTTGCAGGTGAGACACAAAAATTGAACTTCCCTTTGGCCTATTTCCAGTGATCCTTATTCAAACCAAACACAAGAACACACAGCATTAACAAGTTCTGATACTGGTACACTGAACACAGACCGGTCTGATACTGGTACACCGAACACAGACCAGTCTGATACTGGTACACCGAACACAGACCGGTAACAAGCAATGACAACTTATTCCTAGTAAATAACAATACAAAGTGTACAAGAATTGAAAAGATGTGAGTTGATTCTAAATAGTCAACTCAGACTTCGAGACAAGGATACCGTCCGTATCGGCATAGAGCCATTCCCCATCGCAGATCCTGGTACCGCCAATGTAAACCGGTACGTTCTTCTCCCCGAAGCCCTTCTTGTTAGCCTTGAACGGGTGTGACCCAAGAGCCCGCACACCTATGTCGCATCCGTCAATCTCGTCAGCATCCCTTATGCACCCGTTTACGATGATACCAGCCCAACCGTTGTTCTGTGCCTGCTGTACCGGGTTGCCACCCAATATGGCGCACCTCATGCTCCCTCCTCCATCGACAACAAGAACCCTGCCATTGACATTTTTAATACAGTATAACTAGGTATGTACCAGACAGTAAGCTACACCTTGTAAATTTGGGAAGTTTATTAAGGTTCAAAGTATTATAAATTTATAATAGCAATCGGAAGAATTGGGTGCGTTTGGATTGCTATGGAATAGCACTTTAATCGGATTAGCAAGCTATTCTTAACTTTTGTGTAATCCAAACACATACATGCTAATCCGGATTAGTCCGAATAGTGGCTAATCCGCTATTCCTTGTAAAACATGGATTAGCTACTATTCTTTTCTACCATCCGTCGCTATTCCAAACAAACAATCCAAACAACATTTTTACTATCCCGAATAGCACCATATTTCTACTATTCTTTAGCTAATCCAAAAATCACTATTTTCTTACTAATCTCATCTACTATTCTCTATTCTACTATTTTTTCACTAATCCTTGCACAATCCAAACGGACCCTTGAAGAATTGGATCAAGTTCGCGATAGTTGCAAATTGAGCCAGCCAGGCTTGATCTTGATTTGAATTTGAATTTGAATTTGAATTAACAAACTGAACTGGCAATATACTTGTATTATATTTGCTCTAATCAATACTATTTTTTGTATTTAAATCCAAATTCAGTGCTAAATAACCTAAAAGTGATGAACTTGATCACTTATTCAGATCAACCGAGATGAAATTGGGAATGATCCATCTACACATGCTGAGGACTAATAAGAATTGGAATGAATGGAGGTGATAATAGTACTACCTCCCATGGCCCTTCTCCTCGAGGAACTCGCGGACAAGGACGTTGTCCTCGAAGACCTTGAGGGTGACGACGGGGCCAGCGAAGACCTGGCGGCGACCGTAGATCCGGAAGAGCGGGTGCAGCGCCCTCAGCTCACCGCTCTTTATCAGCTCCTGGTTGGCGTCGCACGCCTCCGCCGTCGCCACCGGGAAAGACGCCATCTTTATCAGCTCTTTATCTGTTTGTTTGTGCACAGAAAAGAAAGAAAGAAAGAAAGAAAGAGATTAAAAAACAAGTAATTCCTTCCGATCGTTTTGATTGATTTCCGCATCGATTGCAAAGAGAGGACGAAGTTACCGTTAACTGAAAACTGATCAAGATCTGCTGCTGCTGGTACGAGTTATCTTCGCGAATGAACGAATCCTGGCCGGAGGTGAGCGAGGAAGGAAAAGAGAATAAGAGATGCCTTTCCTTATTCTGAATTAAAGAACAGACTCAACAGTCAGTGACATCTCCTAACATATGGCATGTGCCATTCTTCACGTGGGCCATTGGATCTCCCTCGAGATTCGTGCTGGCCAAATCCCGAGGTGATCCAACGGCCCACGTGAAGAATGACACATACCATATGTTAGAGGATAAGCACTCGGGGGAAGCTGCTTTGCTTTGCTTTGCTTCTTTGGCCTTTGGGCAATGATTCTGCCTTGATTAATGATTAATTACAGATATTCAATAGACTGTTAGCGTGCGTCCGATTATAGAAGGTCCGTATGATATGAGCACGAAACAATAAAAGAATCTGTAATCAATAGTTCAATACTATGTATGTAGTACTGTAGTAGTATTACATATTCAGATATTCTTCTCACTTAAAACTTTTTTTTTATTTAAGTATAATTTCCAATTTTTACATAAAATTGTGGTCCAAGTGATTAATTAACATTCCCTCCCATTGTGTACCGCATGTTATTATCATGCCTTATGTCAATTTTTCCAAATGGACCCTCAGGAGAATTGATCAGAATCTGATCACAAAAAAAAAAAAAAAAACATTTCTCTGGCTGGTATGGTATAGACCGTATGGTGTTGAACTGTTGACTGTTGACTGTTGATTCCGGGGATATATGAGGCATTAGCAGAGAAAGCGCAGCAGCAATGGGCCCATCCAAACACCCAATTCCCAATCCGAATATCGGCTTTGAATCAATCATGTCCTCAACTTCTTATAAGGCCCATAAAGTAACAAAAAGATAGTACGAACTTTCATGTTCGTAAAGATGGCCGACTCTTTCCTCTCCAAACTGCCACAACCACCAAACTTAGTTGCAAGTGGAATAAAAAAAGAAAAGAAAGAAATAATGGCCAGGACTATTTTGAACCAGCGTGGGTACTAAATTAGTAACTGTGGAAGATATAAACTTAATTATGATAATAATTTTAGGTTTATTGAGAACGTAAGTGGAACTCATTAATCTCAGCCCAGAATTTTGGAGCTGATTGATGAAGGAATTTGAAGGGTCAAACGAAAGTGGATTTGAGTAAATAACCTATGGCTTGAAGTCTAGTTTCTGATGGTTCAAATTTCAAGGCGTTTACAGTTTCCTACAAAGAGTTATGACTGTTTTAGTGGCGCTGACATAGAGTCTGTTTAGTATTATGTTTTTAATGTGAATTTTTGGAGTTTTCTGATGATTAGTCTATATAAAGAGTTTTAATATGTTGTTGTGATGTAAGAGAAATATATAAGAGTTAACAGTTAACCGATTCTAATTGTTATCAATATGAAGAACAAAATAATACAGTTAAAATAACAATAATGTTTGTACATCAGGCACGATAGCATAACACTGCTTGAAAAAGATTACAAAATCATCTACCTAAAAAACTTGGAAATAAATGGAAGCCATCATTTTATGCAATCACGGTTTCATGGGATATGACAGGTACCAGAGCATTTGGCATTCCCTCTTGCAAAGAAGTAAGGTTGTGTGTGTCTACAGATGAGCTGTTCGGACTACTCGAATCCACCAATTCATTCGAAGTCGTCGTGTTATCTATGCTTGTAAAGCTTGCATCTTCTTCGGCACCACCTCCGCCACCCTGGAGGGATTCATTGCTACCGTCGAGAGCAGGGGATCTAAATTCTTTTTGGCAATAATACTTGAGCCAAGCAAGCAGTTTCTGAGTTATATCTGGACAAGATGCACCAATTGATTGTAGATTATCCCTCTCCTTGAAGACAAAAGTGGAAATACTTATTACTACCATGATCACCGAGACAACAGCGGTAACAATGAATAGCCCTGCAAAGCTCTCAAAAGGCAGGCGTGCGACTGGAATTGCAGTCTGCTGTTGACAAGTGGTTAAATTTAAAAACCAATAGTTATTTATCATTGCAATTGATTTTTCTTTCATATACAAAGTTGCTCTCGAGACATCAGAACCCAGGGATGAACCTCTTGGAAATGCCTGAAATTTTTAGTTTGAATAAGTGTTGTTCCAAGAAAAAGAATTTGGCTGACATGAAGAAATACAAAGAGCAAAAAAGGAATTTTAATTTTCATTCATTATGGAATAGAAATGCTGTCATAACTATGCTCTTTGTTGAGCAAATATTAGATTAAATCTTAAGGAAAACAATGAGTAGGAGACTTACAAATCCGAACCCGTTACTGTCATAGATTGGACCGACCATTGTGTATCTGTCATGACAGTATGCACCTAAAAACTGCTTAATGTAAGGGATCTCATCAAAAATTGCGGTCACTCCCCCATTAGCGCTCCCCTTGTTTAAGGCTTCTTCATAATTTTCGGGACTAGAATAAGGAATTAGCCTCCTTTCATTAAAACCTTGTTGCAACAGTAACTCCCGTATAAACAAGCTTTGATACCCTACAAAGTCACCCCGTCGCAATAATTCATATACGTCAGTTGCTGTAGGCTGGAGCTGTTGCACGGTAAGCATCGATGAAAAGCTAGCGGTGTAGCTTGATGTTAATATTAGTACGACAAAAAGCCATACGATAACCAAAAATCTTGACAGATTGCTTTCCAGCTTTTCCTCTGACAACGAGAAAGCAAAAAAAAAAAGTGAGAAGATCAGAAAGTAGAATGATTATGTAACAAATTGCCATAATTTTAGAGAGCTCTTCTTAAGTGTTTGTTCATGCAATAGTAGTAGGCATGCAGCATGTGTCTGGTATACATACTGGTAGTAATCTTTGGTAAAAGCAAAATCTGAAATTACAAAATTAAAGAGAAAATTACTTTGGGAAAAAACGAGAGAAGAGAAAGAGAAGTAGAGAGAAATGCCAAGCTGCTGAGATGTATTTCCTTGGAACTCTTGATTTATGCGATGCTCAGTTACCCACACAGCAAATCCAGTGAGTAAGAAGAAGCAAAGAGTTGAGACCCATAGACCAGATGTAAGCGGCTTTAAGAATATCCAGGAGCCGCTTTTGATGCTGTTCTTAGCTGCTACTAACATTGATATCCCGGGTTCTGAATACGGGAATGTGAAATCCACATACTTGGACCTATTCGCAAGGATTGTCACGTCACCAACAACTGCGTCAAACTCCTGCTAATTAACATTGATAATAGAAGGCAAATATTAATGTTGCTATTGGAATCCTACAGCCTACAGGGCAGAGAGCTACTGTACATAGAAATAAAACAATCAACTTGAACTTGTTCATTATTTTTCAAACTTAATTTCTGGCATGGCATTGGACAATTGTGCTACAACATAAGGATATTTATCTTGTCCTATGCGAGTTCTAGTTTCGTATCAGTCACGAGTCATGACCAATAAGCATTGTATATATATATATATATCCAGTACAAGCAAGGAATTGTTAGTTTTAAGTGTTGTTATTTCTGCTGACCTTTTGGTATAACATTGTAATCATCTCATCATATGTCTCTGTGGCTACAGGGATATACTCATAAGGGACATAATATGGCAGCAGTCGCATGACAGCATCGAAGACGTCAATGCAATAGCCAGAAACCTTCGACTTATCAGTGGAATTCACAAAAAAATAATTTCCGGTCCTGTTTGGTACGGCAATTCGGAGAATGCTTCTGTCAGTAGTAATAGCAAAACCTCTTGGTGTCAGTACAGTATCTCCAGGCCATATTATGGTTCTCAAGTTGCTACCGAGCGTGCCATTTGTAGTGTTCAAGGCTCCCGTGATTCCAAGCTCTGGTGTCCAAAACCCAACTACTCGCCCTCCCTTTGCTACGACATTTACTATCTCAAGTGCTGAGACCTGTAACTGGCCCCTAACTAGTCTAAATTCACCAGTCAAACCGATAAATTGTGCATCACGAATTGCATTGAGGTACTTGAAGCCTGTCTCTGATATTGCAAGCTTGTGATAGCAAGTCAAGTTATTGTTCCCAAATGCTGGCACTGAAATGGCGGGCGATTTTGACTCTGCTATCTGCTCAGCAGCATTTGCGATGGACCAAATGGCGTCATATGCCCACAGTTCATATAATGTTGGATTTGATGATTCAATTTGGGGATGATTCTTCCGAAACTCGGTTTTGAACCGTGAAATAAAGTTGGACTTACTCCTTGCGTTGGGCACATATGGCCGAAAGCCGACAATCCCCTGCATGGCATCAAGAGCATCTTGGTGAAGTGTGTCAAGCACCGCAGAAACACTATTTGTTACTATCCATGAACAATCCTTGGCCATCATGCCAGCTTTAGCAGCTTGAATAAATATACGCGAGGCTAGATCTGACGACATGTGGACTATATAGAGCCGAGTCTGCTTTCTCTTCAGTTTGTACAACTCCAAATCTATATGATCGTCACTGGCACCGGTTGGAAATATGACACAGTCAGAGATGATGACATCTACTTCTTGAAGGGCGCTGACGAGTGGTGCAAATATACTACCATCATAATCAGAGTTGCCAAGTATAATGACAGCATTACGCCAACCGTGCAGGTGGATAAAAGAAGCTATTGGCGTGGCCAACAAGGAGTCATCGAGGGTGGCACGGATGAAGTATGGGATTGACACCGGAGAGAGTGAGGGAAGCGTAGCAGAGAAAGAGACCACCGGCACATGGGCTCGGTTGCACACCTGAGCAACAATTTGTGCTGCTGCTGATGCTTGAGGGCCTATAATAACTTGGACTTGGTCATTTGTTAGCAAATCCATAGCTGCAATTAGGAAACGTAGAAAAAGAAAAGAGAAGAATTTAATTAGTTTTTCTAGTAGCTCAAGTCTAAATTATAAGACTACAAGTATACTTGGTACTAGAGATACCTTTTATGATGCAAGGAAAAATTTCATAATTTAACCATTAATTTAGACAAAAATTATAATGAAAATTTATCAATTTAATTTATGAGTACTCATCCCCGGACTTACTGCATTGTGCAGTTCACAATATCTGCCGTTAGATTGTCTCGAGATCCATGAAGGCTTAATTGAGAAATTTGTTAGATCTCACCTATGACAACTTAGATAGAAAACTCCGCAAATTTTGCTTAGATGGAAACATTTTAATTTATCATTGTTGAATAATGTTTCATTAACATGATATTTATCAATGTCATAACAAAGATATGAATGAATGGATGTAAATTTGTTATGACTTAGTTACGAGTAATTGACATCATGACATGTCATAATATTTGGAGACTAATATTACATATTATTATATGTAAGAAAGCAAAAGTGAAGTTCATATATATAATAGTTTCATGAAACACAGATACTTTAAATATTTTAGCATATGCATATAAGACTATTTTAGCATTTTCACATTCAAAATTGAGTATTAAAGAGTTAATTGGTTGTTGGATATGTTCGTTGCAATTAGATAATTTCGGGTGTTTCATGTTTGTCAAAAAAAAAATTTGGAGGCAACTTATCTATCACAAGTAGAAAGTTTGAGGCAGTGGATTAAATCCAAAAGTTAAAAAAAACACACACACACACACACAAAAGAAAGAACCTGCTGAAGTTGCTTGAAGGACATCTTGGCTGGAGTTTCTGAAACTTGGGATCAATCTGGTGAGGAAATTTGGGTGAGTTCTGTAGAAATCTTCAATGGCAAGAGAAATACTCGTCTGACTTCTCTTACCGGCCTCTGTGGCAAGATCAAGTATGACTCCTACATGAACAGGCGCATACGAGCCACTTTCAGCAGAAACGTACTGGCAGTGACACTGGATCATCATCGTTACAAGGGAGAGCAATGGCAAGAGAGCCGGGATCATGACAAGAATGTTCCTGGAAAGCCCCAACATCAGAACAGAATTCTATGTACTAAGTGATAAGTTGTGAGCAGAGAGCCAGAGAGGGATATGCATTAATGCATATGCATTTGCAAATGCAACCACGACTAGGTTCCCGGTCAGTCGCCGGTCAGGACATTCCTCGTTATTTCTTCATTTTTTATATAAAGAGCCTAGCCCCCGTTGGCACGGTCGGATCGAATACTTTGACGCGTCCTCGTACATCTGCTAGAGTTGCGTCCTCACTAAATTAAATTCTACTTGACCGTCGCGGTGAGTAGACGTCAATTGTCTTTTTTTTTTTTTTTTTGAGAAACGGTCCTTTTTGTCATGGTGTGATGAGTGGTGACGGATGAAAAAAAAAATGAGGTGCCGTTAGTGTGGTCATTGGTCAGTACACGTAACTAAAAGCTATCGATCACTTCCGATAATTCTATTTTTTGAACCCCATTCAGCCACACAAATTAACATTTTTATAAAAGGAAAATGTTAGGATGATACCATCGGTTATATCATTACTCCTAATAAAAGGGAAGGAGATTGAATTTTTTGACATAAAAGTTTTATCTCTCTAAAAAAAAACCTCACATGTTGATTGTTTACTTAGATTGATCATCACCGTTGACGTACATTATTTGACTTAACATCAACTTATGATAACATCAACTTATGATAACATCAACTTATGATTAACATATTTTTTTTTGATGAAGTGGCCGGCCACTTAAAATTTTATTAAACAAGAGAAAAGTTTACACGGAGTAATTACAATGGGTTATATACAAGCGCTTAGTTATGATAACTATAACCTCGCAGCTAACTGCCCTATTCCCTGACACCCTAGCCCCCATAGCCTGGTGTCTTCCCGTATAAGTCGCTCCAAGTGGGGTGGCGACATGGCTGAGTGCTGAAAGATACGCCTATTACGTTCTTTCCAAATATTCCATGCTGTTGCCGCGAGTCGTCTGTCCCAATCTCCGTTTTCCGCCGCCGTGGATCCCCTTCTATTGGATAGCCAGAAATGAATAAGGGAGTTGTGCTGGCCGGAAGAAAGTCCCATACGTCCCCAGAGGAGCTGCGCTGTTGGGCAATGAAGGAAGAGGTGGTTTGCCGGTTCCAGAAGATGCAATCCACAAAGTACCCACCGGGTTATGTGTGGCCAGTCCTTGGCTTCCAATCTATCTGCCGTGTGTAGTCTGTTTTTATTGATCAGCCAAAGAAAGAGTTTGACTTTTTCCGGTATCTTCATTGACCATAGTTTGTTGTGTATGGAACATCTGACTCCCGGATTTATGTACCGGGATATAAATTTTGAAAATGAATGGGAGTCAATTGACCCCCATTGGCTGAATGTGGCTCCGCCTTTGACTATATGATATCCCTGATAGTATCTCTGATAGTATCCTCAATGGTATCACAATATCTATTTCTTTTATCAAAATGTTTATATTCCACTGATCTAGTAGCACATATTCAGCAACAAAACGAGAATTAAAATTTAATACACATTAAGGAGCTCATGAGCTCACGTTTAGGTGTCTTAGAGCATCTCTAAGAGACTCCCTAAAAATGGATCCTAATATACCTATATTGGGTGTCATCCTAAACTTTTTGGGAGCAAATTTCACCTCAATCTCCAACAGATTCCCAAAATATGGATCCCAATACATTTAAACTGGACCAAAATATGGATCCCAATACATTTGAACGGTCTGGATTTGGCTCTGGTTTTGGGAAGTCATATTGGAAGTGCTAAAAACTAGACCAAAATAGGGAGATTTGGCTCTGGTTTTGCGAGTGCTAAAAATAGCGATAGTTGTTTGAGTATCTCTTGGAGATGATTTTCTCTCCTTAATTCCCAATTTTTGGTTTTAGGAGTGTTTTAGGACGTCTCTTGGAGATGCTCTTAATCCATACAACAAAAAATTTAAGAGGCTTAACTATACATTCCCCTTTATTAAAATCCGGATATGGATTAAGCCGGACCTCTAATTAAGGAGAATTAAAGAGATATTCTTAATTAATCCGTCCTCTAATTAAGGAGACTTAAAGAGATGTTCTTAATTAATCCGTCCTAAGAAGTATATATTCGGAAGGATTAAAGGATTAAATATTTGGAACGTGAGTAAAAAAATTTCCAAAAAATATTTGAGGTTCTTCTTTATTTTACTAGAAAAAAATATAATTAATGACATAAAATAATGAGAGTATCTTTATATGAAAAAAATAAAAGAAATGTTTGTAATAGACATCATGGCATACTATGCACCAGATTTCAACGCCACGTCCACATATATATTGCTGTGTTTTTCATCTTTTATTCATGATGCAAGTTGACTTAAAAAAGCATAACAATTTACAGATTTTTGGGGGGAACTAAGAAGTAACTTGACCATCTAACCGCTGGTGTCTAGTTGATGCAAGAGGATCCTCATATCTATTAAATCGTTAACGAGATTATTAATTTGTTTTCAAATGTAGGGCGTTTTCATAATAACTGAAATAAAATATACATGTTTGCATAACACTTTAAATAATTTACTAATTCCATAATTAAAATTAATACTATAAGTCTCATTTACAATTTATCTAAATTAAAAACCAATTAATCAAGAAAAGGGTGAATTGTTCATGTGCCCATTCAAACTTCCAAAATAGCCCGTTTCCTCATCAAAGTAACAAAATAGCTTATTTTCCCATCAAAAACTCAATCTTATTTCTTTTAGGACGTGTTCGGTTATCATGGTATTTTGCGGGATGAGATTTAATGGGTACGGGAACCCACTTTTTTATTTGTGAGAACCTATACTCACGGATGTGATTACGGGTATGCAAATATGACTGTTCGGTTGTACCATGGGAAACATTATGGGAAATGGGTGTGAGAAATTTGGTTTTTCTCAAACAAATATATATTTATTCAAATTATATATTTTTTAAATTAAAAGTATATTTGAACATTTAAACTACATTTAAAAACTTAAAAAAATTTTCTTTCTTATTTATTTATTCAGTTTGATAACCATTATTGATTAGCATTTCTTTTTTACATTTTTTACTTTATATGTTATCCCATTAATTTACACAACAAGAAATTAAAATGAATATTTTCATTAATGCATATTATAGAGGTGGCAAAACCCGACCCGACCCGACATTTTCAGAAAGTCAAACTGATATTAAAATTGATATTAACCCGAGATCAAACAGTATGCAATCCAACTCCAATCAACGTACGATCCAAAAAAAACTGATATTAAAATTGACCCGACCCGACCCGACCCGACTCAAACCCGACCCGACCCGAGATCAAACAGTATGCAATCGAACTCAAATCAACGTACGATCCAAAAAAAAACTGATATTAAAATTGACCCGACCCGACCCGAGATCTTCTAGAAGGTCAAATTGACCCGACCCGCCCGACCCAAACCCGAACCCGCCCGTCCGCCCGATTTGCCACCATGCGAAAGGATCTAAAATACAAACAAACAACTATTTTTTTAAAAAAATAATGAGAGTATGAAGAGAGAGCCAACCAATGTTGAGAAGAAAAAAATTAAGTTGGACTTGATTATTTTGTACCCACCATTTTACACTAGAATGGGAAAAAAATATGGGAAATATAGCTCATTCCATGTCCTACAAATTGGCAACCGAACAGATTAAGGGAAAATTTTCACAATAGGTCCAAATTTCCTCTCATTTCCACCAAAAAATGACCATCCCAAAAGGACCTTATGAGAGAATCTTCTTGTCCCCCTTAAATGTCCCGCACCAAGATTTTATTAAGATTCTAATTCAATATTCAAATTTCACTAATCACACATTTATTTTGACTCTAAAAGTCGGATCCCCACCACTTAATAGTAAAACTTGTTGTATCATACCGTTACGGTAAATAACTGTCTGCGCAAATCTGGTGTTCATACCTCCCAATATGAGGTGTTCATAGTCGACGTACTTAGTGTTCATACCTATTCGAAGATTCCGCGTGGGCCGTCCAAGATTCCACGTCTAGTGAATGATTCTGTTAGGAACGCCTGCCCTAACTTGGGAGTTCATATAATGTATTGTCGGGTGTTTATATCTATTACATTGGGGTGTTCATACCTTCTGTACAAGATGGTGTATTGACGGAAGACATTTAAGGGGGATTTTTTTTTGGGACAGTTAGTATACCTCTTCCTTTATCCCTTTCATCAATTAATGCATTATAATTCTTTTATTGAAAAAGAAAAAGACTAATGTACCCCTTCATTTTCTTACGCTTATCACTCAAGAAATGATAAAAAAAAGAAGATGCTGGTACCTTCTCTCGATACTACATAATACATCTAGCTCAGACTATACATGCTTTGTAATTTGCTCATGATATCTGGAAAGGGGTAACGTGATATACAAAAGGAATATCATGGTTAATTATCTTTAAAGAAGACCTACAAGGTTCTTGGGTTGCAACTTAGTTGAGCTAACCCGTTAGAATTTGGGATCCAAGCCGGTGGAGATTCCATCTCCAAAATGTTAAGCATGTGAGAATATTTTCTAATAGATAATGTTTATTGTTTGCAATAATTCTAATGAAAATGTAACCTATGATTTGTATAGAAAAATTTTAATTTGGTGTTGGGTCATGTTAGTGATGTGCATAGAACAATTAAAATGGGTTATTTCTGAAAAGTGAAAACTCATTCCTTGTTGGCATTGTGAAAACTAGTATGTAGATTGTGTTTGTTTCAATAAAACACAATGGCATTTACCATAATGTCTCTTGCGGTCTTCTTGTCAAAATAAAGCAAAAGCATCATATGCATCAATGGAGAAGGGGGTATATTAGTCAAAAAAATTTCTATCAAAAGGTTTGTAATCCATTAAACAAAGAAAGGGGATAAAAGGAATAAAATTGAGTTTTAACGGGGAATTAAGCTATTTTGTTACTTTGATAGTGATATTAGCTATTTTAAAAGTTTGAATGGGTACATGAGCAATTCACCCTAAAAAAATATGTAGTTACCAGTTACAGTTTACCTTGAGCAAAAATATTGGTGAATTATTTATTTACATGTCCATATATTTTGAGCACACAAGGTACTCAAATCATAGCTTTTAATTTGTTGTAACATTCATTTATGAGACTGCCTCTTCTTCTTCTATCTGAGTCTCAACTTGCACAAATGAATCATTTAATCAACTTTTACTAATTATTAATTTAACTAGAGCTGTAACTCGGGCTTCGCCCCGAAAAGTGATATCAAATAAATAACTAAAAATTTTCTAAAATTTTAAATATTTATATTAAAAAAACTTAAAAAAATTGTAATTTTTTTATATAAGTAAATATAACAATAACAATAACAATAACAATAATAATAATAATAATAATAATAATAATAATAATAATAATACAATAATTTATAAATAAGAACATATATAAATGTTGAACCATTTTTAGGGTTAAAATTTGTTTTAGACATGTCACATTCATCTTATTTAATGAGGAGAGAAAAAAAAATACAAACAATTGGATCAAAGTAGATAAAAAGTTTTAAATAAAATCAATAGTTGATAATAGTGATGATGTGGCATAGTTGAGGTGCTTGAAAATCTATCCCTCTTTATGGAGTATAGATTTACAGCTGTGGGAAGAATACACACGTAGAGTGCCAACATACTCTTTGATTGTCATATGTCCCAAGGTATAGCCTTGCATCTATTTTTTGAATTAAGATAAACAGAATGACAAATGGCAGAAGACCGGACAATCAAATTGGTTTGTGTACATGTTTCCGGAGAATTGTTTGCAACCACCTCAATTGTTATACATCTTATATTACTCGATTCAGCTTGTTCACATGTAGAAGCTCTCTCCATGTTCAGATTCTTTGGAATGGCAGTAGATTTGATGAATACATTCAATTTCCTCAAATATCTTACTTATCAAATAGGTCATAATGTTGTATAACTATATTGCATTGATATCTTAATATACTTTGAAAGCAACAAGAGTACTTATTTTCTTAGAGCAGTTGAAATAATATAGCAACATAGGTATAAATACAGAAAACATTTTGATTGAAATCACACCATTTGAAGTGTTCACCTAAGTAATCATAATGTTGGTAATTAAATGTGTGAAATTTGGAGTGCTATATGTGTTCGTTTATCAGCAGGTGTAATATTGTGTGACTAAAATCGAGCTTAAATGAGCCTGTAATTTTTTTTTTGTCTATGTCTAAAAAAATAAGAATTTAAGAGGTATGCCTATTTCTAAATAAATGTTAAGACTATGCCTACTTTTTAAACGCCGGCGTTCACAAGTCAATTTGAACGCCGGCGTTCAGAAATAACAAAATAAAAAAAATAACAAATCTGAACGCCTAGTGTCTAGACGCCAGCGTTCAACTGTTGGCGTTCAGTTACATTTTTTCCGATCCTTCTGGTGTGCTTTTCTATTTCAATGCCTGCAGTCAATTACTTGGTCCCATCTCATTTGGTTGTTAGTATGTTATGCATGTGATATAAGCTTGCAATGTATTACATTTCCTATTTGTTGTCTCCAACTCCCAATGCATAATAAAAAGAACTTGTTTACTATTCCCTACCAAATCATTATACTGTTGTATAATTCTTGGGGGCCATTCGGCAACCCCCTCCTTAGACCTCCTTTAGCTTCCTTCTCTTAATCCTTCCGAACGCAAGCTCCTTAGCACGTATTAGAAGTTTCTCCTTAAGCCTCATTTTGACTGGGGTTTAAGCCTTGCCCAGATTTTTAAGGAAGCAATACCCATGGCTTAAGGCTTAAGCTTTCTTAAGTTATTTTTCTTTTTCCGAACGAGTGTGGCTTAGTGAGGCTTAAATATTTAAGTCGACCACCTTGCTGAACAACCCCTTGGGGCTTAATGATAAGCTAAAGTCTTGCCATGTACTTCAATTAATTTAGGTCGGCTGTTCTTACTTAAAAAAAAAAAAGATGAATGTAGAGGAAATTTATAAGAAAAATAAAATATTAGAGGTAGCAGATTGTCGGGTTGTATAGTGTGTCGGGTCGGGTATCGGGTTGACGGCTGCCGACATTTTTTTGGGTCGAGTATCGGGTTTATGTCTGCCGACATTTTTTCGAGTCGGGTCGGGCGGATTTTTCGGGTCTGGTCAGATTTTGCCTGAAATACGGGTTGGGTTCGGGTCAGTCAGCCTTTTCCTTAAACACAGGTTGGATCGGGTTCAGGTCAGTTTGACTTTCCCTGGAACTCGAATCAGGTCAGACGGGTTTTTGGATCGGGTCAGTCGCTTTTGCATCTTTTATATCATTAAATTCATTAATACTCTTTGTAATTGCTTCGCATTGTCAAATCAATCATTTAAGTATTAAATTATATGGACCTACATGCTTTAGTGAAAATAATATTCATGTATTGGGACTTGGTACTTGAGAGTATTGGGAGTTGAAACATATTAAATTATTTTTCTCCTTATGGCTTCTACCTTCTCCAAAACAAAGTACTCTATTAATCTTTTGTTTTTTATTCACTTCAATTTGCACAGCTTAGTTCATAAATCTTTGCCTGTGTGCTGTCAAACACGATTTTTGTTCTTTTTCTAAACGCTAGCGATCTGGACGCTTCGGTTTGCACGCTGGCGTTCAGAAATAAAATTGGCACAAAACATCTATACCTCATAGATGCTCATCCCATGACCGCCGGCGTTCAGATTGACTTGTGAACGCAGGCGTTTAAAAAGTAGGCATAGTCCTAATATTTCTTTAGCAACAGGCATATCTCTTAAATTCTTATTTTTTTTAGGCATAGACAAAAAAAAAAAAAAATTCTCCAATATCCTTATCCTTAGTACTTATAAAAGGAAGAGTTGGTTTTGAAATTGACATGGCTATCTGTCCAAATTGATTTTCGACCATTAGATATATCAATCTATTTTAATATATACCGTTGATCATCTCATTTTAATGATTCAATCTTAAGTTCAATACTTAAGCCGTACCAAAACCCAATCCAAGTTAATGCATTAATTGTCTTTTCTCAAAAAAAGAGATGAAAACGCATACAGGACATGGGAATGGGAATACTCAATACTGGGCTACAAAGACACATCAGTTTAATTAAATTGGTTTTTACGAGAACGCGTCCTGTGCAGTTTTAACTAAAATCAAAAGTTTATAAATAGGAAATTATATTACTTGGAAATGAGAAGTCAAGAATAATTATTCACTTAGATGTTTGATGATGGATTAACATTTTTAGGTGCCTTGTTATACATAATATAACGTATATCAAAATTATATAAGTTCCAAAAAATAGCACAAATATCATTTTAGATTTTGTTACTAAATTAATTAATTCAGAAAAATAAGATAAAATAAAATAAATTAAAGGTGTTATATGTTATAATATCATTTTAACGTTGTATTTTTTTTTTTGTTTCTTCTCATTAAACATTGTTTATAAATTGAAACTTATTAAAAAACTAATAAACAAAATGACTTCAAATCTTAACGTTTTAGTTACGGATAATTTTATTTAGTTATAACAGTATTGAAAATATTCATATCAAGAAACTTTTATTAAATAAGACCCGTTGCAACGCATGGGCAAGATGCTAGTCGATAAATAAACTTGCGTTACAACATTTTGTTTGTTCGTTTAATTTGCTTTAAAGGCTCCATTTTATGCCGGCATATATCCACCTGTCTCTCAAACTATAATCTAATGAAAGCTGATATTAGAATAGATAAAGCCGGGATGTTGTTTGATCCCTTGATGAACAGTTCCTCCCCTCATTTGGGCCGTCCTATCAAGATTTGATGGCTGTCATTTGCTGTGCTGATGTATGCTGACATAAGCATTTTCTTTTATCTTCTTTCTACATTTTCCGATTCATACTTTAGAAAAAAGGGTGAGCTTCCAAGTTTTTTAGCTATGCCACGTCATTATTCATCTCAACCATTGATTTTATTTCTCTCTCTTAATTTATCTTAATCAAATGACTCAATTTATTTTTTTATTAAAAGAATAATATCATGATACACCTAAAGAATAATTTAAAACTCAAAATATTTGCAACTCTTTGTATTCTTTTATATAAATTGAGATGTAACTAAAAATATATAATATAAAAAATATATTAAGTCTAATATCTATTCAATAAAATATAATCATGAAAAATAAATATATTTACTTTTAATATTTGTTAATTTATGTAATATTATTTTTTCGGGGCGAAGCCCGATTCACAGCTCTAGTTGTTGTAACGCATCTTACTTTTAGAAGCAAATCGAGTTCTTCTTTATTGATTATGGTATATATATATATATATCCTCCGTTATCAAACACCTAAAACCATTCTGTGAACTATAATTATGAATAGCGGTCCGGATATACGGATACCAAAATATGAAAATGAATATTAAAACAGATACAAAGTTATAATATAAAATATATCTAAATTGAAACATTAACAAGTTATTTGGAAACAATTAATATATTAACTTGAACGTAGTATTAAGTTGAATAACACAAATCATAAATTAAATCATCTACTTGAATTACTATTAAATCCTTAAGGAAAAAACAACAAAAAAAATTAATATAATTTGTGTTTCATTTTAATCTCATTAAGTTTCAGATTAATTTTACGTATGTTTCATTTTAATTGCAGCATGTTTTAGATTAACGTTAGATTAACTTTATATGATATCCATTTTGGTATCGATTGTGGTATCTCCCAAACATTTTCCTATAAATAATTTATATGATAAGTAAATTATCAAAACAAAATTTGCATATATTATGGTTGCTGCAACACGGAAGCATCTAGTATTATATTACAATTACAATTAGAACAACCAAACCAGCAAGCCCATGATAACAAAATTACATTGCTCAATTTTGGGCTTTTACTGTTCACTTAATTGTAATCCAATTGTACACAAAAGTCAACATACCGGGCCGGCCGGGCACGTTCCTAACGAGTCTCCTTGGCAGGGGCAGCTCTGCAGAAAATATCAGCAGGTATTACTGCAGGTTACATACAACCCTTCCCTCTTTCTTTTTTTGCTCCGCTCCCCAAATCGGAATTACACAGAGCTGCAACTGTTTTCGGTGAGGAATTTATTTGCGTTATGCATTTGCTGGTTTAAAATCGTAGTTAGTTTTCATTTGCTGGCCTCTTCGGAGCAATGATCAAGCAGTATTTTTTATCTGCTGATTTTGCTGAATTGAATAGACGGTATCCTGGGTTTAGGGGTATTTCGGAGTATAAACAGAATCAAATTTTCCCTATAATTGAGAGGGTCATTTCAAATTTGGATTCTCTGTCACTTACCTGCAATTGAATATTTGAATTTGCTGCTATCAGTCTGGAATCTGGAAATTCTTCAAACAATTTTTAAATTGTACTTCTGTTGTTTGGCCAGGGTATTATCTTGTAATTTATGATTAGTTTGTTATATAAAAAATTACAAGGTTCATATCTGTAATTCTGTACCAGTAATGATTATTATGTACTGGTACCACCTTGCCTGTAGTATTTGTTATTCCTCTAGGGTTATTCATTAACACTGGAACAACTAATATTTAATCAAGGCTTTGATATTATGTTCTGGTGATAATCTGCATAAAAAATGGTTATGGGTATGTCTTATCTTGTCAGTATCTCTGCCAGCAAGATTATGACCTGTTACGACAGTTGCTCCTATTGCCCCGAATTATGAGTATAGCATTAAATTAAACTCGTGAAATCATGGGTTTCGAGATGCTATGTTCTTTTCGCCAGAAGCAAATCATACATTGGCAACAACATTTCCTAAGACAGTTTTAGCTCTTGTTTACGCTGATTTTGGATAATGTCTAATTTGGTTATGTGTTTTTTTTTTCTTTTTCAAGGAAATACTTAGATATACATTTTCCATGATAGAAAGACTCTTAACATTTGACATTACTACAGTGTGTACATATGTGTGCGTCCATAGGTCGGAAATAAAATCAAATTTACCATGTCTGGCATATTAATATTGAATTTATGATTTCAATTTTACCTGTCTTATATATCCTTGTGACCAACTCCTTTTTTTTGCTCTTTCTTTTAGATTATTGACATTTCTTCCACCTTTGCAGATCAATGTCCACTGCATCCTTCTCTCCGTTCAACATCCCAACCCGGGTTCAGAGAACACAGTTCCATGGGCACAGAGACACAAAAGCACTTATATTCTCACAAAAGAGACCATTTTCTAAAAGCCTACATTTGCGCTGCTCAAAGAATCTTACATTTGATTCTTCATTGCAATATGACAAGGCTGAAGAGAGTAACAATTCCATTATTAAAGGACGTGACATAGTTGATGCAATAGACACGGAAGATGCGCCCCAGATCGCTGTTCTTCACAGTGAATCAGGCGAAAATTTTGTGGAAGTCAACAGAAACGAATCCTTTTCCTCGAACAGTCGGAAGTTCGTTACATGGCCAATGTGGTTTTTAGGACCTCTGATACTTCTCGCCACTGGCATGGTCCCAACCTTATGGCTACCTTTATCTTCTGTCTTCCTGGGCTCAAATATGGCAGGTCTTCTTTCGCTTGTCGGGCTTGATTGTGTCTTTAACATGGGTGCAATGATATTTTTGCTCATGGCCGATGCGTGTGCACGTGCAACTGAAACTTCCTGGGATCAAATAAGGCATCTCGTGCCTGGTAATTACCGGCTGTGGAATTGCGGAGCTAGTATTACGGGGTTTGCTGTACCATTGCTGATGTTTTTCATGTCTAGGAAGGGCACTCTTGAGCCTCACTTGAGTTTCATCTCGTTTCTGGTGCTGTTGGGCCCATACCTACTGCTCCTCTCCGTGCAGGTGCTGACGGAAGCATTGACTTGGCACTGGCGATCTCCGGTATGGCTAATCACACCAGTGGTTTACGAGGGATATAGAATTTTGCAATTGATGAGGGGACTTACTTTGGCGGGGGATGTAGGTGCACCCTTATGGATGGTTCAGACCCTTCGTGGGTTGGTTTCGTGGTGGGTTTTGGTGCTTGGAATTCAACTTATGCGTGTATCCTGGTTCGTGGGTTCCATGTCTCGGAATAAATCAGCTACCGGTGATGCCACAAACATGTAATTTGACAGAAAATCTTAGTGAAAATGTATATAATTTTAATTTCCTCAGCACTTACTGGTAAATAGTGATAGTCAAATAAAATACAGCTTTTCTTGCCCCTGTGTTGTATTTTGGGCATCTCTATAGACCACATTTTCAATAAACAAGTGTCTTCACATTATTGAATTATCCTTGGTTGAAGAAACTAATTCTGAAGTTATTGCCATATGCCATAGATCTGCTGATGGCATGTGCATGACAGATGTACTGTGTTCTTCTTGTGCTATCAATCCTGCTAGTAATTGTTAGGTACTACATAAACACAAACAAAGAAAAGATCTGTTTGATAAAGAATAAAAACAAACTTTGGAATTCCTCTTTAGACAAAAATAGCAATTGTATATGTTTATCAGCGTGCATCTGCATGTGGATCTGATCCGAAATGGTTTCCAGTTTCCACAATCAAGCAACAACCCACAATTCAATTCAGTATTCAGATTCAACTGGCTGCAACTTTTCTTAGTTAATAATTGCTGGTATGTATGGTCCGTACTAAAAAGCCTGTTCTGCACTTTGCTGTGCGCATGTGGACTTAGCCTTTTTTCTTTTTCTTATGTAAAAGAAAGATAAACTTTATTGTGAGTAAGCTGTTACTGTTTGTATAACTTTCAGTTAAAGGAAGTTGAGCTCATCATTCTACCAACAAATTAAATTGTTGTGACTTATTCAGATCATAAGAAAAAACTAGAATTTCAAACCCAATATTATCATGGTTAAGAAGTACTTTTACCAGTAAATTACTGAAGAAGTATGAATTTTGTAACGGTTTGAAACCAATAGTTCAAAATTTGAATTCGAAGTACAGATCCTCAAAGCATTTATAGTCTCACTCATTTTGTGTGAATTCATTTTTATTTGAATTGAATGAGGACAGTCAGGTGATCTATATCTGAATTATACCCAAAAGTCCTGATGGCATGCATTCTACAATTCCAAGGCTCTATGTGCAAATGAACTAACATACAAAGAGGTATTTATTGTTTAAATAGACAATTAATTTGATGTAGTTATCTCCATGCTTAATGATATAAGTACAGTTTAGATCAAATTGGACCAATAAAATTCAATCAGGTTGTTACCTGAAGACTGTAACAAACAGAAACCAAGCAGATACAGACTGAACAATCGAGTCTGTATCTGCTGCGATCTAAATAGGATGAAATCCTGATCCGACACATGTAGTTTTTAGGGGAGATTTTTTGAATTAATGTCAGCCGTTTATGCAGATCCGATTTGGATAGCAGCTGATTTCTTGCCCTCAACAATCTAACAAAATCAGTAATAAGTTCTGTCAATTTCCCAAATCAGCTGGAAATTTTTTACTTTAGACTCCAGACTGATTTTAGAGTTCAATAATTTCAAATTTTATTTGAAGAAGGCTCCAGATGGGAATGGGAATACTTTAGAGAGGTACTACTTTTGATTTGAGAAGCAACTTTCTCATTTATTCAACACTGCACCTAACTCTGAGAATAACCCTTTACATCAAACATCTCCCGAAACTTCTTCAAGTCTTGATCAAAGCCATACCTTACCTCACTTTCCTTTTCTTCTCACCTTCCAATCTTATAACCTTCATTTAATCATTTTCCTCTAAAAAGAAAAAAAAAAGACAACTTTGTTTCAAAAATCAATTGCTGATATGGTGATGGATGCATTCAAAGGAAAATCTTATTCTAAGCCTCACCTAAGTTGGGTCCATATCTTTGATTTGTCTCTGTTGATACCAGAAGACCGTCAATAATTATATATAGTTTAAATTAAATCATATTATTTACATGACCAGAACATAATAATCATTTTGTATATAATTATATAAAATGTTAAAAAAATAATTGAATGAATTAACATATTGGGATGAGGGGATGGTAGTGTTATGCCAACGGGGGTGGGCGGGCCCTGGCGTGCGACGGACTGACGTGTGTCAAGAGCTAATAAAATATGTGCCCTAAATACACTAAAAATGTCGGTTTACAAGCGCATAAACCTACAATTGCAGTATAGAATAGGGGTCGATCCACAGGGACAGTTTTCGCACTAACGATTTCCAAATTCAATTATCTAGACAATCAAATTGGGAGTTGATTAAATTAAAAGACTAAATTAAACTAAAGTAAACTAAATTAAACAAATGCAAGTTCAAAGGCTAAGAAAATCTAGGGTTATATGGACATAAACAAGATACTAGTTCTAATGAACTTAATCTAATGGTCCTAATTTCAAGTTGGAAGTATTTGAGGGTTTCTAATCCAATTTAGAACATGCCCATTGGTCCTGATGCAGTCCCTATCTAAGGTAGGATCCCTTTTGCGGCTTGCTACCCTAAACGCATTAAAATCTATGATTAGCCTAATCGTCAATCAAGCCACTAAGTTTCTCTAATGGTCTCGGATCAAACTAGGGTTCCCCGTAGTTACTAAGAACCATCTAAGCAACAAGCATACGAGTCCTTATCCCTAAGTCTATGTTTGGGTCCGGTTGTCGACTTCACCTTTCGGTCCTTGATCTCTAACCTAGGGTTTTACAACAATTCAAGTGTGGCCATCACCTAAACAAGTAATCTAAGTACGATACAACAATTCTAACACAAGTATCAATTGCAAACATAAATCAAATCATCAACTATCATTAAAAAGTACCAATTAAGATTAAACTAAGATGAACAAAGTATCATTGTTTACATGCCATACAAACCCTAAGGAGGAGGTTCTACTCTTCCATGGTGGTGAGAGAACTCAAAAAGAAAGAAGAAAACATCCTAGAGAGAGAAGAGAAGAGAGAGAGAAAAAAAAAACTTCAAGAAGAACTCCACCCTAGATCTGCCTTCCTCCCTCTTTCGTCAGTTTCCTAGCCTTCAAATCTTCCAAGTCCTTTTCCAACAGGTTATCCTTGAAAAGACCTTTTAACAGGATCAAACGGTTCTAAATTTGGAGTTGAAATGAGATCCGAGGGCCCAAAATAGTCAAAGGTGCGCAAAAGCAGTCTGGAAACCGCCTTGGAATTCAGGCCGTGCGCGGGGTGATCACACCGCGCGTGGGGTGGTCAGGAAGTGGAGACTTGTTCTGGAAACGTCGGGGGCGCCAAATCAAGCCACACGCGGGGTGATCACACCGCGCGCGGAGTGAATTATTAGGTCGCACGCGGGGTGAATTATCTCTGGGCCCTTCGATGCTTGTTTTGCTCCTTTATCCTCCATCCTTGCTCTGATTGTAAGTCCCGTTTGTTGCGTTGGCTTTGTCTCTTCATTCTCTACACATTGAAACACAAAGTATAGCAGTAACATGATCTTTGACAAAACCTTAGGTAATCTAAAGCATTTCGGTCCGGTATTCTAAGTAACATCCTATCAATTTCTATCAAAAATGCATATATATTTGGCGCTTATCATGGGCGACGGGCGATGGCGGGCGGGTTACGGGGGGTTTTGTTCAGAGGGGAGGCCCTTGCTCGCCCCTTTGCCCGTCGAGCTTGGCGGGCAAGGGTGGGCAAGGGCGGGTGACGGGTTTGTCGCAGAGCGCGGGCGTTGGGGGCGTGTTGCGGCGGGTGAGGCGTGTTGCCGACATATTTCAGACGTGTGCGTGTGCGTGTTGCCGTGCTCCATTCTCCTCCGCCTCATCTCTCGTTTAATAACAGAGGATGAGAGGAGAGGTCGTGAGGAGTGACTCCATATTAGCATGTTTTGCTGGATTATCAAGTCAAGATCAGGTGTTCATTTCAGTACAAATTATGAGGCCACAAGCTTATGAGTCCAAAGGATGTTGCACATAAATGCTAACATTCAACATTTTTCACGCATGTAAGAAAAGAAAAATACTAATAAACTTGCATATCTGATACCTCGAGCGGGCAAGGGTGGGCACGGGCGGGAAGGGCGACGAGGGGCGGGCGGGTTTCGGAGGGCGACAATAAATATGCAGACCTGGCGGGCGAGGATTGTGGGCACGAGTGGGGGAAGGACTCGGGCGGGCGGCCCGGGACGAGCGGGAAGCACAACACTAGGGGATGGGCCAATGGGGATGGGAAAGCTACCAAAAAGAAAAGAAAATAATAAATGGTCCAAATATACAAGTACCAGAGAAGATACCAGATACCAGTTATAATGTAAAATATATCTAAACTGAAACATTAACAAGTTATTTTGAAACAATTAACGTATTAACTTGAACGTTTTAGTATTAAATTGAATAACACAAATCATAAATTAAATTATCTACTTGAATCACTACTAAATCACATAAATATTACCTTAAAGTTCTCGAGAGAACGTATGAAAGCAGGATGAAGTGAAAGGGCAACAAAAGAGAAAATTATATCATTTGTGTTTCATTTTAATCTTATTAAGTTTCAGATTATAACCTTATAGATGCTTCATATTGATCGCAACATGTTTCAGATTAACGTTAAATTAACTTGTATGGTGATATCTATTTTAGTATCAATTGTGTATCGCCTGAACGTTTTCCAATAATAAAACCAGAGAGAATCTCATATTCCCACTAAATCCAACTACTGCCAACCTCCTCGTGTCTTTGATTTAACTAGTGAAAAGCTCACGCCTTGCTTTGGACTAAAATTGTTATTTCTTATAATAAATTTTTAAGATAATATGTAATGGGCCTTAAATTGAGATAATTTATATGAGCCTTTAATTTTAATGGGCCGAGAACGTCAACGGGCATTGAAGTACATCAACGGTTCTTGATCTATCGAAGAAAATAATCAACGGCTCAGATGTGAGGATAGCCCTTTCATGCCATTTTTTCCAATATGCTTTTATTATTAGTATAGATATGAAACATGCCTTAACTTAGCAACCGGATCAAGTCAGTCAGGATCAACATTATTATTATTATTATTATTAATTATTCACTTATCCACTACAAAAATATTGCCATGTATGGGACATCCCACCAGCCCCCCACAATCCCTAATCATAATCAATCTCTCAAGTTGTACTGCGAAGAATTGAACTCGTCCAAGTAAATCCGGACCGTCCATTTGAATTTGGTTCTGTTCGTTGATCTCAAATGAACAGTTCGGATGAATTTAAAACTTTTTGAATTTAGAGGTGGCAAAACCCGACCCGACCCTATCCAAAGCTGACCCGACCCGATCTGGTATTTTATAAGAGTCAAACTGACCTGACCCAATCCAACTCGACCTAAATCCAACCTGACCCAAGATCAAACAACATGCAATCCAACTCAAATCAACATACGACAAAAAAAAATCGATATTAAAATTGACTCGATCCTACCCATCACTTGACCCGACCTGACCCGAGATCTTCCAAAAGGTCAAATTGACTTGACCTCCCTAACCCAAAACCAAACCCAACCTGCCCGCCCGATTTGCCACCTCTATTTGAACTGTTACAAGACAACTGGAGGGGACATTATCAGATCTCATCTGTGATCTGTTCTCTTTCAGCGTGCAGCATACTGTGTGAGTGTGTGTAATCAGTACCAACAGGAATTCAAACAGCATGTACGCCGTTATGTGACAGATCTACAAAATATGTTTGATTATGATATCTTATTTATTCTCTTCCTTCCCCACTTGATTTCACTTAGCTGTCATGATTACTTTTTAAAACAAATTGCATGAAAAAGAACTTCTATTTTCTTTTATTTTTTTTAAGAAAAAGCTCACCATCTAATTTGTGAAGTCAAATTCAAAATTTCTCAAATGAATTGTAGAATGACATATATGTTTGTTTAAGGGCAATTATGAGCATTTATATGTATATTTAATCTCGTTTGATAAGAAAAGTACAGTAGAAGTTTCAAAATTTATTTATCCCTAATAAGGCTGCGTGTCAATCAGACCAATTAAATTAATTCCAAATATTAGGTCATCAAGCTTGAAATTAGTCTAATACCTCACACCTGGAATTAACTACCAATTAAATAATAATAACCGCTCATCAAATTAAATAAAACTGGTAAAAAAAAAACGTATCATCATTCTTTCCTGTCCTGACAGGTTGACAGTCAATAAGTCAACCAACCCACGATGAAATCCACTAGTCCTCTGTAGCGCTGCATCGTGTAGAGCAGGACGTGAACCGTTGGATCATCTCGATATTAGTTTTGGCACAGATCTCAAGATGATCTAACGGTTCACGTCCTACGCTACACGATGCAGCGCTACAGAGGATACGAAATCCACTACACTATGTATCTCGTTGAGGAAAGTTTAATAGCTAGTTATTAACAATAGTCAATATTCAACAGTTAAACAGTCAGCAAATTACGCCATAAGCAAAGCACGTTTTTTAATCTCCAAAGAGGCGCCATCATTAAATTAATTAATTAATTACTAATTACCAACCACTAATCACACACAATTAATTACTAATTCATTTGATTCCATTAATTATTAGTTTATTACCAAGCAACAATTTAACTCAAACACTCGCCTCACTTTTCTTTTCCTCTCTCTTCTTCTCTCCTCTTCTCTACCACCACTACCTCTACCAAGTACCAACACCTTTTCCCATCACTCGAAAGCGACTCGCCAGCAAGCAAACAAGCGCTACCCAACACCGGATTCTTCCTCCTGCCGATTTCTCTCTGAATTTGGGTTCTGGAAATGAGTACCGGAAGTGGGTTGCTCGAAATCGAGCCCCTCGAGCTCAAATTCCCTTGTAAGTTTGCGCACAAACTGTACTGTACCCTTTTTCATCTGATCTGTTCTGGGTTGAACTTGTTTTTGCTCTCGTTTCGTCGATGTGATTTGATTTAATTTTTTTTGTGGGTTTTTTTTGTTGGGTTGGAATTTGAACTTGGCAGTCGAATTGAAGAAGCAGATCTCGTGTTCTCTCCAGCTTTCCAACAAGACTGATGACTACATCGCTTTCAAGGTATGAATCTTTGTTCTTTTTTGATCTTCACTTATTTAGCTTTGTATTTTTGTTAAAAATTCAATACTAGTTAATTAGTTGTACAAAACCCTAGAAAATTCTTGTGTTTACTGTGTTTATTTAATAATTATTACTTTTCACAGGTTAAAACTACAAGCCCAAAGAAGTACTGTGTTAGACCTAATTCTGGAATTGTGCCTCCACGATCTACAGCCGATGTTGTTGGTAATTTTTTTTTTTTTTTTTTTGTTATTACTCAAAAGTTTGTTTCTTTTTCTTTTTTTAAATAATTAATTAATTTGGTGAGGTTTTGTTTTTGTTTGTGCAGTTACTATGCAAGCTCAGAAAGAGGCACCACCAGACATGCAATGCAAGGATAAATTTCTTGTCCAGAGTGTCATTGTAAATGAAGGTGCTAATGCGAAGGAAATTACAGCAGACATGGTAATTAAACCCTTTTGTTAACCAACTATATTGTGTATACTAATAATTCAATGAATTCAGGTATTTCTGCAGAAGTGGTAATTAATCCATATGAGATGTTGTTTCTTTTTTAATTAGAAATAGCATAAACTTAAAAAATTCAAGCGAATTCTCCCTCTAGATTCTAGAATTATATATTTACAGTTTAAATTGTATGGGCCATAGATAGGCAAGCGGACAGGCGCAGAATTATTCTGCGAATGTACCCTGTGTTGCAAAAAGTTGTTCCTTGCATCTTTGATGAAAAGACACAATTTATTGTTTGTTTTTGGAATTCCTGTAAGCAATTTGATCCAAAAAAGTTTTGTTGATAACTAAGGTGTAAAAGTCCCAAAATTCTGAACAATTCGATGAACTCGCTTTGTTTTATGTAGTTCTCTAAAGACTCTGGAAATGTGGTGGATGAAGTAAAATTGAGGGTTGCTTATGTTGCGCCCCCTCGGCCACCATCTCCTGTGCATGAAGGATCTGAGGAGGGCTTATCTCCAAGGGGATCACTTTCAGACAATGGAAATATGACTACCACAGACTATATTAGTGTTAGTATATATCTATTTTTTTGGTCGAATTGTTGCATATTTTCTGTTGGCGTGAGTTGTCTAGATGGTTGCTTGCTGATTATGTTAACAATTTCAGGGATCAAAAGCGTATTCTGAACAGAGATCTGAGACTGAACCAGAAAGTCAGAGTTCTGAGGTTAGTCATGCGAAACTTTCTTATTTTAAAGGAAATGACATTAGAAAAGATATTTTCCTAGAATTTTTTTACCAAAAATTGTGGTTCATTAGCTTAATTACAGTAAGATATTTGTCAAAACTTTTATTAGCATTGGATTTATCTGATGGAATTGTATTTTTTCAAATACTTATGTTCCAATAAGAAGCCTTGCTGAAAGAAATACCATTTGTCTGTACCAACTTCAAATCATGGCCCAATCTATTATTTCTTTTCTGCGTATAATAAGGGTGAACGAACTGCGGCTTTTCTAAGAACTGTAACTTGCTCACCAAGTTGATGAGAGTCTTAGTACGATTGTGTCTATACTTCCATTTTGCCAATAATAGGGTTCTATGAGTCGGTTTGTCACTTTGTCTGAAGATAATTAAAATAGGATAAACAGACTAACTGATGATTTTCATGGGTCTGTTGATTTGATCTGATACGTTAGTCTTAAATCAGATGGAAAGTGAGTGAATTGGTTTCCAGTGTAGGAGCATTCATTGTGCCATGTCATATCCTTATTATGAAAAATAATTTATCCTTGACATGTATATTTTGTTTCTTGACAGCCGGCTTTAGTTTCAAGATTAAATGAGGAAAAGAATAATATTGTTCAGCAAAACAACAAGCTTCGGCAGGAATTGGTTAGTTCCTATTATTTCATTTTGTCTCTCAATCATTGAAAAAACTGAAGATGGAAATTGAGTATGAAAACCCTACTTGTGCTGATATGTACCTTACTATTATGGTTCTCCGGACATTATCTGATTTTGACCAATTTGGGTGGCAAAAACACCTGTGTCACGTGTTTACCCTAAGAATTGCTCTAGCAAAGAAAGCTACTTATTTTACTCTTAAATGCAGGAATCACTGAGAAAGGAAGTAGCCAAGAAGCAAAGTGGTTTTCCAGTAGTCCTCGTGGTGGTGGTGGCCTTGATAGGAATCCTTCTAGGCTATATTCTAAAGAGATAAATTGATATGTTAACTTCACTCCTTATTGTTCGTTTTAGTTATTTTGTAGTATTTGCTAAAATGGTAGGGGTTTAGATGGGGTTGCCTTGTGTTTGGTCACTAAGCGATCTTAACACAAGCCGTGACCTCTCATGGTGTCGGTGTGATTATTTAGCACGTTGTTTAGATGTTTGATTTGTTTTGTGCACATCTGGTCTAAAGTTCACTTTAAAAGTACAAAATGTTCGGGATTCTGTATTAATCGTTTTTGTGTGAATCATTGGAAACTAATTTGCACTGATCGACTCGCAACACATGCTGCTAGTGATTATGTTAGGGTTGTTTGTATACATTGTTCCTGCGCATACATAAACGATGAATGTACTTGGTTGAGTCGATGGTTTCGAAGCCGAAAGCAGATGTTCGAAAACTCATGTTTTTGCTGCATTGTGTACACTATATAGTGGTATGTGTTGAGGAGTGCTCATCCTTTGTAGCGCTGTATTGTGTAGTGCAGGATGCGAACCGTTAGATCATCTCGAGATTCGAGCTAGCACAGATCCTGAAATGATCTAACGGTTCACATCCTGTGCTACACAATGCAGCGCTACAGAGGATATGAAATCTGTGTTGAGACAAGCATGCAATAATTGTGTCACAACCTCAAAATATTTCTTGCAACATGACGTTCTCTCTTTGAAGTTTGAACACAAATTGCATCAAGAAGTTTCGGGAATTCTAGCTAGCTGCAGTTGTGATGATGCCCATGAAAAATACAGATAAGGTAGAGTACCAAGTAGCAACCGTTGACAAAAGTACATCATGACGTTTCAATTGTGTTCCGGTTGTCAAACTGAGAAAACTGCTTTTCATGTTATGTGGCTGTTGGATATTGTGTGATGTTACAGCTAAGATGTATGTTATCAGTACTAGAGAAAAAAAGGAACTCTTCCAGTCCCATTTTGAGTGGATCATGTCCGCAAGCTCTCTGGACCAGTAAAACACACCAAAAAAAGAGAGCGATCAAGTAGAATCAACTTGGAAGCAATTATCCCCCCCCCCCCCCCCCCCCCCCCCCCCCACAATAAAAGAATTCACGTCAGAAAATGTTTTTCAGGACCATTGGGACACAAGTATGCATATAATTTAACTACTTGGAAAAAAAAAATCTTCAAACTTTTGTGAAGTTTCAGTTTTGCGTTACTTGTTTTAAGAAGCAAAAGCTTGTTACTAATCAGAGTGCCGTTGAAGAAACAATAAAATGATCCTTTTGAAGTACCGATTCAAATTTAGGCATCACTTTGAAACAACTAGGACACAGTTGGATGATGCTCAGTTTTGCATTTTATAACAAGCCAGTCAACTAATTGAAATGCATTACACACTGATGCCTGTGCTGGTACAAAAAACATGGTAATACAAAAATGACACTTTACTGTCGTAGAAAAGTACCGATGCTCATAAGCTGATTGGATCTACTTTACACAAGTACATGCGGAAAACCCTCCATATCTTGGGAATTATCCAATTTAAGCAATTTACATCTTAATGGTCTCAATAAGGAGTTAAGGACCATTGATTCCTCAGTGAGGAATATTCTGTATCTATGTTAGTTTCTTTTTGTTTTAAATGTTGCAGGCTTCTACCAATGTCTTTGACACCACAAACTAAATACTAGAATTCCGAGGTCACTCGGACCCTTGCAACATATGACATCTTGAAACAATGGATCTGAAATCTTCCAGATTCAGCTGCCAAAAGAAGCAAAATAGAAGTCAGACAGGCAAGTACGTGTGTGATACATACATGCATAAACTTAAATTTTCAAAGAAATGTCACAAATTTTGCTTGGGAAATCAGCATTCTTTGTTTATAATTTTAATTATAATCATACTTCTGTTAAGTTAAAAGCAAGCTACTCTCACAAAAGAAAGGCAAATTGCTGGAACATCTAAAATAAAAGTTCATCATGTGATTCCTGTCTAACCACAATCTAATTTTCTGGAAGACCCGTAATAATATTGGAGCAGTTAATTTGAAGGTATTTGAAAGATTCACTCAAACCTTTCTGTCTCCATCACTGTCAAAGCAACGAACCATTTTCGCTATTTCACCATCCGTCCATGTAAAATCATGAGAAACAGCCATCTTTTCTATATCATATGCTGTTATATATCCTTTACCCACTTCTGTACATCGGATTTCAAAATATTAATTAAATAATTCAACATTGGAAAACATTTTAACAGAGAAAGAAGAATGGTGGCTGGGAAGTTACCATCAAAGGAGAAGAAGAAACCGATCACCTCATCTTCAGTGAGCTGTATCCTACTCTTGCTCTGTAAAAGAAAGAAAAAAAAAGGAGTGTAAAAAAGGGGAAGCAGGAAAAACGAAGACATAAAGAAAAAAAAAAAAAAAAAGAGCTTCCAAATTAGAAAAAAAAAAAAAAAAAAAGACCAGCTTCTTATTTGTTCTCTTCAACTCTTTGGTAGTTGTATTACTCTTTTTAATTTGATCTGCCTTGTTTTGTATTTCTGCTCCATTTTCACCCTCCCCTGCCTCTCCCATTGATAGAGCAATGGCCTGAAATTGTATCAAGGCATGCTCACAACACATCAAAGGATAGAATTGGTATTTCTCAATTTGGGGAAAAAAAATTACTTGTGCCAAGGCTAGATCATCATCATTATCAAAAGAATCACCATCTTTTCGCCGTCTTTTTATGCTGGAAGCCTTAGATAGCTTTACCTCATGCGAAGAAATATTACTCTTTCCCTGCAAATTATTGCAAATTACTGAATATCGTCACACATTTTTAAGTACAGTAAATCAATATCATCTACAGCTAAAACATATAGAGATATAACAAATTAAGACTTTATATTTACACATGTATCAGAACGCAAACTGTAACCATAAAGCTACCAATTTTGACCCCTAAAAGCCCCATCGGATGTGTCTCAGCACATTATCTCAAGTGTCAACGACCTGCCAAGCTGACTCCACACAAACAGGGACCATACATGTACAAGTAGAATATAAAGCAAATGGCATCCTGTCAGCTACACATTTTGCCATCCTCTCAGCACAAATGCTCCATGGAGTTTTTCGAGATATAGCAGAGAAAGCTATAGTACTGATGTTACATGATGGCTAAATAAATAATGAGAAACATCTCGCGTCCATAGAATAACTGTCCATACATCCATAGACCATAGACATATAAACTTTATAACATTTACATCAATTCTGTAACTTTTAATTCAAATTTGTAACCTATAAACTATTAAACTCTATGGATGTCCGCTCTACGCACGCCAGGTAGCGCTCATAAATGATTGGGTTGTTTTGATCAAGGAATTGAGTAATACCTAGCGTCCATAGAAAAGCTGTCCACAGCATCTATGGATTACATTTGGGATGTATCTGTTATATGTTATATTTTGGAGTGTATCTGCTACATTCTTTGTACATCTATCTCTGGAACGGCTTTTCAATGGACGCAAGATGTTTCTCCAAGGAATTCTTATTACATTGGTTAATAAATAAAGAAGGCACCTTTCTTCTAGAGCTGGAAGAAGAAGAAGAAGCCATCTTTTCCTCACTCGAACGCTCCTCCTCCTCCTCTTCATCCTCATCATCATCATCATCGGACGGCTGGTATTCCTCCTCCTCCCCATCATCATCCTCATCCTTCTTCTTCTGCTGCTTCTTATTCTTATTCCTCCTCTTATAAACTCGGTCTTGCTGCTTCAAAGAGACACCGGAAGAAGCAGCAACGGCGAGGGCAGGGAGGCCCAGCGCCTCCAGCCGCGCCCTGTTCTCTCGGATCCGCAGCAGCCGCTGCCTCTCGTACTCCGTCATCACGTCCTTCTCTTCCTCCTCCTCTCTTTTGTCGTTTCCCATCCCGCCGGGCGGAAAGGCGAAAACTGGGGAAGTTTTTAGAACATTTATGGGCTTATTGGGCCGTGGAGGACGAAATTGGGCCGAGGAAATAAAAAATGGCTTAGCCTTCGTATGGATGGGAAATTTCATGATATACTAATATGAAAATGTCTGTCATTCCGAAATACTAATGACTCACATTATATTTTTCCATATCTGAAATTTTTATTTGTGATTTCCGTTAAATTCATCATATAAAAATACTATGGATAATTTTTTTTTTTCCATTTTTGGAACTTTTAATGTTTAGGATTTTTCAAAATGACTATAAAATATTAATAAAATAGTGGTTATTTGTTCATAAATTTTAAAAATTATAAATGTATTTTTGAATCCATTGATTAATTTTTTTTATATTTTATGCAATTTAAGTACTGTTTGATAGTCTACCAGAGTTATAAAATTGCAACCATTGTAAATTGCACAATATTGATTGTTAGTAATGGAGCATCTAAGGCAGTTTAAATTATATGAAACTTAAGCATCATCAGTCTATAAGTAAAAAAAGATACTTATAAACATTTTTTCTATATTCTTAAGACCTTTCTGGGATTTATTTAAATTATCATTGTTAATATTATCAAAAGACCATGTAATCACCAGATCACCTCCCCTTTAATAAAGGACCAGATTATCCACTGGACAGTAATTCTACTTTTCAACTCATGAGCCACTAACCTTTGTATTATATTATGTGACACTGACATCCATTTAAACAACATATACCAGTGCTCTGAAACATGCTGAAAGACAGTGGGAATTAAATTGAAAAAGTTACAGAATTTTGGTCTAGTCTCCAGTGTGACAAGTCATCTGGCAACTTGTTCAGATTAGATAATACATAAAGTGAATAATTGTATGTACACAATCAATGATTTCTCTAAACAAACTCACAAAAAAGTAATGCTCACTTGCAGCTTGTGATACATTAACATCATGCCAGCATTTTCTCAACTTTGCCAGCATACTTCAAACAAACAAATAAAAACATCCATTCAAGAAAGTTCAAAAAAGGAAAAAAAAAAGGGCACTCAAGAGGGAAAAAGTGAGGAAAAACCTACAAGTTGATATATCTTTAGTGTAATTTACAATGTGAAGCACAGGCAGCACAAAAGCTACGAAATTTCGAGGTCAGCCCATGCCAAGTTAGAATCTTTCAGCACTGCTGCTGTGGATGTGTCGATTCCTTCCTCCAGCATAGCAGTTACCACTTGCATTGATGGTCTCTTTGTCTGTTCTTGTTCCATACAGAGACTCACCACATTGCAGACTACCGAGAGGCTCTCCTTTTTGACGTTCTTTAGTTCGGGATCTAACAGGTTGCTTTGTTCATCTGGATTTTCCAAATATTTCATAGCCTGCATTGATTCAGCCGAAAATGATAAGCATACATACATACACAGTCCAGATAGTGAAGAAGATTTCAGGGGGAAGTATTTACCCAATCCGCCAAGTAACCGGTCTCTTTGGAAAATGGCGGTCGTCCACTTATTAACTCGAGTAAGATGACACCGAATGAAAAGGTGTTGGCCTGAATAAACATGGTTCTTCTTTCATGAGAATCCATATAATTGTTAAATGAGTCGATTGAGCCCCCGTCAAATACTGAAGCTGAATCAATCCCCGGTTTTGCACTGAGGGATTTCCATCTCTCAAAATCAACTATCTGCAAATATCAAGTGTAATTAGAAGTAATTGATAATCTAATCCCCATCCAAAACTGGAGCTAAAGAGAGATAATTATTTATCTGTTAGACAGGTTGATACCTTTGGAGAAAAGTCTTCAGTCAGATAGACAGAAGTTGAGGCCAATTCTGTAAGTGCAAAAGGGGGCTGAAGCTCTGTATGCAAGTATCTAACGCCACGTGCTATACCAAGAGCAATTCTCATCCTTCTCTGCCATGTAAATTGGCAAACATCTCCATCTACGCAAAATTTTGGGGTTCAGATTTCTATATTGTTAATATACAGATTTAAAAGAGTTTATTATTATTTTATTTTATTTTTTTTTGCATATTACCATGAAGATGTTCATATAAGGTTCCATTTGATGCATATTCAAATATAAGCATCCTTGAGAATGGATCATACTCTTTGCAATAGCCAATAAGCTTGGCGACATTCTCATGGTTCAACCTAGCTAGATCTGACACCTGGTAAAAGTTAAATTTTAGATTCAAATATATGGTACAAATTAGGTTCTTGCATATTGGGTATAAAATGCATAAGCTCTTTACCTCTTTCCGGAAGTAATGCTCAAGATAACTAGTTGTCCAATAATTTCGTGAAACACAGAGTGAAACAACAGCAATTTCAGGTCCATTTTTCATAGTTCCTTTGTATATTACTGTATCAGAAGAAGACCCAATAATATTGCTAAAATCTTCGCAGGCTTCTTCAAGCTCTTGCCGGCTTATTCTTTGCACATTTTCTAGCAAGCCTTCATCTACATGCCGAAAAAGGACGTTAAAAGGTATGTTATACAGTATTAGAGAATAAAAGAGAAGAGTTGAAGTATCAAGGGTCAACACTACTGACCTATCGAAATAACAGGCTGGTCTTTCAAACTCGAGCTTCTCTTTTTCCACGGGGTCGTGGTGCTTCTTTTTGTTCTATATTTTCTTTTATAAGTGATTATACATACAATGATGAAAACAAGTACAATGATTCCTGTAACTATCTCCAGCAAAAGAAGCCACCATGGTTCTTTAAATAGTTTCTGTTTATGCCCTTCTTGGGAACTTGATTTGGTCCCTTTCCATCCTTCTGGGCCAAGGCTGCCTATAATTACAATTTTACCAGAATATTATAACATAAATAATACGGTTTACCAGAATATAAAACATAAATTATACGGAAACCCTACATTGCTTGGAGGAACGCTGCTTCGTGTTAGCACCATGTAAACAGTTGCCTTGAAAGTTAGATCTGTTAAAAGTCAATTGCGCTGATATATAACAAGGTCAGAAAAAGGTAACTTTTTTATTGCACACATCAGTATCAAGTGGTTTACCTTGGAAGCCATATCAAGCAAGATGGAATTTCTCCCTCAAAATAATTATATGAAAAATTCGCATTCGCCAGCTGTGTTAGCTTACACAATCCAATTCTGACATTGTTATTATCTGATGAATCTCTGTAATAGACAAGATAAAAAATTGTAAAATTTAAATATCTTTGACTAATTATTTGGTTTCAATGAGATTGAACCAAAAATGTCCAGACTTACGAATTGGTATTGTTATTTCCAGGAATAACACCAGTGAGATTGTTATTATCCAAGCGCAGCTCGGTAAGGCTCACTAAATTTCCCAACTCATCAGGAATAGCACCAGTCAGCATATTTGCCTGAAGAAATCTGACCATATGATAGGCAACCATTAATGAAAAACATTTAAATTTGTCGGAGTGTAAGATAATTAATCTTCAACAAGTGGTACAATAACTAATACATTTTTGAGATGCTGGCCAAGGATCCCAATTGAGAAGGGATCGGTCCCGAGAACTCATTCTCACTCAAGTCGAGGATTTGCAAATTTTCCAACGTGCCAATTTTCGTTGGTATCGACCCATAAAATAAATTGTTGTCCAAGGAGCTGCAATTTTTGAATCACCAATGCAAATTAAAACGTATAATAAAAAAAAGGAAAAAAAAAAAAGATTGCAACTTGATAGTGAAATTATCATGCATTGAATTGGGAAAGCATATCATACAGTTCTTGCAAGTAAGCAAGGGAGCCGATTTCGGGAGAAAGAAATCCTCTCAGAGAAGAATTTGATAACTTCCTGCATAAATTAGTAAAAAAAAAAATAAGAACAAGATGCGACAGACCAACACAACTACCTACTTCAAATTCAATGGAACAGTTGAATGAATTGGAGCATGTCTTACAGAGAAACGACGCGGTTGTCCTGATCAGAGCACGCGACGCCGGACCAACCACAGGGATCTCCATCCTGGGTGTTCCAATCAGATAATCTGGAATGGGGATCTTCATATATTGCTCTCTTGAATGCAAGCAGTGCATCAACTAGCAACAACCCACAAAGTACATATTAAAACAGAAATTAATCAATTATATCAAAAACCCACCTCCCAAATTGGCAAGAGATCAAGGAAAAAGGGACAGGAGCTGAGGAACAGCAGCTTACTGTCATCAGAAAAGCAGTGAGCAGGTGAGAAGAGGAGCAAGAAGAAGAAGAAGAAACCAAGTGAGATCACCATATATCTATCACCCCCACACCTCCACTCCAACTTCTCACCTAGCCAACTATAGCAGCATTAACAGTTGGAGCAATTTAATGAACAAGCAGGGAAAAGCAGAGAAAGGAAAGGGAAGGAAAGTAAGTAATGGTGGAGCAGGTAATTGCTATTGATTATGTTATGTTATATTGTTATGCTACAATAAAGAAAGAAAGGCAAAAGAAAGAAAGAAAGAAAGAGAGTGAGATTTGAATGCGGACGGAAACGGTTTTATTGCTGTGTCTGAATGTGGCGCAGGCATTTAATGCTGTGCCGCGTCCCCGTGTTGGGAGGTGGGGGTCATTATGATTGTCAAATGTTCATGTTTTTGCTTTGGTTTTACGCCAGGGAATTAACTGGCTGCGCCTGCCTCTCGGTGGACCGTGAGAGACGGTCTGTTTTCCGCGAGACAGGGAGACATGGCGAGTTGCCAACGGGACCACTGTCATTAATATTAACTTGTTTAAATTTTTAGACTGGGAGCTAAATAGCTATTTTTTGCTCTTATGACTTATATTTATAAAAAAATGTTCATTAAATTTTTATTTGTTCTCTCAAATTTGTGCAATTATTATTTTTTATTGAGAAATTAGTTTGGTGTAATATAAATTATTTGTAGTTTTAACTTTTATTCCCTCTTCTCATTAAAATGATATTGTTTTATTTATTTGAGTGGACAAGAAATAAACCGCTATATTAATACACTTGAATTAGTATTATCATAATCATAATAATCTTCGCAGCATAATAAGTTTCACTGCTAAATACAAATCAAGGAGCAAATTAGCCGCCGGATTGGTTTGAAAAAAACAGAGTCCTAAAACAAATGTCCCGACCAGTTTTGCTGTATATTTTAATTAGTAGGTTGCGTCCACTCATTTTACTTATCCACCGGTCCACCGTATTTTTAATAAAGAAATATCATTTTTCAGTAAACATTTATATATTTCCAATTAATAGATATCATTTTTCAGTAAACAAATATACTACAATTTCTAGTGAACATTTATGCAACTGTGATAAGCATGTGGATATATGTGGTGTGTCAAAATGTGAGACGGGTAGATGGGTGATCTACTTACCGGGTGGTGGACTGTTATTCTATTTTAATTTAAGTTTTTAACTTCTCGAGAACGTAAGAGTAGCTGGTTTGCTGACACTAGCATACATATGATATATTGGCGCTGAAATCAGCTGAGATCCAAATCGGATCTCAGGACCCTGAGATCCCGATCCGACGGTTCTCAGGGACTCCGAAATCCGGACTTAGCAGATACGGGCCCTGAGAACCGTCGGATCAGGATCTCAGGGTCCTGAGATCCGATTTGGATCTCAGCAGATACGGACTCTGATATATTGATATTATACCAGCAAGGCATGCATAAATCATACCCACTCTTGGTCAAACTCAAACATTCAAAATTGGGGTTGATTAATTAAGAAGTAATTTCCTAATTAACATCACCCGGCCCCTTGATTATATTATAGTAGTCTAATAATGGGACTTGGGTTTGGTCTAACTACTATTATCGTATACATAGTACACACCTTAATATAAGATTGATTAAATAAAGTCAAATTAATTGCCTGCTTCAGCAATTGTACTCTATCAATGAACTACAAATGACTCTAGTGTAAACATCTGAGAATGTATATATTGATTATTCTTACAAATTTCAATGGTTATATCTTAGAATTTATAATACACTTGTTTATTCTTTATTATTTCCTTTCTTTTTTTATTATTTTTGTTATTATTATTATGAGTCCGGCTACGGTGATATGCATATCACGTTTTTACCGTGTTATGCGGTCTGTATCTCCATTTCCGGTGTCCAAATAGTCGATCCAAACCGCTCAACATAATCTATACATCAAAATATGCAAAGAAACCAAATTTTACGATTTTTAGAATTTTTTTGTTATTTTTAATGACGAGGAGAAAATGACTAAATCCAAGGATTCCGATTTAATACAAAACAACGATATTCTTCCCATCATTAAAAATAGAAAAAAAAATCTAAAAATTATGAAATTTGGTTTGCTAAAATATTTTGATATAAAGATTACGCTGAGCGGTTCGGATCGACTATTTGGATCACCGTAGCCTAATTCTTATTATTATTATTTATTTATTTTATTTTTTTGGCTCATTGCTTCATGAATCATGATGAAAAGAGTACTAGTATCATCCAGGTTGAGGTTCTTCAAAGCAAACCTTGTAGGCAACACATACACAACGAATGGAATCAATGAATGGAAGATAACATGCATGACTGCCTGTGGCCCAGCTGTCATTTAATCAATTCATGAGCTCCAAAGCATGTGCGGATATATGTGTTTCAATTATTAATCTAGTTTATTTGTTCATGAGCATGTGTATTAGAGTGGCAAATAAAGTATTTGTTTTAATTAATTCAATTAATGTGATCTATATAATAATTTAAAACTGTAATTGCCAGAATTTTATTGAAAAATAATAATGATTGTGAATGTCGACTCACAATGCTACTGGTTCCACCAAAAAAATAACATACTGATAAAAAAATGATACATTTTTCATCAATATAATTATATTTTGCTATTTAAAGAGAAAATGTCTACTGCATTAGTGCTATATAATAATACTTAATTTCATGTGCTACTATTGATATATCCAAATTCCAAACAACCTTTCTAGCCTATATATATGATTTTCATTCTAAATATTAGAAATAAAAATTTCCCCCGTTTTAACTTGATTCATATTCCTTCTGACCCAGAATTTAGATGATCAGGATCTGGCAATAATAATTTGAGAGAAGTGGAAGGTAGGGCAATGCCTTAGTGCTTACGGTCCTTGTAGTAAAAACACCAAGTGATGCTTCCATGAAGCTTCAAAATTATACCCTAAATAGTATTCTATTCGTTTGTAGCTAGCCTTTGCAATTATTTCCATCAACTGATGCTTCAAATTCAATCTTTCAAAATAACATAATTCAACTCTGTGTATTTATTTTACCCTATAATTTAGTTGCCGTGAAGTTGCAAACTTTTTCTTCTTCAAGCTTTGCAAATTAACAATTTATTGTTTCTTCAACTTTTGCATCAACACTTTTTATAATTTCTATTTAAGAATAAGGTAAGACATGACCTGATTATTAATTTTATGATACAAAAAGGGTAACTAAGATAAGACAACTAGATAGGGATAATAGGGTCTCTTTACCTAATTATTTAAATGTTGATCAATGGCCTCATGATGCGTCATTTAATTTAAATAAAAGATAAAGAATGAATTGCCTTTTTCATTCTTTTCTACCTGATTTTAAACAGACTAGCATTGCCTTCTCGAATATAACAAAAGGGAAAAACCTACTTAATCCACCACAAATCCTTATCCTGTATATAAAAGCATGAAAAAAATGACATGAAAGGGCTATCTTCTTCAAATAAGAAACCTGATCATTTTCTTGGATAGTTCATAACCGTTTATTTACGTTAATGTCAATTGACGTTAATGTCTCAACCCATTAAAATTTAAGGCCCATATCAATTTCCTCAATATAAGACCCATTACATATTATCTTAAAAATTTATTATAAGAAATAACAATTTCAGTTAGGGGTGTCAATGGAACAAAAATTTCCGTTATGACGTTCCGTTACATTAAAAGAATGGAATGGAAACGGCAGAGATTTTGGTTTCGTCTAAAATAACGGAACGGAAACGGAAATATGCATCTCCATTTCGTTATTCCATTGAAAATCAGATGGGCTATTGATTGTGGGCCTTGTTTAATGTGCTTGTGAATTTGGCTTTGGTGAAAATGTGAAGTTGTGCTTATTTAATGTTTAATATGCTTATGAATTTGGTTTTGTTGTGAATATGCTTCAATATTATAAAATCTTGTAATTCAATTTGCTTTTTTAATGTGCTTGAATAAAATATTTTAATTCAATGTACTTTTTAATGTGCTAAAACTGATGTAGTGAATAAAATTATCTGAATTTTATCATGTTTTAATGCTTGCAAGGTTGTAATTCATCTCAATTCAAACGGAACAGAAATTTCTGTTTTGAACGTTCTTCCGTTCAATTAAAACGGAACGGAAACGGAATAAAAATTTGTGCCGTTATCCAAATCGGAACGGAAACGGAACAAGACATTTCTGTTTCCGTTCTGAACGTTTGCCACCCCTAATTTCAGTCCAAAGCAACGCGTGAGCTCTTTACTAAGTAATTATATGAAAAATATAGACGCACTAAATTAAATATAAAATCAAGCAAGATGGAATTATTAGAGAATTACATAATCCTCCATTATATTGGCACAAGCATTCATGTGAAGCCTGCCGGAAAATCAGAAAATTTTGTAAAAAATCCAATTAAGTACGAGACACCGATAAAGAACCAAATTTTGAAATCGGAGTCCGGGCCGTCATGGTCGGAGCCTACAACTTAACTAATTTGTGCAACATTACATAACATATATATTTACATGCTTGAGAGTGCATGTCTCCATAGTGTCAGCCGTTGGATCGTCTAAAGATCCGCGCGGACATGATCTCCAGACAATCCAACGACTAACACTGTGAACTGCATAATGCAGTACAGCAGGGGATATGAATTCACTTGCCAAGCTAGGGTGCATCTAACGACAAACATACAGGAGTCAGAAATTAATTTAAATAAATTCATTCGGATTCTTAATTAATTAATTAACTCGCATTTAATTTATTCGGATTCTTAACTCTTTGTGTCGGATGCTAGCTAGCTAACTCATTTATAGATTTTTCAATTTATAACATAATTTATTAAGTAAGATATGACCCATAAACTGATTCAGTTGGACCATGTTTTTCACTGCAATGCGGTGAGCGAGCTCTCCCCTCTTCTTCATGGGCCTATGAATGAATGACAGTGATCTTGTCTGATTTTATTTTTTATTTATTTGGCACTTAATTGTGTCAAGTTCACTTAATCTTTCTAAATTTGTAGAAGAAGCATAATTAATCAACGTGTCAAAACTGATGAAAACTGTCCAAATTGTATTGTGGATAGCAATGGGCAATGGCGCTAATTAATTTGTTCTTTTCTTATTTCCATATTGATTGATCCATCTATTTTGCACAGCATGATCTTCACCTTTTATCTGTCTTTCAGAATTATTAATTTATAGTTTTATACATACATGAATTATACACATTACAACTCAAGATAGAAGTTTGTAAGATTGTGAATACGTAGTTCTGATATCTTGTAAAGATCAATAAAGTATGATATAAAAACTCTAAAAGTCCAATAAGAATATATACTATTTGCTAATATATATATAGTGTACTAGAAATGTAGATAAGCGATGCAAATTAATTAATAAGAAAACGCAATATATAATCATTTCTAAAAGTTTTAGAAGTAGTTACTAGTGAATTTACGTGTATATATATGTTGCCTATTGAAACTTGTAACTGTGAGGTCACGTCATACTTAAAATTGATCGCGTCATATTCCTAATTAAATATATAGATTTTAAATAAAACTTAATTAGCGTTATAATTACTTATTAAGTTTGAAAGGCTTCCAATCATTGTTGTGTCACCGTGACTGCAACATCACAGATACTGACATATATATGTACTGGTTCATGAATCAAATTCAGAAAAAAACTCTGAATCTCAAGTTTTCAACATACAGAACTGTAACATTTAAATTAGACATATATTATATTCAATGAGATTAGAAATTTAAATTGACAATCCATTATATCTAGACTAGATATACTGTGAACTAAAAAGTGTGTTCATCCATCTAACATTAATAATTATTGTACACAAATTAACTATGATCTTATTATGAGAAACACATTATATATGAACCATTTGATGATCACATATATGATTTTTTTTATTTTCTCCTTGAGAAACCAACATTTACCCACAAAAAATAATCAATCAATGCAGTATATATATTGCAATATGAGTAATATCCAGTATCCATCGAAAAACCGTCCATAATGTCCATAGGTTACATTTCAGGATGTATCTGTTATATTTCGGGATCGATGTATTTGTTACATTCCGTACACATCTATGGATGTATGGATGGTTTTTCAATGGATGCAAGATGTTTCTCATATTGCAAAATCTTCTATGTGCAAATATGTATTCTATCTTGTCTGATCTGTTGCCCAAGCCTTCTCTTCCCACGACTCGACTCGCTTGATCGAGCTCGCCTTCCTCTTCGAGATCGTTTCCATCTCAACCTCACTGAAGGGAGGCTGCAACTCGCAGGGCCCTGTTTCGCTTGGTCTATGCACCATCGACTCCATCATGAACTTGCGCTGGTTCCCGTCGGTGTGGCAGACCATCAGCTCAGAGCACAGCTCGGTCGCATTCGTCGGTATGGTCGGCTTGTATCTCATGAGCTTGCCATACTCATTCAATAGGTGGAACATGTAGTTGTAAACGTTCTCCATTTTGAGGTTCTCTAGCATGAAGCTGCTGCCTGCCTTTCCAATTTCTTGTGCCTGTTTGTTTATTAGTATCAGGCCCATAATGTTATTTGGATTATAGCTTATTAATTAAGTCCAAAAATTGAAAACACAGGAAGCCTAGTTACACAATGAGTCGTAGGTAGCACCACCATTTTTATCTATCCACCGGTCCACCGTATTTTTGATGAACAAATATCATTTTTCAGTAAACATTTATATCTTTCCGATCAACCTATATTATTTTCTAGTAAACAGATACACTACGGTTTTCAGTAAATATTTATGCAATTATGACAAGCACATGGATGCACGTGGGTGTGTCAGATTATGAGAGAGGGATGGATGGGTGGCTTACTTTATAGGTAGACTCTACATATTTTCCTTGCATAATTATATACTTGTGTGCCAGTTTACTGATACATTGTATAACCATAGATTAAATCTAATTTTATCTGGTAAGATACCAGAATGTTATGAGAAAATAAGGAACAAGAAAGGTAAACTAGAACCTCTTTCTTGTGAGAATTTCCCCAGTCGACTGCGTATTTAATGGACCGGCATTTGTCGTTGTTGTCTCTTATCGGCCAGTAGTGTTCACCCGGCATGAGCCCGCGGGTGTAGAAGTCGTAGAACTTCGGCTTTAAGAACAATGTCATCGAATCGCATGCCAAAATGTACTTCTCGCTAACTGACCATGCGCACCCCTCGACAAAAATCTTGTACCTGTCATGCACGGTACATCGATCAATTTTGTTACTGGCATCCTAAATTGCTGGTAAATCTGTAACTGGCAAAGATAACAAGGTGGAATTGTGAGATGTAGATTAGTTACTTGTGTGTGCACTGTTTCGAAAGGTCCGAATCCTTGTATCCTTGTACCGCCGCCTTGAACCAGTCCTGGATATAATATCACAATGCCAGCACAATTTAGTACCTCAACAAATTAGGCATAAATGACAATTAAATCTCATGTTAAATTCTGAAACATTTATTTGTTATAGTTAGAAACTACCTGATTATAGAGTCGGGCGTTCCAATCGTGCGATTCGGAAACGTTGCATTCCATCAGTTCTTTCCTGACTTGGGCAACCTCAGGGTTGCCTTTCCAGTAAGCATAAGGAATTCTGTCTTGCCATCTTATACGCTTATTCTCTTCTTCAATCTCCTTCTTTAGTGGCGCCCATGGCTTAATGTTTATCTCTGCCCTGTTTCAGAACGCCCAAAATGTTTAATTTTTGAGATATAAGAAAGCCCAAAATAAAAGAAATTGAGTTGCAAAAATTTAAGATCATTAGTTAGTTCACAAACTTAAAAAAAAAAAATAATGTATTGTAATTAACGTGTGGCAGCTCAGTTGATTAGAAAAGAAGTCTAGGGCTGTTGTTTATTCAAAAGTCGAGAGTTTGATACCTGCCTACAAAACTTTGCAGCTACTACAAAGAATTTCAAAAAAGAGAATAGCTAGAGAATTAATATTACCAGCCCCAGAAGGACCAATCAGGGAAGACAACATCAAGTGCACCCTCGGCAGCAGAGTAACGAAACAATGCCGGTGGCGGGGGTGCGAATTCCGATTGGTAGTCCTCGGCGCTAATCATCGGAAAGTCGAAACAGTCAAACATGACATCGAGGTCGGGCAGTCTTCCGGGGTAATATCTCAACAGCTGCGCGATGCCCCACAGAGTGAACACGTCTCGGGTCTGAAAAGTCGGGTGATATTTCAGCACGTAGGCACGACCATCTACAATGGTCAGTCGGAACGTGGCGAATCTCTGCGCCCGCTCGACTACATCGAGTGTGATGCCCGTTTTGGCCCACGGGCGGAGGTCCTCGTGGATCCAACGGAGGTAAGAAGGACATGTGGAGGATGCGGGAGGAAGAGAACCGGGCAGGGGCTTGTCCATTGCCGGACATGTTGTCTGTTGGTTGTTATGGTCGGTGGTGTTCGGGCACCGGAGCGGTGGAAGGGTCGGAAGAGCCGGTAGATCGGGTTTTCGATGAGAGGTTGCGGTGTTGTTGTGGATGTTGTTGTTGTTGTTCATGTGCATGGTTTGAGATGGAACACCCTGCAATGGGGGCAAATTTGATTTTTTTTTTTTTTTAGATATATATTGAAGGTAGAAAAAAGCTGATGATTTGTATTATATAATAATCTGCAAATTAATAGTTCTGTTTAATCAATTTCAGAGTAAATTTTGTATAAAAGAAAAAAAAATTAAAGATTGTGATGGCATTAATTCTTCATAACAAAATAACAAAAGTTACAAATGGACGATTATTTTGTGACAGTTCTTTAAATAGTATATGGATGTAATTACGTCTTCATGCTTATTTATTTATACTTGTTCAAACTATAATTACTTGGTTTAATCTCCATTCTCCAATATATTTAGGACATTTAATCGTGTAAAATATATACATAATGATGGAACTTCAGAAAAAGAAAATACAAAACAACCTTTATTTTTCTATATAATTAATTTTATATTCAAATAAACTACAATTACTTTAATTATAAATGTTATGTTGTCATTTGTATAAATATTTATTTTTTTGAGTAAATTTCTATAAATATTTATTGAACTTCACTCATTTTCTAGCTAGTATGATACATTGACACTTCAGTCAGAGATGCTGATCCATGTGTCGAAGTATACATGGGCTCATCACTCAAAAAATCCAACTTGAGGCAGCATTTTGCTAAGAGCTCCCCAAATAATTGTTTTTACAAAATGTCAAAATTATTCAAAACAATTTATAACTTGTGTCATTGTGTGTGACATGAATAATTAGATTAGACCAAGTCGCCGAATATATAATATCACCCCAAGTTGGAATAAGAAAATATGCATCAATTCATGAATGAAAAAAAAGATAAAAAAGAGTTGGTTGGTATAGAATTATTTAACATGCGGACTCTATAACACTGCTTTTGACTTTGTGCAAGTATCATGGTACAACTTTGTGAAAATTTTGATAATCAAAGAGAATTACAATTAGAATTCAAGTTCATATACCACCAATTAATTACCAATATAATATTGTATGATTTCATATAGGAAGATGTAACGATTCAATGATGAGATCCAAATCCAACCAAAAATTGGTGCAGAAATGGTGGGAAGTTTTTTCCGTTAAATCAGATAAATTAATACAAATGCCACATAATGATGTTTCTACAAAATTCATTCATTATTTTTATTTCCTGTATATATATACTCAAAATTACTTTACTATTAATTCTAATAAAATCATGAATAAAATTTACTTTTGATTTGAAAAAATTACGACCCCACCGTTGCCAATCTACAACTATAAACTATTCTTATCCCTTTCAGAATGAACTCCTGTGAATGAGAAACATTTCTTTTTTATCATAAAAATCAATTTCCAATAAACTATTTTTATTGAGGCAAAAATTGGTTAGATATATTATAAAAATTTTTGGTTGATATTTTGTGTCATTTGGATTTAGATTGAGAAACATTTTTTTTTTTTAATGTAACCCTTCTAAGTGAATGAATTTAGTTGCGTACATACCTTTAATGTTAAAAAAAAAAATGAACTCCTGTTTGAACTAATAATTAGCAAGCAAACAAAAGCTTAGAATTGGGGAATTGAGAACTGTACTAAAATTAAAGACACAAAAATACACATGCAAATTCTGCAAAAGAAGGTAGTAGCATTAACTGCATCCGTTGTGTTGTCACGACTCACGAGAGGAGCTGCTACAACGAACCGATATATGGAGAAGTATACTTTTGGAAAAGCATTAAATGAGCTGCTTGGCTGTATTCTATGTATCCATGATCCATCTATCTATATATATTGTTTGCTTTCGAATTTGGATCGATCAAATTGGTAAACTCAACTGGTATTCCAAGAGTTGTTATAGAAGGTGCTTCCACCTTTTCAGCATAATATATGTCATCAGTTGTATTTATCAGTGCCCGGGAAAATTGGTCTAATTTGTAGAAAAATTGCATTATATTTGCTTTTCCAAAGGAACACAAAAGATCATCATTGTTTTGTGCATGCATTTAGAAAAATTTAGAGATTAAATTGGGAATAAAATTCGCAATTTTGACCAAGTAAACAATTTCTTTCCAAAGACCAAACACAAAATTACCAACAATTTAGAAGAGATCAATTAAGAGTATATAATACACATACCATGTAGGAGATCCATTGAAGCCACACAAACGCACCAACAAGGACGCTAACAAAGAAGACGAAGATGGTGCTGGTACTCTGCGAGCAGCCCTCGCATGTCCTCTTCACATGCCTTGCCACAGCACTGCTCTGCACCTCCATCATCACCTCCCTGTGCTCACCTTTGCATGTATGCCAATCGATCGGATTCTGCTCAATTTGAAGCCCAAATTGAGCAGAAACACCTCAAAATTCAAAGGGAAAAAAGGGCAGAAGAAATTGAATTAAACCGAGTTTGATGGTGGAGCCCTCAGTATATGAAGAGAAGTTAAGACTAAGAGATGGGTTTTTTTACTTGTTAAAATTTTATTCATTTTCTAGTAAGGAGGGGAGTTTACTAATACTTAGTCGCTGGCATGTCTGATGTCTTTTTCTCCTCTATGTTTTTTTTTTTTTAGTCATATCTGGTGTCCTCAGTATTTGTATCTACATATCCACATTGTTGCAAAATTTGAGTTAAGAGTTATAAAATTTATGTATATGTGGATATGTGGATAATTAAATTGTGGACACTTTGGGAATTTCCTTTTTTTTCACTTAATTTTTGGTGGGTCCTTTTGTTTTTGTGTTATTTGTTAAGCCTTTTTTTCTGGGCCCAGGGTTTGACGTGGCAAACTCTCCTGAATTTGTCAAAGGATAAAATAATCATAAAATAGGGAAAAGATCCGAGTTTGTTACTTTGTAGCTTTGTATCAGTATCATGCTCTATGCAATAGCAACTAACAAGCTGTTTTTTAATACAAGATGATATATGCTGCCAGACATACATTGTTTACAGGAAAAATAAAGGACAAGTGTGGCGTTTACTTTGGCAAATGAATAAAGAATCAAAGATACTTTTGGGTCTGGCCTCGTTTTTCAGAAAATTTGCAGTTATAACTCTCTCGCATATACTTTTTTTAAGTGTGTTTAGCCTCTATCTTCAACAAAATCTTCTTTATTTACTTCTCAACGTATTAGACCTCCAAACTACTACCAATGCATAACTTTAATTTTCATATCTTGATAAATTCTTAAAATTCTAGTACAACTTACAAAATTTAATGCAAATTTCATGTTTTGCAAATTGTAAAAATGCACGAAAATTTTTTGATACAACATAATTGGATTTTGTTACTTTGATACAAAATGGTCTCTATTTATACTAGCTAATAGATGCCTCTAGAGCATATGATAATTTTCATGTCACCTACTTAGCCGATTCGGTTTGTTAATTACAAAAAATTTGTAGCAATTTATGGGAATACATATTTCTAGAGCTTGGATCTACTTATTGGTGAACATTAATGATATCATTTACTATATTATTTGCATGTTATAATTCAGCACTCAACACAAGATCTGAGGCTTGTAAATGCTATATTATAAATATTATCGCTCAGATTGAGTCGTAAACAATTTTGGTCACATTTTAAGGTTATTAATGTAAAAAAATGCTGAAAGGATCATATCTGTTAATTTTTATAATATAAAGGTCAGTAAAGAGTTAATTCCAATCATCACATGTATGGAATCTAAATTGATCCTCTGTTGCTTTTACAAAACCAATAAATACACTGTAAGACTAATCAAAGTTACAAAAGTAAAATTAAGGGTTGAACTGAAACTTAGTCACAGATGTATAATTTAATTTTACGAAGAGGTCAAGAGTATTAGTTTATACTCGTTAAATTTCACAATTTAATAACAAAAAATAAAGTAATCTCCCTTTGTCCTTTTCTCCCTCCAACAGTGAGTTTATTTTAGTAAAATTTAAAAAATCTAGAAAATTTTCATAATGGATTTTGCGAATAATTAATGGACAAGATGAAATGGTCATAGATTTGTTCACAAACCAATTAACTGGTCACACATGTACACAGAAAATAAATATAACAAAATTTTAGGTTAAGTTAATTAAATATCTAACAATATAATTATATTTACTCTATAATTTCTTTGTAATGAAATCATGATCCAGTCAAAATGGTTGGTGGTGCATGCACATCAGCACTTGACTACTGAATTAGTCCAACATAGAAAGAGTCATCAGCGAAAATTAATTAAGATTTTTTCCAATGCATACTGTGCTACTTCAACACAAGTGCAGCTGCATTATTGCACACATCACATGACAAAGCACTAAATTAACACTAGATTAACAGTAGTGATTGAGGTGTGGTGTTGTCTAAGAACATTCTCAGTTGGTGATTATTGATCATGCCTTTCTCTGAAAAAAAAAATATATTGACATTCCTTTGTTAATTGTTTATAATTAATTAATTCACATCCTGTCCATTACTCGACCTTGTCTCTCGACATTAGAACTTCACATTATTAACCTTTAAACTTATTATATTAAGACTTAAGGGTATGACCATTATTTTTTCTCAGAAAAAAGAGAAATTATCAAATTACTAAACTTATATTTGATTGAAAAATTGAAAAAGATGTTCATGGCTTTATGCCGATTTCAAGAGGAGAGGGAGTATATGGGCCGGACATCAAAGCCCTAATCATTTGGGTCTCGCCAATGCCTTAGATCAAATACTGAATTTCCAGTGTTCCAACCAATGCTCAAGAACTATTATGTGGCCTGTTACGTCAAGCCCTTAAGTGCAATTTCTCATTATGACTTCTTCGTTTTTAGCCATTTTTTTCTCTTGTTTTTTTTTTCCTTAACTACTGATTTTCCGTACTTTATAGTGTGATTTGAAATTTTTTTCCCAACCTTATGACTTTTAAAATTTATTCAAAAACTTTCTTTGTGTTTTGACTTTTTGAGCTTTTCAAGCAAGGGCAATATTTTCTCAGCGGTTTATCCATTTCGTACAATTTTGGAACTAATACTAATACCATCATCAATCAATTAATATAGCGATGCATACTTTTTTATGAGATTTTCTCAATTTCGTTCTTATCTAGTCAAGAGACTAAAGACCAACTTGCAATAATTGGTCGTGGCCGTGCTGCAACAGTATTGGATGTGTTGCGATATTATTTGTGTAATAAATTGTGAGAATGTGGTTTGTTTTTGTTGATTGTTATTACACCGTATTATTGTAATAATTTTTAGGTCTTTAAGCTATAGAGAAGAAATAACAGTTATGTGTAATGAACATTGCATTAAAAATAAGAGAAATTATTACAATCCCCCATTATCTATCCCCTGTATAAATCCTCCATGGAATCTTTAGAAAAGATTCCGTCTCTCAATAACTATCCCCCAACAATATTCTTAATATTTAGTATAACCACTTCCGATTTTTAGTATGACATGTACAAATATTTAATATAATCACTTTTTGATGTGTGAGAAAGTGCTTTAAATTGGGAAAACGTGTCAGAAAATGCGTCAGAAAACACGTAAATTTAAGTATAATCACTCCGTATACTAAGTATAATCACTCTGTATACTAAGTATAATCACTCCGTATACTAAGTATAATCACTTTCTGACGCTCAAACGCGCAACGCTTGAACGCGCTTTGCGCGTCAGAAAGCGCGTTAAATTGGGAAAACGCGTGACTCATGGGTTAGTTATGGGGAATAGTGATGGGGGATTTTTATGGGGGGATATTATCAGAACCCTAAAATTAATACCTCTTATATTTAATAGATAACATGGAAATACATTCTCACATAGCATATGTAGTAAACTAGTAATAGATAACATGGTAATACATTCACACCGATTTTTTTCATTTTAGAATATTTCTTATGCATCGCATTTATATCTATTTATTTTAGGATTTTTACCTTTATTTTAGTTATGAATTTTAGATTTAGTGGCAAAACAATTAGTTAGATGTTTAAATTTGAGTTAGTTAAGTTTTTGGGATCCAATTCGGAGAAGATGAACAAAAATAGGCGAAGAAGCAAGCAGAAGACATAGAGTGCGGACCGCAATCTCGAGTGTGCGGTTCGCACTCAGATCAAATCTGGAGTAGCTAAATCCGGGCCGAGCACAACCGTCGACAATCCAATTTTAGGGCAACCAACTCCCTGTTCCTTGGGGAGTACGGTTCGCACCTGACCAAGCCTGGAACACGAGAAGGCTAAATCTGACGGGACCTCTATTTTCTGGAGCATTCCAACTGGAGATATCTAATTCTGATCTTTGCTCCAGAAAATTAGGGGTCGGTTCCAGAAGAAAGAAGGCTAAAACTGGGAGCATCCAAGCCTATATAATCATCATCCTTTGAAGAGGTTCAGTAGTGTCGTGTTATCGTGTTATGTGAGTAGAGTTTATTGTGAGAGTTAGTTTTGTCGTGTCTTTTACTTTTGAGAGTTAGTCAAGAATCCTTTAAATTCCAGTTTAGTTTAGAAAGTCGATAAGAAGAGGGAGATTACTCGGAGAAGAAGGATTCAAGCGCCGACGAGTCTCAACGTCACGATCAATAATCGGTGCTTTCTTCTTTATGTTATTTACCTTTTCATTAATCATGTTGTCTTTTGTTATGTCTGAGTAGTTGTCTTTGTTCTTAAGGTTTAAGATGATGTTTGTTTATTTGGATTAATTGAATATCATATTTTCATTGTCTATGATTTGAAGTTATTTTCAATATTGCTTGAGCTTGATTATAATTGCATTTGAATTGCTTCTTGATTGTTTGATAAGAACCTATAGATTAGGGCCTGATCTAGTTGGTTAGTATAACGTCAATTGAATCGAGAACTGATACTTGTGCTAATTGGGTAGTTATCCAAAAGAAACCGAAAGAAGAAATTGTGGTTATAACGAAAGTTAAACCTTGCCCTTGAACGAAAACAAATTGAATTTAGATTATAAATAATCATAAATATTTCTAATTGATCAATAAAGTGTTAAAAGTGCCAACAAACGAGAGTTGAGGGACTTGTAACTGCTTAGGATTAGTTGGGGATCGGTAACTTTAGTCAACATATCTGATCTGAACCAAAACTGTTCTCTGTTTGTGCCTTGCGGACCGTAGTGTGACAGACTGCGGATCGCACTCCCAAGTAACTGACAGGAAATCTATCTCTCAGACAGTTATCTGCGAACTGCAGTTAACCACTGCGGATCAATAAGTTGGTAACTGAAAGAGAGACGAAATTGTATACCCTGCGGACCGTACCTAGCAAGTGCAGACTGCAGGCAAATGATCCAGACAGCAAACTAACTCTGAAAACCCTGGGAACGCTTGTTTAGCATCTGTTTAGAGTCTTTATTTACTGTTATTTACTTTATTGCACCTGAAACCAATCTTGAAACAAAACCCCCCCAACTTTTATAAAAAAACACCAATAATATTCCAATTAGGATTAGGATAGAGATTAAAGCATAATTTAGAAGTAATTCCGTCCCTGTGGACTCGATCCCGACTATATTGCAATAGATCGTACGCTTACAATTGAGGGCATTATTTAGGGTAATAAAAGCCTATACACTTTATAAAGGTCAATTTCAACTTTTTTTCTTTAGATTTTTAAAAAATGACTCTTTTTATGTACATATTATGATACAACTTTTGAAAATCTAAAAAAATTGTTAGAAAAAATTCTATAAATAAAAAAAAGGAAAAATTTTTTTCAAATATGTAGATTGTGTTGAGCGACTTAAATTGACTATTTGAGCTACAGCTTTGATGGATAGATCCAAGCACGCTACGCCACACACAGACATAAGAATGAAATATAGCGGAGAGCAGGCGTACTTACTCAGAGAGCAGGCGTACTGACTGCTGGCACAATCAGAGTAGGAAAGGGAGGTGAAGGTGACTCGGCCAATGAAGGAGATGAACCTTATGAAATTAGGGGTGCAAACGGAAGATCATTTTCTCTTATTTCGTTTCGTTTCGTCCTAAACAAAACGAAAACGAAACGAAACGATTTTTTCATTTCGTTTAATATTTTTATTTTTATAAAAAAATATTACTGTTAAACCATTATTTTCGTTATTTCATTTCGTTTAACGAAACGAAACAATTAACAAAACAACGTAACGAAACGAAATAATTAATGAAACAACGCAACGGACACAACCCCTACCCATGATCTTAATGAAGCGACTCCCTCCTCTTCCTTGCTGCTAATGGATGGACTAAATGGACTAACGGACAAATCTGACCAAATCAACAGTGACAGATTTGACCGAATTAAGGTTGCGTGGTAAGCTCAATTCAAATTTTTTTATAAATCGAAAATAAAAAGATTTTTTTTATGGAAATAGTAAGATGACACCAAAAATTACACATAGTAGATAGAGCCGATTTTGAAAATCGGTTCCTTCCATTGGAACCGATTTTGAAAATCGGTATCTTCTTTTTTTTTTTTTTTCTTTTTTTTAAATCTGAGATTGCCACAGTTAGATCCGAAAAAAAAAAAGATACCGATTTTGAAAATCGTTTCCAATTGAAGGAATAGATTTTCAAAATCGGTAACTACTTTTTTTTTTTTTTTTTTAAATCTGAGATTGGCCACAGTTAGATCCGGAAAAAAAAAAAAAAAAAAGATACCGATTTTCAAAATCGGTTCCAATGGAAGGAACCGATTTTGAAAATCGGTACGGATCCCGTGTGGCCATCCCAGGTGTAAAACGGGTGTGGTTTTAAAAAAAAAAAAAAAGAAGATACCGATTTTCAAAATCGGTTCCAATGAAAGGAACCGATTTTCAAAATCGGCTCTATTTAGTATGTGTAATTTTGGGTGTCATCTTACTATTTCCATAAAAAAAATCTTTTTATTTTTGATTTATAAAAAAATTTGAGCTCAATTGCTCAAAGAAGTCTCCGCGCACACAGACACAACACAACACAAGAACGAAAGATCGCGGACTCGATCGGCTCCGCATCAGCTGCTGTAGTCGTGTAGATAACGAGAGTGAAATGTGAACCGTGAACTTTATAATATTTATAATATAAAATGTTACATCACCCCCGTTTGATAGCGTAGTAAAATTGTAGTAATGTAATTTAAGATTCTTTTAAGTCACCAAACAAAAGTAATTTAAGATGTAGTAAGTTAACGCAGCTATATAGGTGTAGTAAACTAAATCACTAACTTTTCATATTTTTTATACATTCTACCAAATTTACTTCATCTATTTACTTCACTGCTACCAAACACTACTATTTTAAAGTGATTTAGTATTTTACTCCGTTTTAACTTACCACGCTTACCAAAATGAAGCGTATAGGAATATTGTAAGGACATATGTGAATAATCTCAAGGAAAAAGGTATAAAGCATTCATTATACAGTACAAAAAGGCCCCAAAAGGCACCGACTATTTTAGCCAGGCCAACATCAGGAAAGCTTTTCACTAGCATTCAAAAAAAAAAAAAAAAAAAAAAAAAGCTTTTCACTTTTCCAGCTTTTTAATTTGGTGCATTCTGGATACAAGATCACAATAAAAGATTCCAACTTTTTAGTTTCTACCACCAAAAGGTTTCTAGTTTCTACCGAGCTCTGCTTGCTTCTGTCATGGCGCAAGTAAGCCATTATTGTATTATATTATTTTTCCTTCTCTTTTGGTTGTTTGTGTATATGTGGTTAGTATGTACTGCTTGAATCCTGATTAATGCCTTCAATGGGTTTTTTGTTTGAGCAGCAAAAGATAGTCCTCAAAGTCCTCTCCATGAGTGATGAGAAGACAAAGAAGAAAGCAATAGAGGCAGTAGCTGAGATCTATGGTAAATTTTTCTTGCTTTATTTGTTTACAGTTGCTTGTTTTATACCTTTCCAGTTCAAATTTTAAGCCCCTTAAAATTAAAACTCATTTTCTTCAAGAAATTCAAGGAATGATCCATTAATTATCCTATAAGCAGAGAAGGTTGGTACCATGGATAGAGGGGATTCAATAGGAATACTAATATTATTCAATAAGGAACAATATAATAGCTGTGTGCTGGAAATTGAATGTCTAATCATCAATTTCAACTTTCAAGCAGGAACATGGTTGCAAATTTCCAAATTGGTTGCGGATATCCCAAATCTTGTTCATAGTTATAGTAGGATTTCAGGAAATTTCTTGCAGCTCAACTCAGTAGTTTAGTTGTAACTTGTAAGTGGCTTGCTTGTGGGTTATGTTTGTTTTCCTCATTCGTGCTCAGTAATTAATCCGAGTAACGATTGATTGATCACTAAAGTCATGACTTGAAAATGACCAAGTTTGAAAAGGAGGAGAAAAAATATTTGTGCCATAAAGTATTGCATACGCTTGAGATTATACCAACTTTTATTTATTTTATTTTTAAGTGATTAGGCAGGATAACTCCTACTTTCATCAACTTTTTAGCAACTGAAGTGGACACTTAACTCCCATGAAATTTTAAATTCTCAGATAATAGTAGTAAAGTTCAAGAGTTCTGATTCCAGTTGATTAAAGATAGTAAGCTCTAGGAAGTGAGATATAATGTTTCCAATTTCCAATTACTCAGAAATACAGGCATTCTAAAGTTCTAATTCCCTATTCTCAGTTGTGAGGGGCTGAGGGCTATTTTATCAGTGGTTGCCAGTTTTGTAATAGGACCTTTTGCTGTTCCAGTCACAGAAGATCTGAACCCTCAATATCTTCTTTAGCTTAATTTCATTTGTTTGTCAAAAGTAAAGAATATACGAAAGCTTATCCACACAAGAAAGCAATTAATGTTTTCTGAGATGCTTAGACAGTAATGGGGCCAAGATGACGGTAGAGCTGTATATGCATGCATGTTGGTTTTTCAGTACCAACTGTACTGACCACATGAGCAACCATAATAACAAACATGAACCAAATTAAAGAAAAAGAAAGAAAATATATTCCTTGCAATTTTACACATAATAGAATAAAGAAACAAGATATTGAGATTGTTCAGTTTAAGTGTTTAACCCAGCTGTCCAACAGTAAACCTGGATGCTAAATTTGCAGACATATTTCAAACTGTTTTTTGATAATGAAAAAAAAAAATCAGTGGTATGGTCCAAAATTGTTCCTGTGGAAGTAAAAAAGCCATCTTAGCACAAGGTTTGATTACTAGAAGAAATAAATGATGTCTTACCTCTTAAAAAAGTAACAATTGTCAACTATTTTTCAATTTCTGCAGGTGTAGATTCAATAGCTGCTGATCTGAACGAGCAAAAGCTGATCGTGGTTGGTAACATGGATACAGTAGCAATTGCAAAGAAGCTGAAGAAGGTCGGCAAGATTGACATCGTGTCGGTTGGCCCAGCCAAGGAGGAGAAGAAAGAAGAGAAGAAAGAGGAGAAGAAAGAGGAGAAGAAGGAAGAAAAGAAGGAAGAAAAGAAAGAGGAGAAGCAAGAGGAGAAAAAAGAAGAGAAAAAGGAGGAAAAGAAATGAGTTTTAAGCAAAGTTGTGCTCAAGGTGCTTTGATCATTGCTCATTTCTTGTCATCAATAATTTACACTACTTAATTAGTGTATAATTAGTTAATCACTAAAAATCTTACAAGAAGTATCAAGCAAGGTCTGAGTTTAATCTTCTGAGTGCCCTTTTGAGTTTGGATAATGCTGCATGTGTAAACTGCTCATTATTATGTTCTCAAATCTCAATAATAGAGTATAATTAAGATAATGATTATTATTAAGTTTATGCAATTGTCAATGGTGATAGATCTAAGGTCTATTGTTTTGCCATGGTTAGTCCAATTGTACTCTGGCATGAACAAGTTAAGAATCCAAGTGCCAAACTAGACTGCAGATAAAATTATTATTAAGCTTATCAATGCAATATTTTTAAGCAATCAGTGGATTAATTAGACTTGGAGGAAATGTTTTGCAACTACTCATGGGTACATTTACAAAGCAAATTCTAAATTTCTTCGGATTCTGGCAAGCTGAGTATATTTCGTTATGAAGAAACCATGTCAATAGTCCAAATTTGAGATTCAGATTTAGAGTATTAATACCAAAACCCGATTGATACATAATACAATAAAGTGACTTAAAAGTTTTTTTTTTTTTTTTTTTAAATAAAGCAAGCTCCCCTACATGGAAACTTGAGATTCCCTTCTCATTTCATATTGTAATAGGATAGTACACAAATTGAGCGAATCAAAAGATGAAAAAAGGGAGCTCAATCGGAACTGGTATGCAAACCAAAGTAAATTAGTGTAGGAGGTTACAGGTAACCCAGATGAAAGACTTTTAGACATTTAAATTTTGAATAGTTTGACCTTCATTTTATCTCAAAAAAACATACCAATTTGCTATGCTTTATTAACTTCCATATGAATCATGTGTAGTGAGACATGAAGGCCCATATATGGAGCCACTCCAAATTCCAAATTGGGCCGACTTTTGTGCACCTAATTTGGGCCCAAAACAGCCGCCGTTTACCACCAACCGCTTCCCATTCGAATTAATTTTTTGTCTATGTCTAAAATAAAAAAGAATTTAAAGGATATGTCCGGTCTAATAAAAATCGTACGACTATGCCTATTTTTTAAACGCCACGTTTAGAAGGTTATCCTAGATGCCGGCATTTAACTTCCGAACTTAAACAAATTTGCCCAATTTCCCTTTGACCGCCAGCGTTCAGCCGCTGGCGGTTAGACGCCAGCGTTCAGGTAGTAAAAATAACGCTGGCGGTCAGAGGGAAATCTGGGCAAATTTGTTTAAGTTCCGGAAGTTGCATGAATTTAAACGCCGGCGTCTAGGATGACTTTCTGAACGTGACGTTTAGAAAATAGGCATAGTCATGTGATTCTTATTAAACCGGACATATCCTTCGAATTCTTTTTTATTTTAGGCATGGACAAAAAATTAATTCTTCCCATTCCGCCGAGTGCTTATCCTCCAATACTGCGCAGCGAATCAACGATGTGGATTATAGCGGGGTTTTTTGAGATTGATTTGCACGAATTTTAAAGCAAATCCAACGGCCATTTATTGCGCAGTGGAGGATATGAATTGCATATCCGCCGGTCGTTCCTTCCTTTCTAGATATATATAACAGTAACACACATCTCCCTCCATTTTGAAACTGTCACTCCACTTCTCACACTGAAGCTTCGACAACAGAAAGAATGCGGACTCGATTTCTCGGAACCGATTACTTCTTCTTCGGATCCAATTCTAAACACCAAACCCTAGCGGATCCTCTCTGCGCTCCTCCGCTCTACCTCCCTCCGCCCGATCTGTGCGATCCCGAACCTGAGGGAGGGCTCGGATACGGAGGCTTTGTGGCGTGTGATGAGATTAGACTGGACACTGGTTTTGGCGGGCTTTCGATCAGTAAACGAGCGGTTTCGGATCTGCTTTCGGACCTGATTCCTCAGTACCAGGATGTCGAAGCAGTGGATCGGGAAGTGCTATCGGAGAAGGTACATTGCGTATATGGATCGTTGAATGATCGATTAGAATCGGTTATACTGCTGTTATCTGATGATTTGTATTCATATTCGTAATTTATCTAGGAATTAGAAGATTTCCTCTATGGTGAGAGCAATGGTGCAGGATTCAGAGGAGATGCTTCCCGATTTGAATTTCCAGATGTAAGTGTAACTGATGGAGTAAATTGATTGTTATTTTAATGTAATTATGTAACTGTTATTATGTAGTGTTAATGGATGCATTTAATTTAGGAGTGGCAATTGGAGAGTAAGAAGCTTCAATTCGAAATCCTGGAGCTGGATGTACCTCAGGTAAAACTGATTGCCATTTGAAAGTTGAACACAGTAATGCTAAAAGGATACGTAGAATTAATTGAAAAGGGGAATACTGCTTTAGGTAGATCTAATTCAGTGTTGATGATCATATAGACTGAGGCTGTCAGGTTCTGCATAGAGGAGGACTGTTACGAGCTGCACTTTGATGTTCCCAACACTAAAATCCCTTTGGTAACTCTCTTTCATGCCTCCTGGTTTCTCCCTTACTCATGGATTGAATTGTAGCCTGATATTATGTGCCGATTGATTGTAATACTGGTTTCATGAAATACTGCATCTGTAAAATGATACAAGTCATATTAGTGAGTGTTGATGAAATAATGCATATGTAAAATGCCTACAGCTAAGTTGTTTGAATGCACTTTAGGGTTCTATGGACCAATTAATGGACTATTGCTTCAATTGCATTTTCTCAAAATCATGATTTGCTTTTTAATTAATTCGGAATCTAGTTTTTACCTTGGTTGTTTTTCTTTATTTAGTGTTCTGCAATTTGCACCAGTCATCAGTGCAATTTCATTTTAACTGATTGTAGGATATCATTGAGCTGGATGTTGAAGTAACAATACCGTATCAAGAAGAACTGCTAAAATCCATATATAAGGTCGAAAAGGTCCCTATTGAGTTTGATCATGCTGACTCTTATTCAAAAAGAGGCACTCCCTTCACAGATATAGCAGCTAATTACATTCCCAGAGTGCCTCAATTTGAGCTAAAAGATGTTGATTGGGATCAGGAATATGAAAAACCCATTGCCAAAGCTGAAACTTTCAATTCAGTCCTCTCAGCTATGGAACTTTGTAATGGAGACCATGAACAGGAGCTCGACATCAGTCTGAAACAGCTATTATCATCGTCCAACTTGGATATGTTGTCCTATATATCCAAAGAACCTGAATCTGAGCCCTGTGATGAGCCTAGGGTTCTACCTCTCAACTCTGTATTAGAAATGGATCTTATATGCCTCAATGATAAAATCCTAGTTGACAAGAAATCTGCAGTTTATCTGCTCAACTCTGATGGAACACATTCTGATTTGCCTTGTGCTGTTCTTTTACCAAAAGTGGAAATGATGGATGTAAGTTCTGATAACAATGCCGAAATCATTTCTGAGTTGCAACCAACTGAATTGGACTGCAGTGAAGTGTTGCTCAGAGATGACACAGATCAGGCAAAGATATTTTATGAATCTATAGTTAGCTCTGAGCTGACTTTGGTGGATGAAACCTTCACATCTTTGCCTACGCCTATTCTTTCAGATGGCAACTATAGCAAGCCACCCAGCACATTTGTTCAAGAACTATTGCGTTCTTTGGAGCCCCATACCTTTTCAGCTTCTGATGGGATATTCTTGGATTGGCACCTATTGATACAAGGGACCTGTGAGCGTGAGATCTGTTCACAGTATAAATCCGTGATTGAAGATGTACACGTTGGTACCCTAATGGCTGGGCAGGAACTTATTCTTGAAGAAGGGGTTGTGCTCAATATAATTGATCTGTTGGAGGGGTCTCAGGAAAAAATGAGCAATCAGAATTGCGAGGTGCATAGTGAGCCCCATTTTGGAGTTTCTAACTCTAATGCTGAAAGTTGCTACAACCAGCCAATGCATGTTTCATGTACCAAGGAAGATAAAACACACGTGCAGAAAGAAGAGAATAATGGCAACAAGAGCAGGGAAGCTGTAGCAGCTCCCGGTTTAGGAAAAGCCTCAATGCTGTTTAAATCTATGTCACAATCCAGTGACCTGAACTTTTTCTTGGGTGCAAGAAGAGGTATGACAAGAGATGGTACTTTTAATGGCAATTCAAGAAATGACAATTGTATGTTAGCACAGAACATTAATATGTCAAAAGAGCAAAGCAAACCAGCTCCCGTGCTGATAGAGCCAACACAACCATTTACTTTACCAAAGGAGCCAACAAAGCCAGATATAATGAATGAGCCACTGGTATCTCTCTCTCTCTCTCTCTCTCTCTCACACACACACACACACACACTAGCAGTGACTGCCAAGTTGACCACACTTTCCCTCTGGCTTCTAATATTTATCGAACTAATCTTATCGCATGCTTTTTTCTGGAAGAATTGTAGTTTTCTTTGTTATCAGGATTCAGGATGATCATAGGTTGAATCTGTAATAATTTTTATGTTTCCAGATGAAGGTAAAAGGTCTATTTCAAGAACCAGAGAATGCTTCGAATGAAAATCCAGAAATTCACTTGCCAAATTTTCATCCCGCTAAAGAAAAGAGCACCCGCACATCTTTTGAACCTGCTAATGAAAATCCAGAAATTTACTTGCCAAATTATCATCCCACTAAAGAAAAGAGCACCCGCACATCTTTTGAACCTGCTAATGAAAATCCAGAAATTTACTTGCCAAATTATCATCCCACTAAAGAAAAGAGCACCCGCGCATCTTTTGAACCTGCTAATGAAAATCCAGCCTTAAACCTTCCTTCTTTTGTAAGCTCCAGAAGTCCAGGCCTCCATAAGCTTCCTACCCCTGGTGTAGTTGTTGTTGTGAACACCCAGTGTTTAAGTAAACCCATGCTTGCATCTCGAAGGAGCTCTTATCAGAAGATCCTAGCCTTGGAGAAAGAAGATGCGCACATTGTGGAGAGAGATATCAATCTACCACTTGATCTGGTGTTCTCAGCTGGAGTTTGTCTTGTGTGGTATGAAACTGGCACCTTTGGGAACATTAGCACAAATACGATGGAGAGCGCTTCCTGCATACAGATGTTCATGGAGAATATTGCAACCAATGTGCTGATATCTCTTAGTTATTCCTTCAGCAGCTGTGTAATGGTAAAACAACTATATAAATGTATTATGTATATACCTGCTTGTTTTCACCATACTTATTTAAGGTTACAAAACTGATTCTGCTGTCTTTGAAAAAAGCTGTCAGCATCATTTGTGGTGGTCTTCTGTTTATATTTGTACTTAAAGGAAAATTCTCTTCTACTTTAACTTCAGTAGGAAATGTATGTATTTTAAAATTATTTTGTTCATGTGCTTCTTTCAGATATTTGAGGGAGAGGCTAAAATTCTTGCTGCAGTAATGGATCAATCAGACACTATATACTCGGCCGCTGCCAACCTGGACTTTAACCTACAACTCCTCTGCTCATATAACACTGAGTCAACTGATGAAATCATCTTGACATGCATTGCCAAATTCACGTGTCCCACCCGGGGTCTTTACCCACCTATGCCTGAATCTGAATCCCTAGCTGAATCTTTTCTGACAAAATTCCCATCCATAAACCCCCTCTCAGCCCATGCTATTTTGTCAACTGGTGGTGCCCTGATTGATTTTCTTGAATGGTCCAATGAACGTAGAATCCAAGCTGTTGGTAAATACTTGGTACCAGATGAGAGCATTGCTTTGTTCAGTGCCCTATGCAGATATGGTGAGATGGGGGAGTCAAAGTCTGTCATGACTGATTGCTCATCAGTTGATTCAGATATTAATAGTTCATTGTTGCAGTCCCCACTTAAAAGGAAGAGGCTTGCAAATCAAATGATTGATGTGCCCATAGATGATCCATTTTTTTCTAAGCCATTTGAGCAATTTCAAGGCGATTTCATGGAGCTTCCTCATATTGACAATCAACCGAAGAAGAGTGTAAGCTCGATTATTGATCAATTTATGGTTCGAAAGAAGGGAATTGGCTCTTGTATTCCCGGTAACTGTGATGAGATTGAAATTGGCCAGTCTAAGTTGCTAGATTTTGGTTTTGATGAAAAAACGACACATTCTGGAAATGTGTTTGATCAGGAGCAAGCATTCGGGTCAGATATCTCAAGCTTTTCACTGAGGCCAGTGTCAAGAAGTAAGCTGTCTGTGAAGAGCTCACTTCCAACAAAAGGGCCTGAAATCAGTGACTACAGTTTTCGTACATTCCCAACCTTGGCTGAGATGGAAGATGAAACTAGGAGTGATTGGGTTTCCCCCAAAATGAAGTGTGAGCAAGATGACATGAGCTGCTTTGGTATTCAGAGAAATGTGTTACAATTAGATGATAGGGAAACCAAATACACAGGAATGAATTCGAAAAAGGGTCCAGGTTGGAAATTTGAATTTTTGGGTGGAGGTGATCAGAAGGGAAATTCAAGTTCTAGCAACGGCTCAAGCAAGGAGTCGCATTGTAAAACTCGAAGCCCTTCGATCATTGATAGTTATAGGTATCAAGGTAGTAAGGAATCTGCTAAAAGAATTGAAAAGTACCGGTACCATGGAGGAGATAAGGATGCAACCGATCCACTGAGGCAAAGGTGGAAGGGTTTCAAGTTGCAGCAAACTCCAATGCCAGCAGCTAATAAAAGGAAGACATCCGTACCATTAGACCCTTCTTGGACTCCTGTTGACAAAAGAGCAAGACAGGTAATCAACTATAGCTTGTCAGAGAACTAATTTAATTCATTTATTTCTCTTGTTGTAATTTGTATGTTTTGTTATGAAATCTAACAATAGTTATTTGTGCAGAATCTTTCATTTACTAGAAATGGAAAAGAGAAGCAAAGCAAACTGGTGTGGAGAAGGAAAGATAGCCCTTGTATTAGCACTACTAGTCTGGGGAAAAGGTCCAGAGAACAAGGTCATATTCGTAATTTTTAAATGTATATTTCCTGTTCTTTCCATATGTTGTCCATAGATATTGTAGTAGTAGTAGAATCATAAATAAACCTTCGTAAATTTGTAATTGTCATTAGCTCTTACTATATAGAGGAAATTTATAGTGTCTCAAGGAAACAAAGGTCTGTTATAGTTTTGCACAGGAGCTAAATAGTACCTCAGTCCTCGCATATGTAATTTGATTACTGGATACGCAACTGATTATGCCACTAAAAGTACAGACACTTTTTTTCTTCTTGTAATTCTGTCCTACAAAATCATACTATACAAATCCTTTTTATTTTTGTAAATCATATGACATAAAAGAACTGTCATAATATTTCTGTTTCTAAAAGTTCCGCAATACTTTACCGAAGAAGGCTAGAACTGAAGCATGCCTTCAGTTCATGATAAATTTGCTCTATTCGACTGTCCAAGATGCCAAGAGCATGGCAGCCGGAACCCAGAACGAACTGTCAAAGCAGCAATCAGAAGAGGCTTGACATTCGGGTTGAACTGTCATGCTTACAAGCGAATGTATTCAGAGAGGCCTAATTTTATGCATTTAGTTCGGCTTTCATGGTGTTCTTACTCGAGTATTCTATTTTTCCTTCTTTTTTCTGAATTAAATGAACATGTTCAGCTGAAGTGTTTCTTCTTTTATAATAAAAAAATCTATTGTCTTTCTTTTACAATCCAATATAGGCGGCCTATGATTTTTATTTAGGAATTCAGAATTGATACAAAATCTTAAAATTAGCTATGTCGAGACTTCAGTAGGTGTGGAAGTAACATCCTTGCAACAGTCATTCTATTCATTCATGAGCCCCTTGTCACAGAATTATCACATTCACAGGCCCCAGAAGGCCCGGACCATCTTCATGGTCTCATAACTCATTCATCAGCGCATTCAAGGCCACCCACCCATCAACAATGCAAGCGTACGATTTTGTTGCTCACCACCAACCACACACTTGAAACTAAATCCAAATGCGATTGCACAACTGGTTAAATCAGACAGTCACTGGCCTGATAGAGATGGCGATGATTTTGTAAATGCATCGCCATCAGTGAGACACTTGGTGAAGCGAACTACACGCGCTTTACGTTAAAACCTTTCCCTTTCTTAGTTTCGTATCTTCTTTTTCTGAAATGTACTAGCTAGTATATCGACCCAAATTATCAACAGAGTGAAAGCTCACTGTCCGTAAAAGGATAAGGATGGGAAATGCAATTAATTTAAGACCAATGGCATTTATTGTTTGGGACTGATTTTGTTTGGACTCGCGCATCAAAAATTTTTTTTCCTCGCTATAAGTGGTACAAACTTTCATAATAAAATGAGCTTTATATATTGAGGAGAGATCTATTAACAATGCATATTTTGACAATCTTGACAATGATTATCTTTAAAAATTTGTAAAAAATCTTAAAAATGAAAAAAAGTTTATGGAAGTTATGCTTGACTTATAGATTGATTATGTTTCCGATTATATTCAATTTAAGCGATATTTGATAGCTCTTTCAAGATCTTTTAATTACAACCGTTAAAAAATGTACAAAATTTTGATAAGGCATCAAATGATGTTCAAATAATTTGAAATTTGAAACACTATCAATCTATAAGTTAAATAATACATCCATAAAACTTTTTTCATTTTTCAGATTTTTTATGATTTTTTACAAATTTTTAAAGATAATCATTGTCAAGATTATCAAAATATGCATTCTCAATGATCCCTCCTCTTAAATATTTACATCTCACTTTTCTTCTTATTCTTTTTTTTGGTAAAGAATAAGATTTGGCACCAACATAAGAGCATGCAGCAATTATTGTAACTAGAAAGATAGGTTGCGCTCCGCGCAATCAATTAATTATACTTGCTAAAATACTAAATTAATATGATTAAAATGTTTCCTTAAAGTAGCTTTAAGTATTTCTTTCCTAAATACATGGAGCAACACCACATATGAGCTTAGTTATAAATATATTAAAATTTATGACAAAATACTTAAAGCACAGAAAATAGAAAGATTGTAATCATTGTATTTTTTTTGAAAGAATTTTGGTACATTGAAAACTTGACAATAAAAATATTAATACTAACATTGAAATTCTATTGTAATTAGTGAAAATAAAAAAAAGGAATAAAATCATTAATTGCACACAATGTCATATTATTTATAATTTTGGAAAAAAAAATACAGTATACACTACTTATTTTATTGTTTTCAAATTTGTAACGAAAAAAAAAAAATTTTATCACCATAAAACTATAATCTAGTACATTCCATGATTAAACTCTAAAAAATATATATTATTCTATATGGTATATCCCACAAAAAATGCACAAAATTTGTCCATGATTAAACACTAAAAAAATATATTCTATATGGTATATCCTACAAAAATACACAAAATTTGTAACGAAAAAAAAAATTTTCTTTATCACCATAAAACTATAATCTAGTAGATTAAACTCTAAAAAAAATATATGGTATATCCCATAATACACCATGTGAAGTAGTTATGTCCCCACCCAAAAAAAAAAAAAACACTATTCTTTTGACCTTGTAGATCTACAGTGTACACCTATCTCTAACCTTTAATATCTCTAGGGAGTGTGTTTGGATTGTGCAAGGATTAGTGAAAGAATAGTAGAATAGAGAATAGTAAGTGAGATTAGTTAGTTTTTTGGATTAGCTTGAGAATAGTAGAAATAGGGTACTATTCGGATTAGTAAAAATGTTGTTTAGATTGTATATTTAGAATAGTAATTAAAGGGAATAGATAAAGAAATAGGGTGCTATGTTTCACATGGATTAGTGGATTAGCATATTTTGGACCCAAATCCGAATAGTACCAAGTGTGTTTGGAACTTTGGATGTCTCAAAATAAGAATAGTACTGCTATTCCGAATAAAATCACTAATCCAAACGATCCAAACGCACCCCTAGGGTATGTTTGGATGGATGAAAAATAACAATTTTTTTGGGTTAGTAGTTATTTTATTTGTTATTCTATGTTTGGATGAAAGAATAGTGTTATAAAAGAATAGAGTTAGTAGGGGTTAGTAGCTATTCTACTAACCCAACTAAAAGTTGAGTTAGCTATTCTCTCAAACCTTAGGTTAGTGACTATTCTTACTAATCCATCAAGTCATCTAAACACACCCCTAATGTATAGAGGGAACATAGGAACTGCTTCTGCAGATTATTGTACATAAAATTTTATCTTTTTTAATAAAATTCAAGGTTTGGCAATTTGCCAACCTCCTCGAAAAAAAAAGCATAAGAGCATCACTACCACAGAGATGAGTATTAGCAACCCCAACTTAGCAACTGTTTTCAAGAAAACCGTTGGTGAAAAGTGGCAGTGGCATTTTGGAAATTTAATTAAACATATCAGCAACGGTTTATCAGAAGGAACAGTTGGTAAAAGACTACCCCGAAATCTGAGAAAGAATCAACAACTGTTCTTTTAAAAAACAGTTGGGAAAGGCATATCATTCCCAACTGTTCCTTAAGAAGAAACAGTTGTTGATTCATGTGCAAAGAGTTAACAACGGTCCTCTACATAAAACCGTTGGAAAAGGTGGAGCATTCCCAACGGTTTATAAAACACAAACCGTTGTTGATTCTTGGTAACATAAAATATTCCTGTGCGAGAATTAACAACGGTTCACTCTTAAAAACCGTTGGTAAAGGGTAATCATTACCAACGGTTCTTTAAAGAGAAACCGTTGTTGAACCTTGGCTGACATAAAATATTCATGTGCAAGAATTAACAACGGTTCTCTCTAAAAAACCGTTGGGAAAGTGCTAATCATTACCAACGGTTTTTCAAGTCCAAACCGTTGTTGATTCTTGGTGACGTAAAATATTCATGTGCAAGAATCAACAACGGTTCTCTATAAGAAACCGTTGCTAACCCGTTATCATTCCCAACTGTTTCTAAAGAACAAACCGTTGTTGATTCTTGGGTAACATAAAGTATTCCTGTGTAAGAATTAACAACTGTTTTTTGTTGGGAACCGTTGCTGATTCCTTCTTGTGGCGGGAGAATTTCCCGCCTGTGGCCCAAACTGTTATTCATTTGGAACCGTTGTTGATTCTCTCCAAGCAACAACTCCACTTCTTCCTCACCCAGCAGTTAGCAAATTAATCGTAAGGCATATATACCTTCTTCTTTTCCTCCCTCCTTCTCCAGCAGACCAGCAGGCAGCAGCGCCCCCTCCCCCTCCTCCTTTAATTTCAATCTAGCTCAAGAGGAAGTTGATTGGAAGGCATACCACTCCCCCCTCCGACTCCCATTTTCGTTTCGAGATATTGAGGTTAATTCTATTTATCTACTTGATTGAATAATTAGTAGTTATTATATAATTAATTAGCATATAATTGCATGCATGTTAGCATTTTTTATATGTGGGTATTGTCATGCATTAGAACCAAACTACTGGAACTTGAATAACTTTAGGTCGTTACCCGTTCGAGATTAATCCAATAGGGGTTAATCTCGAATAGTCCCCGTTTGGGACTGCTCTTTGAATACTTTGTCTCATTTAGGATTAGTGAACATGCGTTGGGCAATTTGTTGTTCGAGAAAAATTCGGTAGATCATTTCTCCATTTGTTCTCAAGGGTACGTGCAATGGCGTACTCGGGGGAGCTAATGGGAAATGCTGCCGAATTTTTCTCGAACAACAAATTGCCCAACGCATGTTCGCTAATGAGACAAGGTATTCAAAGAGTGGTTTAGGATGGTTGGCCTGCCCGGAACCTATTAATTGTAGAACCAGCAGGGACCTAGTACTAATATTGCATGCATAATAAAAATTATATTTAATTATCTCTTACAAATGGATCGTAAGAGTTGGATGTATGGGAGGCGTGATACAAGTGCTTACTTGTTAGGAGTCGAAGAATTCATTAATTGTGCGAAGGAACATATGAGGCGTAGGGGTGATGAAACTATTTTATGCCCTTGTTCCGATTGTGAGAACTTGCGGAGATTTAGGGATCTCAGAGAAGTGAGGGGCCATCTGATCCGTCGTGGATTTAAGGAGCGGTACACTCGTTGGGTGTGGCATGGCGAGTGCTTCGAAGAATCAGCAAGTGCGGAGTCAAGCAAGGCTTCCAATGTGTCCGAGACCTCTTTAGATCGGGAAAATGATGTACGGGAGGAAATTGGGGTTGAAAATATAGAAAATATAGATAGCACTAATTGTACGGACTATGATCAAGTAGATGAAATGATGCACGACATTCCCGACAATTTTGTGGACACACCAGAATTTTCTAAAATTAATATGAGAAAAGATGCTAATGTAGAATTATTTCCCGGTTGTACGAAATTTTCAAAATTATCAGCGGTTTTCAAATTATTTAGCCTGAAAGCAAAAAATAATTGGAGCGATAAAAGTTTCACAGATCTGTTAAAACTCTTAGGGGATATGCTCCCAGAAGATAACGAGTTGCCGGATACAACCTACCAAGCGAAAAAAATTTTGTGTCTGTTGAGTTTAACAATTGATAGGATTCCTACATGCCCGAAAAACTGTGTACTATATCGAAAAGAGCATGTCAATCTTGATAAATGTCCAAAGTGTGGGCTTTCAAGGTACAAACCGGGAACTAACCCATCAAAGAAAGGTAAAAAACCTGCGGCGAAAATCTTGTATTATCTACCAGTAGAACCGAGATTGCGGCGTCTTTTTGCAAATCCAAGAGACGCTGAGTTGTTACAGTGGGCTGGCACGTGTAGAAAAGACGATGGAATGCTCAGACATCCCGCCGATTCTTCTGAATGGAGAAAGATTGACATGACATTCCCTGATTTCGGTGGCGAACCTAGAAACTTAAGGTTAGGGCTATGTACCGACGGAATGAATCCTTACGGTAACATGAGCAGCCGGCACAGTACCTGGCCGGTATTCTTGTGCATTTATAACCTTCCTCCTTGGTTGTGCATGAAAAGGAAGTACCTAATGATGCCACTACTGATATCGGGTCCTAAACAACCGGGTAATGACATAGATGTGTTCCTAGCTCCTCTGATTGAGGAACTGGAGAAGTTATGGAAAGAGGGAATACGAGTGTACGATGCATATAAGAAAGAATGGTGTACCATCCGTGTTATGATCTTCTGCACGGTCAACGATTTTCCCGCGTTAGGTAACTTGTCGGGATGCAGAACAAAAGGATACAAGGCGTGTCCTGTTTGCGGAGAACAAACTTGTTCCATACGACTAAAGCATTGTAAGAAGATTGTGTACATGGGACATCGTCGATTCCTTCGGGTTGGCCACGCATATCGAGGGAAGAAGAAAGAATTCAATGGCAAGTCTGAGAGGAGAAAAGCTCCGGTCCCGTTAACCGGCAAAGAAGTTTACACAAAAATGAAGCACATAAGAGTCCAATTTGGGAAGGATGTTGTTGCTCACGATAATCCGGATGACTTATGGAAGAAGAGGTCCATATTTTGAGATCTTCCTTATTGGCCGCACATGGATGTTAGGCATTGTTTGGATTTGATGCACATTGTAAAGAACGTCGCTGAGAGCATAGTGGGCTTGTTGTTGAACACCGCAGGGAAAACAAAGGATGGCATCAACGTTAGAAAGGACATGATTGAAATGGGCATTCGCCCAGAGCTAGCACCCCAAGAAAAGGGAGAGCGTACCTTCTTACCGGCGGCCTGCTACACTCTATCGAGAAAACAGAAAATCAGTTTTTTAGAATGCCTGCAATCAATTCGTGTGCCATCCGGTTATGCTTCAAATATTTCCAGAAGGGTGTCCATGAAAGATATGAAACTGATCGGGATGAAATCACATGATTATCATGTCCTGCTGACTCAGCTGCTCCCGGTTGCCATTCGAGGTATCCTCCCCCCGCATGTTAGGAAGTCGATCACCAGGTTCTATTCCTTCTTCAACAAAGTTAATTCGAAGGTGATCGATCCCGAAGGGCTAGACTTCTTACAGTCCGATGTCGTGACGACCCTGTGTGAACTGGAAATGTATCTTCCACCCTCATTTTTTGATATCATGGTGCATTTAACAGTCCATCTCGTTAGAGAAATAAAACTCTGTGGCCCCCCATTCCTGCGACAAATGTACCCTTTGAGAGAGCCATGGGTCAGTTGAAAGGGCTGGTCCGTAGTCGATCGAGGCCCGAAGGAAGTATGGTTGAAGGGTATGATGCTGAAGAGATCATCGGTTTCTATACCGATTACGTGGCCGACATTGACCCGATCGGCCTTCCCAAGCCTCGGCACGAGGGGAGACTCCAAGGTGTAGGTACTATTGGGTACAAACTGGTGAGGCCGGATCACGATTTGATCCGGACGGCACATCTCAAAATTCTTCAGCACCTTGCTGATGTAAGTCCGTACGTCGTCCGGCACCTGACAGAGCTACGTGAGAAAAATCCTTCGAGAAGTGAAAGTTGGGTCACCAATGAGCATAATCGAACATTCATAAGATGGTTCGAAGACAGTGTACATTCCAGACCATCCGATGAAGACGTAAGTGAGACTGTCAGGTGGTTAGCGTTCGGACCCGGGTCAACAGTGCACACCTACCAAGGTTTCGACATGAATGGCTTTACTTGTACACTCAGACCCAAGACAGCAAGAGCACCGTGCAAAACAGTGGTGTGACGTTAGTAGCTCTAGCGGCTTCTGGAGATATGCCCCAGCCATTTTACGGTTGGATTGAAGAAATATGGGAAGTAGATTACGTTAAATTTAAGATTCCCCTATTTTACTGTAAGTGGATCGATAACGGACGCGGAGTCCAACGGGATGAGGATGGATTTGTCACCGTTGATTTCAGTCGGTTGGGATACCATGACGATCCTTTCATACTGGCTAAGCAAGCAAAGCAGGTGTTTTATGTTGTTGACCCGGCCGACAAAAAGAGGCATGTTGTTCTTGCCGGTAAACGGCACATTGTAGGGATCGGAGACGTTGTCGATGAGGACGACTACGATAAGTTTGACGAAACCGGACCATTTTGTAATGGTACCGCCATCCAGCCAGTTGATGATGCGCCAGAGACAATCTACATCCGTACAGACCATGACGAAGGAACGTGGCTGAAGAGACGAAAAAAGAAGAAATCGAAGGGATCAAAGAAAAGAAAGAAAACCGCATAGAAGGTAAATGATACATTTTTTTAATTAATTAAATAGAATAATTACTTAAAGTAATTAGGTATACTTGAAATTAATTAGATATATAGATATATTAACTAAATTAATTCATTAATGCAGGTGCATGTTCAGCGAATGTATCGGATAGATGACAAGCTTGGGATCTTGTGCCTGTTGAGTTCTAATATTTCTTTTGTTTTGTTTGTGTGTGTTGCTATTTGTAATTAATGTACGTTTAGATAATTTGCTATTTGTAATTAATTAGATATTTCAAAATAGATTTATTATAAGCAACAAAATAATTTGCTCATATTAAGATCTTCATGTTTAGTGAACCTTTTGTTTTGTTTGTGTGTGTTGCTATTTGTAATTAATGTACGTTTAGATAATTTGCTATTTGTAATTAATTAGATATTTCAAAATAGATTTATTATAAGCAAAAATAATTTGCTCGTACTAAGATCATGTTCAGTGAACAACAGTTGTTGATAGAGGTATCAACAACGGTTACTGACTGAGGACCATTGTTGATGACAACAAAATAACTTTTTAAACTAAAACCTGCGAAAGAATCAACAACGGTTATTTATTAAAAAACCGTTGTGGATGGAAAAATTAACAACGGTTATTTATTAAAAAACCGTTGTGGATGGCAAAATTAACAACGGTTATTTATTAAAAAACCGTTGTGGATGGCAAAATTAACAACGGTTATTTATTAAAAAAACCGTTGTTGATTGTTTCATAGCGGGATTTCCTGAGACCCAAATAATGAATGAATTCCTGTTTCAGCCTAGCTGATAGAGGTAGTATACCAGAACACACATAACAAATAAGTGCCTTGCATGAGCAAATTGTCGTCCATTTCAGCCAACTCAGCTGCTTTAGCCGGCAGGACCAGCTGCAGCACCTCAGAAGAAAAGGCAATCTGATAAGTGCCTTGCATGAGCAATCTGCTTTAACCGGCAGGACCACACCTGCAGCACCTCAGAAGAACCAGAAGGTTCACAACTCAATGCCACACCTGCAGGCAAAACCTCGCAGAAGGGTTGATCCTACCAACTCAAGCTGTAGAGATAGCAGAAATGCCTCGAAATCTGCAAAGCATGGTCATAACTCATCATCTTATTAGAGTGTCTTGGCTCTTTATGCATGGTCATAACTCATCTCCAAAGTATGTTTTAGTTCCGTATTAGATTAACCACACCTTTTCATATTCAGAAATCAACATAGTAACTAATCAAATAGAGAGATTAATTTATTTTATTTGGGTACTGTTAGTTAGTTACCAAGCAGGGCACTTGAGTTGGGTCTCCATCTGACGCAAACCGTCAGAGAATGGACTCAGACGGTGCACTAGCTCCTGGCATTTTTCCATCCTTGTTTTATTCCTTAATTACTGTTGCACTTATTAATTTGCTGCTAACTGGAGCTGCGCGCACGCCGGTCATGAGACATGGGCTAGGTAAAAATGGTCTTGCCATTTTTTACACACCTGTAGGACCCCTGTGGCTCCAGTAAAAATGGTCTTGCCATTTTTTACACACCTTGCAACTCTTCTCTTCCTGCCGGCTAAAGCAGCTGAGTTGGCTGAAATGGACGACAATTTGATCATGCAAGGCACTTAAGATTTTTATTTGTATTGTGTCACCATAATTTATCTCTATCAGATAGGCTGAAACATAATTTCATTCATTATTTGGGTCTCAGAAAATCCCACAATAAAATAATCAACAACGGTTATTACTCAGGAACCGTTGTTGATAACAAGAAGGTAATTTTTAAATTAAAAGCTGAAAGGAATCAGCAACAGTTTCCAATTGAGAAACCGCTGTTGATGGTTACAAAAGTAATTTTTCAGATTTAAAAGCTGGAGAGAATCAACAACGGTTCTTACATGAACCACTGTTGTTGATTAGATTAAAAGTACTCTTGGCAACCGCATTAACTGGGTCTCGAGATTGGTGCCAGTGCGCATCTGAAGTCTCTGGAAACCCCGCGATTCATATTTATTAAGGCGCGAAACAATCAACAACGGTTTTTAATTACAGCACCGTTGTTGATTGCAGTCATCAACAACGGTTACTCAAGAAAAACAGTTGTTGATGACAACAAAATAATTTTGTTAAATTAAAACCTTTGAATAAATCAACAACGGTTTTTTATATTGAAAATCGTTGTTGATTGATTTCATTAACAATGGTTATTAACAAAGAAACCGTTGTTAGTGACAAGGAAAATTATTTTTTTATATTGAAAACTGGAAAGAATCAACAACGGTTATTTATTGAAGAAACAGTTGTTGATTGTTGTCATCAACAACGGTTTTTAACTGAGGAACCATTGTTAATGACAAGCAAAATTATTTTTTAGAATTTTGAGATGGAAAGTATCAACAACGGGTATTTATGTATAGAACCGTTGTTGATGGTTATCATCAACAACGGTTATTTAGTAAAAACCGTTGTTGAGTGTGACAACAACGGTTTCTCTTAAATAACCGTTGTTGATGCTTTCACAGTTTTTAATCGTTTGAACTCTTCTCTTTCATTTCAAATTTCACTGTAAAATCTCTAAGTCCCAAAACCTCTGTAAAACCCTCTCTCGCGCGTGTTCAGGCGATCAAGCCCTCGCTGCCACCGCCGCCGCTGCCTCTCCTCTCCCTCCTCTCTGTAAGCTCCTCTTCTCTCTCCTCTCCCTGCCTCTCCTCTCTGTCTCCGACCTTCTCTGCCTTGCCTCTCCTCTCCTCTCCCTGCCGCCTCTCCTCTCCCTGCCCTGCCTCTCCTCTCCTCCTTCTCTGCCGCCGCCCCCTCTCCCTGCCTCGCCTCGCCTCTCCTCTCCTCTCCCTGCCTTGCCTCTCCTCTCCTCCCTCTCTGCCTCTCTGACCTCCTCTCCCTCTCTGCCTCTCCTCTGCTCCGCAGCCATGGACCCTGAAAACCCCGAAACCACCGAACAACCCGAAGAACAACCCGAACAACAATCCGAACCCGAACAAGAACCCCGGAGGCGACGAGGGCCAACCACTGGGGAGACTTACCGCAAGAAGGTAAAAGACCCCGAAAGGAAGATAGAGTTCGGGACAGATGGCAACACCACAGGGGCCGCTACGGGGTCGTTCGCGAATTATGTGGGCCAAACCGCGAGAGATCATGTGCCCATCAATTTCTCGGACTGGAAGAAGGTCCCGTTGGATTACAAGACGAATTGCTGGAACAAAATAAAGGTGTTTTCTTGAACTTTAATCTCAGATTATATTATTAATTGAGTTACCTTCATTTGATTTTGTATAATTAATAGAAATTGCAAAATTTAATCTCGAACTTTATTCAAAATAGAAATTGCATAATTGATTGTACAATTAACCGAATTCGTTGATTAACTGAATAATTACTTTATATGTCCTGCAGGATTTCTGGCATCTCCCGGACGACAGGGAGAAGAGGAAGGTCTTGATAAAGGTGGGAGTCCGTTGGAAGGAGTTCAAATCGCACTTGAACCGAACCTACATTCTTCAGGAGAGTGAGGAGGACCCTTGCGCAAAGCATAACATCCCGCAACATGTGTGGGAAGAGTTTGTCAGGAACTGCAACACTGACGAGTTTAAGGTTCATTAATTAAATCACTGTTATTTAAAAATCTACACTACTAATTACTTAATTTGTACTGACACCGCTGTTTCATAAATTGACAGAAAAAGAGTGTGCAAGGGCGAGAGGCGTCCAAGAAGAACGTGTACCCTCACAGGCTCGGCTCGGGCGGTTACGCGAGTGCAAGGAGGAAGAAGTGGACTCGCAATGTCGTAATTGCACCGACGAAACCATCGGGCAATCCTATCAGTGCCGATTTGGACGAACGGAGCCGCGACTGGATGTTGGCAAGGTCGAAGAGCACCGTCGATGGAGTTGCCGTTATCGACGATCCGGCTATTCGGGAGGTCCAGAAGAGAGTGGTATATATTCTTAACTTAACATTTTAAAATAACTGCACATGCTTTCGAGTTGTTCGATAATTAGAAAAATTTTTACTCAATTGATTTTAAATTAACTTAACATATATCCTGTACGTTAATTTTACTCAATTGATCACTGCAGGAAGAAAAAATAAGAGAAGCGAGTGAGGGATCATTCGTCCCCGACGGCGCAAATGATGTCCTCACTGCCGCTCTAGGGACACCGGAACATCTCGGGAGAACGCGGGCCCACAGCTCCGAGTACACACGCCGGAAAGATGTCTTCGGGAAGCAAAAGAGGAGACGGGGCGCGACTTCTCACTCCGGTTGCTACTCCCAATCGGAGGTTGACGGGATGAGAGAGGAGTTCGAAGAGAAGCTGAGGAAGCAACGGGAGGAGATGACGGCGGAAATGACGAAGGAGATGAACGCAAGGATCCAGGACCTAATGGCCTCCGTCTACGTCCCGGGTAACTTCCAACAGGTACTGCTCAGAGGTGAGCTCCAGCAGGCAGGTACCTCTTCGTCTGCGGCGCCGGCACCGCAGGGACCGCCCGCCCCCGAGAACAAGGTAATTTACCTTTCTACTTGTTGAAATAAGTGTCAGACACAATTTCGGTCCGAAGTGATGCACGAACGTAGGAGACGACAATCGACGAACAAGAACGAACTCGAAATGAAATATTTCGGACCGAAATTTTGTCTGTCGAAACAGAAGACAGATTTCGGACCGAAATATTTTATTTCAGTCCGAAATATGGGCAGACGTTTTTTTTCTGTTTTATTTGTAGTCCAAAGGTCACGCAATTGCAAACTCTATGTTGAGGCGGCGGATACTCAGATCGAGGTGGCGACCGGAAGGATGTTTCTACCCGTTCCGGGCGCCACATGCCACGGTCAACCGATCCCGCCCGATCAAAGAAAGGTGCAGATAGATTTTTGCGTCGAGGCGAATCGGTCACACAAACTCCCGACTCCGGTGGTGGATCTTGTGGAAATCGATGAAGCAGTCGGGAGTTTTGTTCTGTGGCCGGTGCACTTGATAGAGACCGAGTCGACTGGTCAGGTATATATTTTTTTTAAAAAAATAAAAAACTATTTATATACCAATTCGGTCCTGATTGCATAGGTTTCATTAATCGTAGGCCCGGAGAGCATCGGCACGGAGCCCGAGTACACCGCCCCCGAGGTCGTCACAAGCTGCGAGTCGGGTGCCACTACTTGAGGATTCTCAGGTGTACCGACTTCAGGAGCATGGCCTCGCGCTCTACCAGTTGCTGATGAGCCAACCGTCAGAGGTCGACACTTTCAAGGTCGACTACGGTGTGGAGGATCTAGGGATCGGGGGTACAACGGTGCTCACCACCACCGCGATCACCGACATGCTAAAGAATGATTGGCTCGAAGTAACAATACTTCAAATGTTTAGCATGTAAGATCGATTATTTGACTTTGATATTTCTTTCATGAAATATTAATCTTAGTTAGCGTAAATATGATAATTAGTTTTCCAATGTAGTGCAAGCGCACGTCGGTGCAAGATGCTGTTGTTCGGCCGCTTCCGTTTTCTGGACCCCTACCAATGTGCGGCCGACAACATTGTGAGAGAGGGTGCTACTTACCTCACCGACTTCATTGAGCCGATGGAGCTCGACTCGATCGTCTTCCTCCCGTATCACGAAGGGTTCGAAATTACTCAACTTTACTTTAACAAAAAAAATATATAAATTCTTACCTTTCGTTCTCGTTGGTTTGGATGGCAAATAAACTGAAATAATTAATATTGTAGGTCTCACTGGCGGCTTCTCATCGTGCATCTAGCCAAGTCTCGGTGCTACATCGTGGATTCCTTGTGTCCCACCGAGGTGCCGAAGTTAACGATTATGGGCTATTTGAATACGTAAGCTTAATAATCAACTAAATTCCGTTCTCCTTTTATTAAAAAACAAAATATGAATCATCGCACTAATTTATATTAATTGTAGGGCCTTCCGAAATTATTGGACCAAAAGAGGAGTGATCAAGAAGAACGGAGGCAAGCTCACGTATAAGTTGATCAAGGTATATACGTATACACGTAACTTATATATACAATTAGGCTTGTAAATATTCAAAAAAAGAAAAAAAGAAAAAACGTACGAAATCCATATTGATTCTTGATCTATTTTCATTATTATAGGGCCCAAGGCAACCAGGCGGCTCCGAGTGCAGATATTACGTCATGCGGACGATGCATGACCTAATAAATACGTGCTATGAGGAGAAGTTACCTTCGGTATATATACCTATTTCGTTTATCAAGTATATATGTTTTGTTTCATATTATATATCAAACTAATTCAAATATATGCAACCTCTTAAATTTACAGGCTATTGCATCCGAAAGGTACGAACGACATCAACTCGACGAGGTAATAGAATTTTGTTGCGAATTTTTGCGTTACGAATTGTGATCTCGATCGGATTTTTGTAGTAGATATTATTAGGAGGATGTGTAGGTTTCGAATTGTAAAATAGGTACAATTAATTGATTTTGTATGTATATAGATTGGTTAATTAATTTAGATGTGTTAATTATGTGATTTATATTAATTTAGATTGGTTAATTTCTGAATGAAACAGAAACAACATGCCCAGTTCGACAAAACTTAACAACGATTATTTAATTTTTAAAAAAAACCGTTGGTAATAACGCTGTGTAATAAAACATGTAAATAATCAACAACGGTTCTACAACGAGGAACCGTTGGGAATTACGACAATCAACAACGGTTTAATAAAAAACCGTTGTCAAATGATGAAATCAACAACGGTTCCTACCAAAAAACCGTTGTTGATTCATATAATTGCCAACAATTGACTATAAAAACCGTTGTTGATTAAAGTCGTTTCCAACGGTTATTTACTTAGGAATCGTTGTTGATTGGCATCACCAACAACGGTTTCTTATTGTAAACCGTTGGAAAATATATTTTATTTAAATAATTTAGATCATTGATAACGTCATTTTCCAACGGTTTCTCTAAAATAACCGTTGTTGATTCGTCTCATTGCCAACGGTTCTTGGAGAGAACAGTTGTGGATTAGCTTCTTTGCCAACGGTTATTTCTTATAAACCGTTGGGAATTACGGTCATCAACAACTGTTCCTTCTGGTGAACCGTTGGAAAAGATATATTATTTAAATATTTCATATCACAGATAATGTCATTTGCCAACGGTTTTTTTATTAATAACCGTTGTTGATTGTGTAGGAACAGCAACTGTTATTCTCTTTTAACCGTTGATGATTAACGGCATCAACAGCGGTTCTTTAGTAAGCATTAGCAACCCTCGTATTCCCAACCCTCGCTGAACCGTTGGGAATTGTCATAAATAACCGCCGTTGATGATTTTTTCTGTGGTAGTGCATGCAGCAACATATTTGACAGAGTGCTCAAATAAGCTACGATCCAATTTAAATCGGAGGGTCCTCCAATCCCCATTGGATGACTGAGATTATTTCAACCCCTAAAAGTCACAGTCGTCGGATCATGATTGGAAGGTCCTCTGATCCAATTTGGATCATAGCTGATACGGACTCGCTTGACAGAAATGTAATTACAAAAACATCACACCACAGTGCAGAGTCCATTCTATTTGCCGTCCATTTTATCCACTTGTTAACTAGAAAACACACAATTAACTAAAAAGTTTACATATTATGCATATATACACATTGTAAAAATTCTTCTACAAAATTATGATTCTTTTTAAGTTTATATGTTTCTGATTAACAAATAATTGAGAGAATGAGGTTAGACTAGTGATAACAAGAGGGGGGAATGCTACGTGTTTCTTTTAACTAATGTACGTATGCATAAATCTCGACTAGATTCTTCTAAGGACCACTGTTAATATTCTAATCATCTAAACTGCGTTCTTGGAATTTTTTTTTTAAAAAAAAAAACTGCATTCTTTTCAATTTCTGTCCAGCAACAGCAACATCTTATTGTAATAATATTTTAAACTTACAATTTAATTTATAAAACCCATCTTTTTTTTTTCTTTTTGAACTATTATGTTTCTCATGTTCTTACGCTTGCACATTGCCACATTCCAAATCTTCTTCTTAAGTAAGTTTGTAGTTGCGTAAATACAAAATGTCAATAAAAAATAACAAAAATCCACAGAAATATTCACATAATCAAAAAACTAATCAACTCAACAATATCAATTAAAGATGCCGTTGAAAAATATACAAAGCGAGAGTCGAGAGAGACAAAAAGAAAGAAAATTCTAAAGAAGCAACTCCACTTCCACTCCGGTGATCCGCAAGGACCGCTACTCACGTCTGCCAGTCCGCTCCAAACTCTCCAAACGCTCGTTCCACAATATACTTCTTGAACCGACATCAGAGATCCATCCAAGAAGATGCTCACCGGGCCCCACTTTCAGTAGCAGACCATCATACGCCGAGACCAACAAGTTTGCAGCGAGACCCCACACACTTGACAGGAAGTGGCGCCACGAATCTCTCCAACACAGGAGGAAGCTCCTTATCCATTCCTTAATCTACCAGACTGTTGACATAAATTTCCCACCGTCCGATTGACTTCAAGATTGGAGATACCGGATCTTGACGCAATCGGACGGGTAAAATTCCTCTTCCCATGATACGGCGTGGGAGAAAACACGGTATCAAGAAAATAATCGCACGATTTTAATTCCCCAGAAGCATCGCATCGTCGTTTCTTATTGCAAAGTATTCCATACTATTATCATTACTTTATCAGTCGCATATTAATTCCTCTGAGCTCTGATCCAATCCGATTCTTATCTCTTCCCACAAGAAAGAAAGAGAGAAGGAAAGAGAGATGGGGGGATTGGGCGTCAAGGCAGCTCCCTTCACGTACGTCGCGCACGCGCTCGGCGTGGCGGCGGCCGTGCTGGTGCTCGTCTGGTGCGTCCATTTCCGCGGCGGCCTTGCCCTCGATTCGTCCAACAAGAACCTCATCTTCAATGTAATTTCTTTCATCCATTCCTCTGATCCTCAATCTCTCTTTCATTTCCTTTGAGATGCAGTTTAGTTAGTATCTGGTTGGTTGATTAACTAACTGTTTTAGTGTCTTAGATTCTGTTGAAGTATGTTATGCCATTGCTGCTGCTAAGTACTGACAGATAGTTAATGTCGGAAGTTGCTTCCATGCTCATACCCAGATAATTTTATCGGTTACAGATGAATCTCATAAAGGATAATATTCATTTATAATCGTCAGATTGAAAAGAAGATTTTATATTCATTAAGTATTTTAGAAAAATATGGATATCATATAATTGATGCTTCTTAATTGCTTTTTGAATGAAAAAGGGCAGTAGGAGGTGTTAATTTAACTTTTATTTCAAATTCTTTTAAAGAATTTTACTCCAGTACTCCCACCAAAAAAATTTTCTTTTCAATCTGACGGTTATAAATGAATATTACCCATTGTGAGATTCATCTGTAACTGATAAAATTATCTGGGTATGAGCATGGAAGCAACTTCCTTTTTTAAAATAACAATAGCAGATTTTAGAACTGTGAGAGATCTGACTGTCTGGTGTGAACTAAAAATAAAAACATTAAAAAGAAAGGCAGGAAAAGTCAAAGGGCTATTTCTTCTAGAACAATTTTGTTATTAAAAAAAATGGATTGGATTGTTTTCTATGACTGATCTGCTCTAAAAAATATTTTGAATGTCTCGCCCTTTGACTCATTCTCTCCTGCAATTTCATCTTGGCAACTTTTAAGTTCCACTATTTCAGAACCTATAAAACAAAATGAAAAAAAAAATTGAAAAAAATGCTGATTTTGTTAGTTGTACAGACTACAGAATTATTGGTTAATGGGGAATGAATTCAATAGTTGCTGCACTTTTTTTTCTACATGTGAAATTAAAATTGTTAAATTAATTATAAAATATATATGGTGTAATAGGGGTTTTGGCCTTCTTGGTTTATGCAATTTGTCTCATGTAACACCAGAATCTCAGCAAATTAATCAAAGTGAAGAAAACTAGAATATCAGTACTTCAATTTTAGTTTCTACAAGGAAAGAATATTTTTTTTCTCTCATGATTTTCCTAATAATTGATCCAAACATTGTTCTTTTGCAGCTACATCCAGTCCTCATGCTTATTGGCTACATTATCCTTGGCAGCGAAGGTTCGTAGTGGATTTATTAAAATACAATTTCCTTACATCTCGGATTTTTCTACCCAATTCTTATTTATTTGAATGTATATGAATGCAGCTATAATGGCATACAAAACATTACCTTGGAGCCATGATGTGAATAAAGCGATCCATTTGGCGCTCCATGCAATTGCTATAGCGTTAGGGGCCTTTGGAATTTACTGTGCATTTAAATTTCACAATGAGAGTGGAATAGCAAATTTGTACAGCCTTCACTCCTGGCTTGGACTTGGAACCATTATCTTATATACTATTCAGGTAACATAATTCAGTAGAAATTGTCCCATTCTTCTTTCTAAACAGTCATCAGAAATGCCGACTGAAAATATTTTTGTTGATATTCAACAATGTATGATTTTAAATGGAATGGTACCGAAGCTAACCCATCAATTCATCTCAGTTAGAACTTAGAACAAAGTACTTCGGTCAAAAATATAATCAGAAGGCAAGCAACAGTCATTTAATACATCTTTTGGGTACTGCAGTGGATATTTGGTTTTGTTACCTTCTTTGCCCCCGGTGCTGCCCCTACCTTCAAGCGTGGTGCCCTCCCTTGGCATGTACTTTTTGGTCTATTAGTCTATATACTAGCTCTTGCAACTGCTGAATTGGGGTTTCTTGAGAAACTCACTTTCCTAGAAAGCTCTGGGCTAGCGAAATATGGCACGGAGGCCTTCTTGGTAAATTTCACTGCTCTTGTCGTTGTCCTTTTCGGTGCCTCCGTTGTAGTAGCCGCTATTGCACCTGCACAAATTGAAGAGCAAGATTACACTCCTTTGCCAGATAATTAGATACTTTCACAGGACCACGAGATAGTACTGTCGATTGTGAATAAATGCGTGGATGTTGTATTCTTGGTGATATATGGAATGTTTTAAGTCCAATTGCCACTGCAGGTACATTAGCCGTGTCATCTTGTTAGTGTAATTCTGTTTCTAGCAATTTTAGATTACGAGTACAAATAAAAGCAAAGAAAGATGTGATAAATGTATTTTATGAAACTTACATATTTTCTGTATTTAATGTACTCTCTCTATTAAGGAAACTGATCTCAACAAAGCCATACTTGGATGCATAGAAGGATCATCATTCTTTGTTTATGATAGTACCGTTTGCTTGTTCATAATATGCCTTATGGTGATTTCCCTTTTTGTTAGCTATTACGCTTTAATATTAGGCAAGGCTTCAGCTTTGATTTTATTTCATGGGAGTATTTTGGGCTTAATGCAGGCCTCTCTTTTTTAGGTCATAAGTATACTGGGCTTCATTCTCAGTTTTCAATTAAATTAACAACAAATGTACAATGTACACTAGATATGCTCAACATTCTCTCGATCTCTCTGGTAGGTGGAATAATTAGTATTTATCATAATAATACTCGTCCTATTATTATAAGTATCTTGTATGATGAACCCAATTTTAAGTTTTCTATTAGTACATCCAAAATAAAATAAATGCGGGAAAACATTTGTGGGCTTACCCTTATTAAAGTGCTACAATGATTGCTTATTTGCTTAGCTGTTAATTGGATTATGCCGTTAATCAATCGTGCCAACTTAATTAATTAGCTGGCCCAGCATAATATTTTATCAAACTATTTTAATCCTGATACGCTTCTGCAGCATCTATGTGCCACTAATTAAATAACACATATTTCATACAGCTTTATTTTAATTGCTTTTTATATTGTCAGGACATGCAACTTGCCTTCAAATTGCTTATGTAATTTTCAACCCAAATTTTATTTTAGGGCTCTCTTTTATTTGAAGACATCTTCTAATTAAGTATCCCCTAAAGCACTGTAGAAGAGATATTTGTTACACTGTAGAAGTGTACAACAATGCTGCGTGGTCTACTGATTTGTAGTGTTGCACGAAAACAAAACAAGATAAAGATATAATTTGTCCATACTTGTCGGTAATAATCCATGCATCGATATTAAACTTCAAAGTTCAAACCAAGATATTATGTGATAACTAGTGAACCAATGCCTGTTAAAAAAAAAATATCACTTGGTAATAATTATTTTGATTATTCCGATAATACAGTATTAATTAAATAATTAAAAAATAAAAAAAATGATAATTTCTGTCACGATTACTCTATTCATTTTTCCTCTTTCAGCAACGAGTTTTGTTGATTTGAAAGATTGAAAATGACGTATGAAACATATGTCAAAGTTATTAACCAAATCAAATTGTAATATCTATACTCATTTAAAAAGAAGTTAAGAATTGGATCCTCTGTGAATGGTTATAGTCTAACTCACATCTTAATCTTCATCCATCATCAAATAATAAAAGGCTCACATCACATCACATCAATTTCATATTGTATTCCTTTTCATCTCTGCCTCAGCACAAAATCGAAGTGACGAATTGTTTGACTGATATTTTAAAGCATTGACTGCTAAAGTCACATACCCATTTCTTCTCTTCTCTTCAATTCTTTCACCCTATTTAACTTGAATAAAAATTATAATTGCTCGCAGCAGCGTGTGGTACGCTTCTAGTTTATCTTAAAGAATTATACTGTACTAGATGGGCTACTGGCTATTATGCATAATCTAACAAAGATTTTGCCCGGGTAGCTTGTACAAGTGAAATTGCTCTGCTTATGTAAGCAGGAAAATCTTTTCAAACAAAATCCCAAAAATAATTTCCACTAACAAAAGTAGGAAAAGATAATTGAGTGAAAGCTAGAATTGATGTTTAAAAATCTTATTGAGGGCTTTGGATTTAGACTTGGTGCAAAGCAAAAGAAATAAGAATACATACAAAAGATGAAAATGGACCTTAACGGCATCCAGCCATCCATCCTTTTCCAGCTCAATATACCACACCAAAGGATATATATATGCTGGATAAGAGGCCCACAGAAGAAAGGCTGAATAGAAATTTACAGGATTTCTTAAGACAATAATTTGTACCCCCTTTTGTGTCACTTATTGCTGGCATGTTTGGTAATAGGGATTTCAATAGATCTAGATTGAGTGTTTATCTCCTCCCTTAAGGCAATGCCCAGTGCAGCACGTAGACCATTGAATTGTCTCGCGAATCATGTATATTCGTATCTTGAGACAATTTAACGATTCACGTGCTTGACTGCACATTGCCTTAAGATAGGAGATATGAAATCGTCTGGATTGTATTGTTTTCACCAAAAGTATCTCATGAATTGGTTACGGTTTATGCTCCAAATGGATCTAACACATATTCAATTGTCTCATGTTAATTACGTGTTAAACAATTTATATTTGATTACCCAACAAATTCATACTGTTATGCCACATAATTTGCTCAAGATTATAAAAATTGCTCAAAACTAATGTAGTTCTAGGATTTTAACTCACAAGTTTAACAAGTTTCTACTGCTCAAAATTAACAAAATAAGGAGATACACTTTAACTCACACCGTAGAAATGAGGAGATAAATTCATAAGTTCTGAGATTTTGGCCATAATTGATGCCGTTCTATTGCTCAAAATTATTGTTGGAGTTTGTTATTTTTGTATGTATGATGTGCGTTGTATCATCAAGTTGCAATAGAATTACAGATTTGTAACACATAGGCCAAATATTTTTCAAAATTATATGAATGGTTTAGTTTAACTCCACCGTCCACATTAATTGGTAGCTAGAGGCCTAGAGCCGCCACCTCTCCGTCAAATTAAGTTCGGTCACAACTCACGAGTGAAAAACCAGAAACTGAAAACACAAGGCAAAGAAAGCATGTAACTATGCATCGAGTCCGTATCTGCTGTTATTCTTAGGGATAACAGGTTCCTGTTATCTTAATATAGACCGTCAGATCAGATGAACGGTTCAGATTGATACGAAGGTACAGTTTTGAAAGGGAGAACAGATTTCTTTGTCCAAATCTGATCCGTTTATTTTGATCCAACGGCTACGATCAAGATAATAGAGCTCTGTTATCCAAATTAGAACAACAGGTGATACGATTCCATTATGTATTCAGCTCATTTACTTGCTCATTCAGTGTGTCGGCACGGTTAGTAAATAAATAAACACTCCACGCTTGTTTTGTTCACTCTTTCACTGCCCCTTGCGCGTGGGCGTGGCTCCTTTCTACGCCACGGCCTCAGAGAAAACGACACATGCTTGATTGATTTCACTCCAAGTTCCAGCGATATCAACATCCCCCCAAAAGGTGACCACCGGTTTAAAAAAAATTCTAGTCTTTGCTCAAAAAAAAAAAAAAAAAAAATCTAGTCCGATAAGCAAGTGACACGACCTCAAAAAAAAAAAAAAAAAAAGTAAGCAAGTGACAACTGAAAAGCAATATGTTAAGATGAATGACAAGACAAATTTATTCGTATCGGTAAATATATATAGAGGAGGGATTCATTGAAAATAGTTATTTTGACAATTTTGACAATACTATTTTTCAAAAATTTATAATAAATTACAAAAAATCTTAAAAATAGAAAAAAGTTTACGGAAATATTACTTAACTTATAGATTAATTATGTTTTCGATTGTATTCAATTTAAACGACATTTGATAGCTCTTTAAAGACCCGTTAAATTACAACCGTTAAAAAGTGTATAAAATTTTGATAAGGCATCAAACGATATTCATTGATTGAAATTTGAAACATCATCAATTTATAAGTTAAGTAATGCATCTATAAATTTTTTTCATTTTTAATATTTTTCATGAAATTTTATAATTTTTTTAAAAGCCTCATTGTCAAGATTGTTAATATAGTCATTGTCAATGGATCCCTCCTCGTATATATATATATATATATATTTTTCTCACAAATAATTATGAACATTGTTAATTAGATTAAAGTTGAAGAACCAACATTTGGTCTAGTGGCTAAGGGTAACGCTCTCCATGTAGGAGGTCGCAGGTTCGAAACCCGGATGGGAGGTATTTTATAGACATTTAAATAAATTTGAATGGCTTGACCCTCATCTTTATCTAAAAAAAAAGTGAGCTAGCATGTAAATATATATGTTTTGGTTGGATTATAGATTCTTCAAAATATATTTATATTTGTTGAAATATATACCCATTAAAATTTCTCAATAATTTATACATATGACATATCAAAAGTAAAATTTTAAACATTGTTTATATTTTTCAACTATATTTTTAATTATAAAAGAAGAGCTTAAATATTTTATGTAATTTCACTTTTATATATAGAATATATTAAGATTTTAAATTGATATTAAAAATACGCAAAAATATTTTAATATATTTCCATTAATTTCAAATCAAAATGAAGCATTCATATGTTAATTATCCCGTCTCTCCAAACTGTCATGCCATCGTAAACTGCTTTATTTATGACTCGTAGTACCATAACAACCTAACGCAAACCACCGCAAAACTGATTCCGTTTCATATATTCTCTCAAGCACCAAACACATGACCCAAACTGCCGCAAATTAAGTATAGTAGTAGCCTAGTAGCTAGCTAGCGTCCACCATTTTCACTGAGTCCGTATCTGCTGCAATCCAAATCGGATCTCAGGGTCCTAAAATCCGTCTGACGGATGTAGTTTTTAGGGGTAGTTTTTGTAAATAATCAGAACTGTCGGATCAGGATCTCAGGGTCCCGAGATCCGATTTGGATCGCAGCTGATTTCAGCGCCATTTTCACTTATCCACCGGTCTATCGTATTTTTAATGAACAAATATCATTTTTCAGTGAACATTTATATCTTTAATGAATAGATGTCATTTTTCAGTGACCATATACGTAACAGTTTCTAGTAAACATTTATATATGCAACTGTGCTAAGCACATAAGTGCACGTAATGTATCAGAACTGTGAGAAATAGTGGATGGGTGGCCTACTATATAGGGTAAACTTTTACATGTTTCTCAATTAAGTATGTATGTACAGTAGTGGGTTTCCTCAATGTACAAGTTTTTGAAGAATATTTAGCAACAAAAAAACATATTAAACTCTGTTTATATAATATCAAAACAAGCTGTCCAAATCATTTTGATACCCCATTTTGAAAGCAAGCTGTATTTTTCCTCAAAAAAAAAAAAAGCAAGCTGTACATATGCGGGGTCGAGCCATCGACATCAACCACCATTAGGAATTTAGGGTATTAATTGTTTATATTGGCAATGTAGCTGGAATGACAACTGATACAAGTTATTATAATTGAACCAGATTATTCATTTTTAATTAAATTACAAAGTTTGGATTTTGAAGGACACACTCATCATGACAATTCATTTAATTATCACAATTGTTGTAAGAATTTTGCATCAAGTTAATTACGCCATATTAACAAACAAATATGTATAAATAGTATCGAACTGTTATTATATTGTTGTTAAACAACTAGGACACGTGAAATTAGCGTTAGAATTAATTACATTAGTACTATATAATACATATCAATTAATTATTAATGAACAGCTCTACATTTTTTTTTCCCAAGTAGCTCACACCATAAGGTCCACACACATATATTGTCAATGGGAAACATCTTGCGTCCATATAATACTTCTATGAAATTACCATTATAAACACAAATGTCATATGGTATGTCCCACCTGCCACACTATATAATGGAAATTCCATAGAAATATTCTATAGACGGTAGGTATGACCCTTTATCAATCGGTTCTCTGAGTTAATTAGAGCACCCAACTTATATATATATATATATATATAAATCGCTCCATAATTAAGTGACATTGGATAAACAATATCATTTCTTGTCATAAGTGGAGCATTCCACTTTTTGCAAAAACAAAAAAAAGAGAGAAAAAAAAAACAATACATTTTCAAAAGGAAAATAAAAGTATCAATAAATTAGGCAATATAAGAAAGAACGAGGGAGAGATTTTTTATTTATCATTTATTATGACATGGGTTGTTCTGGTAGCAAGCTCGCCGCACTCATGGGGGTTGTTCGGCAGTGCCTCCTCAAGGCTCCTCGAGCCTCCTCAATGTTTTGATTCTCCTTGATCCGTTCGAACACGTGCTCCTTAGTGCGGATCAAGAACCCCTCCTTAAGCCTCCTCTGCTGCTCGGCTTGATCCCCTGCCCGAATTCTTAAGGAAGGGGAACCCATGGCTCAAGCCTCCTCAACACTTTTGTATGGATCAAAACATCCGAACGTAAACTCCTTAGCGCGGATCAAATTTTGATTCTCGTTGGATTGCCGAACGAGCCCCATGGAGTTGGAGTCATGGTCACGAGTTCCCTGGCTGCCAGCTCCAAAAGCAAATTAATTACACGGTGCAGCTAATTCCACTTAGCATAATTCGTTTCTATCCTCTCCCTTCCATTGTGGATTAAGTTTCAGGCAGCAGAAAGCGAACGAATTGTTGAAGTTCAAAAGTTTTTTTTTGATTAAACAGATTCCATTCCCATCATGCAACCAATTGAGAGTTGAGGAAGTGGTCTCATAAAACAGTTTAGTGCTAATCCCCGTTAATACGAAACTAAATATGTAAATATATATTGCATAAATATTTCATGATGGGAATTATTAAATGTGAAGAATATATGGTGCCTCAATAAATTATTCAGTTAATTAACTAAGAATGATAAAAATATTCAGCGTCCACATCGAAGTTGTCCATATCTTTGATGCCCACTTAATTCTATTTTCTATTTGTCAACTATAATAATTATCTAGTTGTTAATTCTTTCACTTAATTGTTAATTACGATATAACAGATTTGCAGACATTTCTAGCCAAACCCACAAATTATCTTAAAAGTTATTAATTAACAAATTAATAACAATTATAGTTAACAGACAGATATGTGAAACAATAAGGTAGATGGTAACTAAATGTGTTATAAACATGAAATTTGTAATTTCATTTAATTTGGTTGCAACCCCACCGGCCACCGCTCCCAAAGTGATGGCGAACACGGAATGGCAACGGGTTCTACTTGTTCCCCGCCGACGGCCGACTAGAGATCCAAATATGAAATATCCATTCCAATTTCTAAATCCAAATCCAATACACGACATACCGGTCCCATTGTTTAGGTGATATAAATGGAGTGCTCATCCCGCTGCATTGTGTAGCGCGGAACGTGAACCGTTAGATCACTTCAAGAGTCAAGCCAGCACAGATCTCGAGATAATCGAACGGTTTACATTCTGTGCTACACAATGCAGCGCTACAGAGGATAATGGAGTCATATAAATGTGGCCATGTGGGTCCATATATATATATATATATACACCCATACCTTGTTAAGGCAATTCCAATCATAATTACAAGTTATAACTATAACTATAACTATATTCTAATAATCAAGTGAGTAATTGGGATGATTTGTTGGTGTGTGTGTTTAATTTGGCGTCACATCGAATCCTAAGGGTGTGCTCCAGAAAGGGAGAGGAGGGAAGGGGAAAGGAGGGGAGGACTGACTAAGTTTGAAATTACCTTTTCAAGATGATGTTACTTGCTCTGTAACTATAATTACTAGAGAGGAGATGAGGGTAACAAGATATAAATTATAATTATAGAGCAACTTAGGCAGGTAACGTCAAACTTAATCAGCCCTCCCCTCCCCTCCCTTCCCCCTTTTTGGAGCACACCCTAAGTGAAGAAAGGAAGGAAGGAAATCATGGTGGTGAGGTGAGGTGAGGTCAGTCAGGTCCATTAAGCAACAACTTCCAGCTCCCTTGCCAGATGAGCCACTCTTGGACTTTACCTTCTTTTGGTTTCAATCGTTAGTAAACACTAAACAGACAGCGCCCGCAAGCCGACAATGTGTAAATGCTTCACCTCCCCACAAAAGTGCACACCTCTTCGACCTGATGACATAATAATGCTTAGTTTTTATTTTTTATTTCAATTGGATTTGCGAGGTAATTATCTGGATATAAAAGTTGCATTTTATTGACTGACTTTTTGCTACACTACTGTGTGAATTATGGGCTTTATTATAAAATGTTATGCTGATTTATTTGACAATTATTGTATTATTATAAGTTTATAAGACACTATCGTACTTTGTAATGTTTTATACACACGATATGTGTCATATTTACACAATAAATTAATATACATAGTGATTAGTATTTTTTGAGCTTTCAAAACATAAAAACAATATGTCATATTCATGTTATATATCTGACAGTGGTTACACTATTGTCTTTATGTGGTCAGCCATAAAAGAGTCTTTCTTCCTACAACTTGATTTGGACATAGACTTTTGAATATTTGATACGAGGTATGATAGAGAAACTTTTGTTTGATTTCACTTGCAATTGAACTCGCTATATATTTTATATTTTTAGCTAAGAAGATAATTATAAATGAAGGTCCTCATATATTGGTCATTCTATTGTTTTTGTGAGCAATAATGATAATTCATAAAAAAGAACGTAATGATCATTTAACAGTAACGGTATATACTAACTCGATATACATCAAAACTCAATTAAGGAGTAATTAAGCTTTAGCAAAAAGATTTTACACTTCAATTTTCAATTTTCAATTTTCAATTTTTGACCGTAGCACATGTCATCTCAGTTTGTTATTTAGCTAACATAATTTTTGAACTTCTTTCATAACAAAACATAAACTTATCTTTGTTACTCTTTCAATCCAACAAAACTAAAACCTAATATCCCCATTATTGGTCCCATAACATAATACCAAACCAGAGACTACCCGGAGACAACATCCGTTGCGTGGCATAGCAGCCCCCAGTGACAAGGAAACCAGTACCACAATTAAATTAAATTAATTGTCCCAACTCTAATTAATCCGTGTCACCAACTTAATTACCACCTCAAACCAAATCCCTTGAACTAATTAATTAACTAACTTCACTGGATGGAGTGTTACTGTTTCACAAACGGACCAAATTAAACAGAAAACAGAAAAGAAGGCAAAAGTCAGTTCCTGTCCCTACTTACCCGTTCCACTCTCCAACAAATCAGCGCTGTCCGGGGTCATTCCCGTAATTTCATCCATTATAAACCGGGAAGAACCCGCGGTCCTTTTCCTTCCATCCTTCCTTCCTTTCTTCAATTCTTTCTTTCTTTCTTTCAATACCCAATTAAATCACTCTCTGACCTTATCATCTTCCAATACCCAAAACAGAGAGTATGGCTGAAGAGGAGGCTAAGAAGGTGGAGGTCGAGGTGGCGGCCTCCGAACCGGCTGCACCCGCGGCACCTGCACCGGAGCCAACGAAGGATGTCACGGAGGAGAAAACCGTGATTCCTCAGCCGACACCCGAGGAACCGAAGGCCGACGATAGCAAGGCTCTTGTTGTTGTTGACAGTGAGATTCTTCTTCAAGTTTTGTCTATTTTTTTGTTTGTTTGTTTTCCTTTTCTTTCTTTTTTGGTGGATTTTAAAGAATTGTTCTTGTTTTTTTTTTTTTTTTTGAGTAAAGCATATGAATTTAAATTAATTATGAGTTGATTTGAAATTTTCTTTATACTGTTTGAAAAGAAACTTTTCTAGGTTTTTGGTTTTAATTCTAAGTTGTATGGTTTGGTTAGGAACTAGTTGAATTATTCTTGGAACCTCATGCTCTGTTTTTGGTATTAGTTCCAAGTGAATATGATTACACTTGATAAGGAAAAAAGCAATTGACTTTCATAAAGTCATGTAGATTTATTGTTAGCTGTTCAATGGATTTGAGATAATTATTAGTTCAAAATTAATCAGAGTTGCATGAATTTCCTTAACATAAATCAGAATTTCACCTACAGATTTTTATGTCTCGTTGTTTTTTTTTTGTAAGTAAATAAAGATAAATATTAATTGTAAGGGAAAGCCATAGATTAATTATTCATTTTAGAAAGTATTTCCTTGTTATATATCTCAGAAGCTTCTTGTCAAGTCCATAGCATCTCAGTTTTCTCTTTTTAATCTTTTATTTCAACTTTCAAGTATAATTGCTTAAAATATGCCCCTTTTAATTATAGCTTGTAAAAAGCCTTTTCTGATTACTGACAGTTCACCTGCCCCTCTTGTCTTGCTAAACTTCAGTCAGGGTTTAACAGTCATACCTAAATTAAGCTGAATTTTAGTATTGGTACAAAAACTTTGTACAATAATTTTGGTTTAGTTCCAAATACACAGACTGGAAATTAAGGTGTGTTTTTCAAAAGATTATCAGGACAATTTGTATTTCAGCAAATTTTGTCAATAATTGTTTCTCAAAATACAATACCAACATGCAAGATCATTTATTTCTCTAGTATAATTTGGTAATTGTATTAATTCTATAATTCTCTTGATTCCACCAGAGCCAGCAGAAGAGGCACCGGCAGAGAAACCCAAAGGTGGTTCACATGACAGAGGTACTTATATTGAATTCAGATACAATACTGGTACAATACCGATACCGGTTTTACCATATTATGTTGAAAAGTATACTGATAAGCTTCTTGCATTCAGATGCTGCTCTTGCAAGGGTGGAAACTGAGAAGAAGATGTCTTTGATCAAGGCATGGGAGGAGAATGAGAAGACAAAAGCTGAGAACAAGTTAGTATATATTCATTTGTTATGATTTGCATTCCCTTTAGTTTGAATTTAAAGACCTTTTGTGTTCTATGTTTAACATAATTTGTATTAATTATACAGGGCAGCAAAGAAGTTATCTGCCATTTTGTCTTGGGAGAATGCAAAGAAGGCATCTGTAGAAGCTCAATTGAGAAAGATGGAGGTATTAATTTCATTTCTATTCCAAGTAATTTCATCTTTTTTACTGCACAAATAAATATGGACCCATTTTTGTTGAACAGGCTTAAAAGCTTATGTACCTATTTGTGACCTCAATACATATTTTTTTTTTATGTATTTGAATTTCATCAAATGTAGTTCTCAACTAATACATTGTTTAAATGCAAAATCAGGAGCAATTGGAGAAGAAGAAAGCCGAATATGCTGAAAAGATGAAGAACCAGATTTCAGTGATACACAAGCAGGCCGAGGAGAAGCGGGCAATGACTGAGGCCAAGAAAGGCGAGGAGTTGCTCAAGGCGGAAGAGGAAGCGGCCAAGTACCGGGCCACTGGCCTCACTCCGAAGAAGCTTCTCGGTTGCTTCGGCGGCTGAGGAAAACACGAACCAATTTCGGCGTCAAGCTTATACATGTGTTGGTCATGTTGGGTGTATTTTGATTTGTTGCGTGTATTTATCCGTGTTTTTTTTGTTAATTGGTCATGTTAGAAGTGTGTTAAGATTTGGTGTGTAAAGTTGGTAGTGTGTTCTTGTGCATATAGGGATTCCCTGGTGATGTATATCTCTCTTTAGGTTGTTGGTTTTCTGTTCAAAGCACTACATTCTTATATGTACTTAAACTTAACAAGGAATTATATTTGTTTGATAATTATTGATATTTATATATATATATGGCATTGGTGGTCCTCTTGGTAGATATATATTGCTTTCAATCAGTTCTTAATTATTCTGTGGAGCTTTTAAAGTTTTCAAGCCAATTATTTATTTATTTATTTATTTTAGGAAGTTTGAAGTGATATAATTGACAAGCTACAGTTGATAACCTGTTATTTTAAATTGATAAAAATCTAACAATAAGCATCACATTTGAAGCAAGAAATACTGGGTGTGAGAGAAAATTCATACATTTTATTTTAGATGGCCTATAGGGAGTTTAATTGTTCGTTTTGAACATAAAGCAATCTCATATGCACAATTCTTCACATAAAATTGAATAAAACTACATTAAAATTGCTAAATTCATAGTGGTAACTGGTAACTCATTAACCAGAAGAAAACTTGCATTGAATTTGAATACCCATTCTGTTTCTAAGCTCATTTTGGGCCGAAATAAAATCATATTCCTTGTATCTTTATGGGCCATTTCAGTAAATATGGTAGATATCAAACTTCTTGTTTTCATCTAAAATTTAGTACTTTTCTTACTTTGAGGCCCAAACAAATCTTAATATTTAGACTTTAGTTCTTTACTGCTCTCTCGGACACACATTAAAATGGCATCTGTAGAAACATTTTTATTTTTCATATTTGTCACACTTATTTCTTATTTACTAGTAAAGAGCCCACACATTGTTTTGGGCTGAAATTATTATATCTTATAATAAAGGGTCGAAAGCTCATCCCTCATAAAGAAACTAATATCGGTCTTAAATTTTAATGAACCGAGACATTGATGTATATTAACGGTGGTGATCGATCTACGTAAACAATCAACGGCTGAGGTTTCTTCTTTAAAGAAGATAGAACTTTCATATCAAAAAAATCTAATCTCCTTTTATTAGGAGTAAGGATTTACTTGGCCAATTATCCTTTTTGGGACCAAAATAGGCACATGGTAACAGAAAGGCAGCCGAAGTAGTATATGCAATTATGCAGTGAAGGATCTATATATGCTCATTTAAGAGCTTTGAGGACCAGTACCACTAAATGCCTCATTTTCTTTTCTTGTTGTTGTTGTTGTTGTTGTTGTTAAACTCTGTTTCTGGCTCGTAGTGCAACTGGAGTTGCATGTGCTGGAACCGCCATCATTTGTTGCTATTTGCTGGTGTTAATTATTTGAGTGAAGACTGAAAGTTGGCTGGCATGCATGCAATTGTTAGTTTGTTTTACTCCTCAGCAGTGCATCGATGGTGAACTTTTTAGATTAAATAGATTAGGGAAAGTTAAGTGTCTTAATTTGTGATCTGTTTTATGAGAAAAGTGAGGCAATGGGCCTTGTCTGTTGTGAGTGGCAGACAATGATGAGCCGAAATATTGCCAAATACATCCATCATTGAATTCTAAGAACAACTTTGAAGATTGGGTATTTGTATTACTTATATATACACGCTACATTTCCCCCTTAACTTTTCCCTTTATCCATTCTCAAAACTAAATTTGTAATATTCTATCTTTTTCTCTCATACTCTTATAAAATTTAAATGAATTTTTGGTATTCTTTATTTTTTTATTGTACATGTATGAGTATTTTGCATGATTGAGGATGTGAATTGCAATCTGTAAAAGTGATTTATTGTATTTGAAAAATAATTTTCAACTAAAAATATATTTGGGATGGATAAGAGGGATTTTTTAAGGGGGGCAATTATCACCTCCCACATTTTAATTTGGGTAAGGTTTCTGAAAAGCTCTTGATTTGACAATTTTAACAATAGTTTTTAGTATATTAAAGGGGTTTTTAGTTATGTTTTTGAACTCATTCATTAATTGTCCTTTTAATTTAATACAACGCAGTTCTGTTGCAGTTTCCACGTTTGACACCCCCGGTCACTCGACTTCAGCGTTTGGCACCGCCTACCAGTCCGAAATCCAAATAGACTCCTATACTATATATATTCCGCTATTCCAGTTGACAAGGTGCCAAAGAGAGACTCGGTAGTAAATTAGTAATTAAAACTCAGCCGAGCTAGCTAGCTCAACGATGCTGTTCAACTCTACAATCTCCAATCTACATACATGGCGCAATATATACCAGCATACCAGTATATATACTATACCGTATATATATATACATACCATCATGATTCATGACGTTTCGTTTTACTTGTCGATGTATAGACATAACTATTCCGATTTTGAAATCTTGGGTCGTCATGGTCATACTCACACACACACATGCCAGTGGCATACTGGCATTTCATACGGCTTGGCACGGCCGTACACGCCACCCACATGCATGCATCGAAATGGCCGGCATTGGCATTGGCATTGGCATTGGCAGGCAGCAGTGTAATGGCGTTCTTCTGTGTCATGAGACAAGCTGCTCCGTGACTTCCGTCACGTCTGGTACTGGTACTGGTACTGGTAGAATACAATTTATTTTTTTCAGGTTGTAACGTGCCCCAGAAGCAATGCACAATCAGAGAGCATTTAATACTACTCTCAACTGTGCTGTGCGTTTGGAATTGGGATCTGTTTATCTGTTTGTACAGTGGGTTGACATGTTGAATTATTTAATGAATTATATATGCTCGCATTGTAATCATATGCATTTATTCCTAGATCGGTAAAGTAAAGAGCTCATACCTTGCTTTGTGCTGAAATTATTATTACTTATAATAATTTTTTAAGATAATAGGTCGGACATTAATATACGTTAACGTCAACAGTGGTGATCAATCTAAGTAAACAATCAATGGTTGAGATTCTTTATTTGAGGAAGATAGAAATTTTATGTCAAAAAATTTAATCTCATTTTATTAGGAGTAAGGACATATAAATTAATAAGCTGGAGTTTTTTTATTAGTTCTAACATTTTTATTTCCTTGTTATTAATTGTTTGGATTCATATATTGGATTATTATTTTGTAAAGGCCCATCTCAACCGTTGGAAATTTAAAGGCCCATATAATAGTATAACGGGCATCCTCAATTTGGGGCTTCGACAACCAATAAGAAGACATGCATTCACTATTTTACGTGCATTGTTAGTTAACTATTTGCTCGTCGAGTGCATATCAGATTAGCTATTCATATTATAAAATCATACTAATTTATATTCATGATAAAATTATTTCTGAATCCTTAACAAAATTTGAATTTCTTCAAGATTCGAACATAAATATAACAAATGAGTGTTTTTTTTTTTTTTTTCAAGTTTTGTACGAGGATCCAACATGCTATCATGTACATTATTATTTTCCATTCACATGTTCAGTTATTCAATTATGTATATTAAATTATTTCCAACAGTATTATATAATATAATAGCTTATGCCTTACAATTTGTGAAGACTCTAAACCCAACTAATTACTCATGTACGTACTTATGTCAACATATACAAAATAAAGATGTATTTTTTTATAGACAACTGTTCAATTTAATCGAGCTGTTCAATTTTTACGGATCAAACATTCCTCTTTGTTTATTTCAAAAATATATTATGACCATCCGATCAAAAAAATGAACGATTCATATTTCTTGCGAGTTTCGATCCAAATAAGAATTGACCCAAAATAAATATTGTAAATAAAGAAACAAACAAATATAATGCATTTATTTACTGAAATAGACAGTGAAACGCTACACTACACTGCACTACACCATCATCCTTTTACGCGGATTGCAAGATGCATATGCATTGCCCATCCATACCAGTACCACAGCAGCATTGATTCCTGGCAACCCGGGAATTGACCGTTGCAAAAATATAAAAAAAATATAGAACAAAAAATGAAAGAAAAGAAAGAGCCAGGAAAAGAACAAAAATGGTCTGAAAAGCCAAATGTGTAGCATAGTACTGTTGGAGGGAGGATTTGAAGGGTAAGGTAAGGCAATAAATTGGAGCACAGCAAAAGTTATCTTTTCAGGAGGCTAAAAAATTGGATAGGTCAAGCCTCCCTCAACCCTGTTTGAAAACTGACCCTTTTTAAGAGAAGTGCAACTGTGCAACAGCCTTGCATTTATTGCCCTTATCCTTCCCTTCAGACTTCAGAAGAGAAAAAAAAAAAAATCAAACAAGAGAATCATTAGCCGCTTCAGCTGCTGCACCGACTGCTTGCCTCTTATTACCCTCTTACCAGTATCCTCTTCCTCCCTCCAGTGCTGGTATACTGGATGTACACAGTTTTTCATTAGTTATATATACCAGTACCACACATATGCTGTGTCAGATTCAATTCTGAATAATTATGTGTAAATATTTGTACATCAGACTATTTTGGGACATTGAAAATCATAACTGTTTGACTTAAGTCTCATAATTAAAGAAATAAACAAACATAGAGGCAGATAGAGCACAATCATCTACTCAACTCACTGGTACTAATTTCTCCCCTGGTCCTGACTTATTTTGGATCCTAAGATGGATGGCAATAATGCAGTGCTGGTCATAATTACTGTGATAGAATATTGTGCATGAGCAGCATGACATGATTGAACTTATTTATTCAGATTCAATTTTAAGACTACACTGAAGAGTGAAGAGTACAAACAGACATGTACCTACATGACCACATGATATGATCTTACAAATAGCTAGGGTCACTGTTCTTTTGTCTTATCAACGCCATCATCATCATTATATCATATTTTTTAACTATCAACTTGCTGCACTAGCTGCATCATCAGTAAGTAATTTCCTTCATGTAAATCATGTACAAAGGAACACTAAAGAACCAGTACTTAATTTGGAGGATAATAAAATTTAACAAAAAAAAGAAGCCAACTTGGGAGTTTCTTCAATAAATGCTGCCAAAAAAAATTCTACAATATCAGATTACCAACTTTGCTCATAATTTTAACTTACAGGCAGGATAATTCCAGGTACTAATTAAACTACAAATAGTAAAAGGTTAGCATTCATATCAACCAAAAGAGAACACACTAAAATAATTCTCCACTTCTCCTAAAAGCATATATCAATGGCTTTCAAACCAATTAATTCCAAACAAAAGCCATCTCAGATCACTTTCTCCCGATTAACCTAATACCCTCCAAAAATCCTCACAAAAAAGCACACTAACCAGGTAAAAAGCCGAAAAATTAAGCTGATTTGTACATATAACATGGCATCCAACTATTAGCAATGGTACCCACAAAATCTGGTCACTTGAATGCAGTATCTAGCGACGCTTCACTAAGGTCGCCGGAAAATAGTGCGGAGATGTTGCCAATCTGACTCTGGAACAACGAAAGTTCATCACCGGCAAACTCAAGGTAAATCCGATAGGCCTCATCCTGAGCATCCGGTCCGTCATTCGACCCTGTCGAGTCGTCAATGAACCCAGTAAAACAATTGTAATTTGTACCATCAGTTTCTTCAGTCATCTCGAGTTCGGCCTTAACTTTTGGCGCTATAGATGCATTCATCTTCTTTCTGAATGAATCGCCAATCTCAGAATTCCAAATTCGAAGGAAATAGTCCGTTTCAGCTTGCGTACCATCTGTACTGGACTTGTTATCAGTAGTAGTAGTGGTGATGGTAGTAGAGGTATCGGGTGTGGAGCTTGTGTTAGAGGTTGTAGAGAAAAGGAGCGACTCGCGAGAGAGGCGAGCCTCCGCCTCGAGGCGGGCTGTTTCCCATTGAGCCATGTGGCGTGTAGCAGGGGTTGCACCAGTGGTCTGGGAACCGCCTGATGGTGAGGAGGGGGCGTATGTGTCGGGGTTGATTCCCATTCTACGTAGACGTTTCTTCAAGTGTGTGTTCCAGTAATTCTTTATCTCATTATCAGTTCTTCCCGGCAGCTGAGCAGCTATGGTTGACCACCTATGCATACATTCAAGTAACAGTCTTTAGTGCATCACAGATGATGATTCAATATAAATTAATGGTTTCTTGTATTCCAAACTAAAAAATAATTATATTTATTTATTTATTTTTCAATTTCTTCTTGCTATATGAAATTAAACATTTAAGAACCACCATTTATTATATAACATGTTATATGCAATTCTCAGACTATCATGTACCGAAAAGACTATTTCAAATACTTGGAAGGCTTGGTTAAGGCATGCATCAACAATGCCATCTGAATACCAAATAAAGGTCATATATACTGAGAACCTGACCAAAGATCAAACAGTATAACATGCAACCAGGATCAGAATTCACTATTTTCAGCAATCCAGATGAGAAAAAAAAGAAACAAGTATCATGATGACATGCTTGCAGAGATGTGGATGCCATGCATGGCTATACAATATTTTCATGGAAGGCTGTGGATATAATAAGAACCCAGGAGTTAATGCAAGAGTGCAAAAAGGTAAAGGGACCCAGAAACGGCATTGAATGAGCCAGAGAAGCATTGAATGATATATAATGAGACGGAGAGTGACAATGCAAACAAAGAGGCCATGCCAAAAACAAAGCCAGCAGCAGTCCATGTATGCGATGATCATCGCAACCCAACCCCCAGTACCATGATATTTACGAACCCCGGTCCCCCCCCCCCCCCCTCATCAATGAAGATCACTTGGAATGAAAATTTCTGTACTTTCTAAGTTTTTATATCCCCGATTATATTGATTTTCACTTTTTCAGAAGGCAACAATATGTCAATGTATGTATGTATGTACAGGTTTGTAATATCAGCCAGTAATCAGTATAGCTTTCATTTTTTGACAGAGAATATATACTTTCATATCTTCCAATCAACTGTTACAGGTATAATTGTATACGCCTGTTTAGAATTGTCACTGATCAGTAATAAAATATGTATATATATTTGCATAGACATTCCCTGATTGTTCATGTGCCAGTTTATTATTTATAGTATATAATTGACACCAGGCAGGAAAACAGATTTTCTGTTCTACATTTGACCCATTATATATGAATTTGTCAGCCGAAAATCTTATAACTTAATCAATACATTTCATACCTGTCGGGTGTACGGTGTACCATCTAATATACAAATCCTCATATATTAATCATATATTTGTTACATATATCAGAAACAACATATATAGGAGTATTCTTACTTGTTACCAACAATGCCGTGAAGCTGTATGATCGACTTCTGCTCCTCGTCGGTGAAGGGGCCCCGCTTGATGTCTGGCCGGAGGTAGTTGGTCCACCGGAGCCGACAGCTCTTGCCACACCGGCTCAGACCTGCACAGCACAGCTCACTCAACTAAGTGCTGACCCAAAATACCAATGTCATGTATTAATTCATCATATCAATTCTTTCTTCATTTAATTAATTCTTTGCAAAAGAAATTCCATGAAAATGCAATCATGGCTAGTTATCTATGATGATGTAACAATTGTGACATATATCAACCACGCCGAACCGTAGCTAGGAGTGTAGAATACTAGTATACTAATTATACTATGCAATACGGTACAAGAAAACAGACTCGTTATGGGTTAAAGTACAGTACAAGGTACGTATGATATATTACACTACACCACACAGCTGGAAGTCATTGAAGTTGAAGTGGAGTGGAGTGGAGCACTTAAATGTAACAATTCCATATTTGTAGCTGCTAAGATCAGCTAATCCTCTGGTGGGCCCTCTGATTTTACCAGAATAGCACACCAGTAAATTGTGCAAAAAAAAAACAAAAAGAAAAAGGAAGCACCAACACAATTTTGTGCATGCGCCAAAAACAAAATATTTGCATAAGTGTTGAGAAGATTAGCTTAAAATTATAAATGCATGCATGTCAACCAAACAAATTGTAATGAAAAAAGAAAAAAAAAATGTATTAAATTGATGGTTGTGAATTTTCCTCTCTACTAAAGTTCAGTATATAAAACAAAGCTCAAATTAAACAAGAACAAAATGCAAGAAGAACCCACATTGCCTCAAAACTTTGTTCAACACAAGAAAAAAAAAAAAAAAAACTAAATTGCAAAGTGAAATAGGGAATGCACATATATATGCAGATGCAAACAAACAAAGGAAGATATAATATATACAACAGACCGGCGAGCTTGGGCAGGGAGCGCCAGCTGCCATGGCCATGGGCCTGGATATAGTCGACCAAGATCTTGTCTTCCTCGGGCGTCCATGGTCCTTTCTTCAAGCCCTGTTTCTCGCAGCATGGAGCCCTCCCCATTGATTGCCTCTCTTTCACTCGGAAGTCGGAACAGGGGAAGGGAGGAAGGGGGGAAGAAAGGGAAAGGAAAGGTGTGGCAGCAGGAAATGTGGGATTTATAAGAAGGCAAAGGAGAAGAGGAGAGGAGTGAAGAGGAGTGATGAGATGAGAAGAGGATCACGAAGCAATAATAAATGTGGGGGATTTTATAGATGTTTATATATATATTCTGAGTTTCTGACCTCCACAAGCCTCCCTTCATATATAAAATAGATGAACATCTTCTTGTGTCTACTAAAGCCTGTCTATATGTTTACAGACGTATACAGAATATAATAAATATGTCTGAAACGTAACAAATACGTTTAGGAGTGTAACATATAGATGTGGTTGACGGTTTTTCTATCGATACTAGGTATTACTCTATTATCAAATATACACATACAAGTATACAACAACATAGAATACAAGCAATGTAATATGCTCGTAATCAGGGTCTATTTGTATATCGTTTCCCTTGTCCAAGTACACGCGCATTTATTGCTCTTCCTTCCTGTCTTCCTTCCCCTGGCAATAAACCCAATTTAATATTTAATACAAACTATCACTCTATCAGGCAGAATTTGAATGAATATAAATAACTAGAGTAGACTGAGTAGTGCTGTGTTGTGTAACTTGTGTTGACTGTGTTTGTAGTTTAGTTTCATAGTTTGGTTGTTGAAGCGCGCACGTAAAGAAAGAAAGAAAGACAGGCTCACAGTCACAGACAGACAGGACATGAGTCAATTCAATTCAATTAGGCGCCTGCTTGCTTAGATTTCAGAGCCAAAGATCGAGCATTTTAATATGAGAGAGAGGCGTCCGATTCCGCTGTTATCCTAACCGAGGATAACAGAGTCTGCTTTTCCGCTCGGCACCGTTGGATTAAAATGGATTGATGAGATCTGTTCGAAAAAGCTTTTTTAACTTTAAAAACTGAACTTTTACACTGAATCTGAACCGTTCGGTGTGATCCGACGGTGCCGAGCAGAAAAGCAGGACCCTGTTATCCTCGGTTAGGATAACAGCGGAATCGGACGCGAGAGAGAGATATATGTATACAATGTTTTACCGGTTGTGTTTAATTTGGTGGGAAGATAACAAAAACAAATCTTTCAACTTTCAAGCCTCCTCATTTTAACTGATTTCATATCCTCTGTAGCGCTGCACTGAGTAGCGCAGGATGTGAACCGTTAGATCATCTTAAGAGTCGTGCCGGCTTGAATCTTAAGATGATCTAACAGTTCACATCTTGTGCTACACAATACAGTGCTACATAGGATGAGCACTCATTTTAACTATCCACACATCTATATATATACAAAATCTGTAACTTTCATTTTAAATTACGTAACACTTAACTCAAAATTTCGTAACAACGTAAACACTAATATTGAGCACACTAGATAGAACACAAAACAGAACTAGCAGAGACAATGACAATGTGTCTAGTTAACTAATGATTGCTTTACTCAATAAAGAGCGGTCAGATTAAGTTTTGAAAGAGAGGATCAGGATTCGGGAGAGCAAACAAGAGAGAATGGGCCGAGGAGTGGAGAGGAGAAGAATTGAAGAAAACAAGCATGCAGGGTCTGGGTGGCGGTGTCTTGGATTGTAGTGGTTAAAACTGAAAAGGTTTGACTGTAATTTGTTGGCCCAACCCAAAGCAAAGCAAAGCACAGCAAGCAGACCAGGACATGAACATCTGTATCAGTAATTCAGTATCAGTATCAGTATCACAGGCGTCGATGCCTTCTCTCAGTGACTGTGGTCAGCCTTCCTATTTTGCTGTTCTACCCTTCATCTTTGTTTTTTGTTTTGTTTTTTACCATGTCCAGTCTACTGGTGCTCGGTGGTAGTAGACTAGTAGTACTATTTTGCGGGCACTTTTAATTATTATTATTATTATGGTGTCGTTTCATTTCATTTTTTATAGAAATTTTCTATCAATTACAAATATATATCTTACATAAATATTATACAAATAATTTGTGTAAAAAAAGTAAGACTTGTCAGTTGTCATAAATGTGTCCACTACTTGTCGATCATGTCATATCAAAACGAACGCCTCATTTTATATCAAACACAATTATAATTTACAGTAGTACATGTATTTCGGTGTCTTAGTTAGATTAAAATACTTAATCGTCCTTTTTTTTTGCTTACTCCTTACTCCTTAGCTTCATAGATAAGTCCAAACCAGTGGATTGGGCCCATCATTTAATGAGAAAAAAAGGTACTATAGACTATAGTTATTTTATTCTATTTTTTTGAAACACCTTAAGGCTCACAAATGCATCCGCTAATTGAGAATCAAGGAGAAAAAACCATTTCGAAGAGATACCTAAAAAATTATCTCTATTTTTCGCACTCCCAAAACTACAGCCAAATCAAGCTATTTTGGTAACGTTTTTGAGCACTCTCAGTCCAACTTCTCAAAACCAAAGCCAAATCCAGATCATTCAAATGTATTGGGATCCATATTTTGGCCCAGTTTAAATGTATTGGGATCCATATTTTGGGAATCTGTTGGAGATTGAGGTGAAATTTGCTCCCAAAAAATTTAGGATGACATCCAATATAGGTATATTGAGATCCATTTTTAGGGAGTCTCTTGGAGATACTCCAAGGGTGTTAACTACTTATTAAACGCATGCATAATATAATGACGCAAAAATTTTATATTACATATATTTTGGTATCTTAAATTAAAATTTTAAGTAGCTCTTTAAAGTACTTATTCTAATAGTAGAACTATTGTGAAAACCTTTACATTTCACTTATAAATGTTAATGGTCCAAACTATACTTTAACCCAATTTGTATAAATGTACTCAATAATAACAATAACGCAATTCAGTTAAATTTGTAGTGGCAAATTTGTAATTTCTTTGTTTGGAGTGACAAATTACAAATGAAGGATTAATTTTGAAGTGTGACAAATACACAAATCTCTCTTTTGAGTGTTTTAATTAATCTCTTTCAAATTCCTTTACACAATATCATGTAGAAAATTATGTCTACTCTGTTGCAAACTTTTTATAGTTTCTAATAAATTGGGAGATATATATGCCCCTTACATAATTAAACAGCATACATTTATGGCACCTCACAGGTTCTGAAATTCTGGATATACTGAAAAGGCAATCTGCCTAGCTGACTGCTGAGAACTGTCAAACTGAGAAGCCTCATCAGGAGTAATTTGGACCACAATATGAGACTTTTGGTTCAAAGGGGTTGAAGAAATGTCAGGCTTGGTCCATGGGGTTTGAATCTTATTTAAGCTCAATCACAGTGCATAATGTTAGTTTATATAATAATCAATAACTAGAAAGAAACCCGTCCAATGGACAGCCTTTTAAATTAAAACTGAAACAATAAACTTTTTTTTTTTAATAATATGCAGTAGAAATAGAAGGATAAAATTATAAAATAGAGTGAAGAGTTACGGACTCTCCATCTTAGAAAGGAGTGAGGCCGAAACCTGTCGTGCAAGCACGCTGGCCGGACCAGTAATCGGACAACGAATCAAAGATAAAAGCCATACCGAATTGCAAAGAACAAAAGTGAAAATTGAAAGATATATATTTTTTTTCTCTTTCTTTCGATTACAGTGAAAGGAAAATGGAAAAGTAATCGGACTGGGAGAAACGACGGTGTGTTCAAAGGAAAAGATGTTGGGAGTGGAAAGACAAAAAAATTGAAAAGCCATCGGTTCAATCTGCTGGAGCATGGTGATATTTTTTCTCCATTTCAGAGGTAGATTTGAACCAAAATGGAGAGTCCAATCCTTACGTGTTTTTTTATAGAAGTATAGAAGTATAGATATAGATATTTTGATACCATTTCATATATTCGAAAATGTTGATCTGTACCATTGAATGACAGCCCTTGGAGATGGTACAAATAGATCTGCATCATTTCTTGTGAGACTTAATGCTTCTTTTATTATTCTTCAGCCCAAGACAGCAAAGTAAAGGCCCAAGATTCACATACAATTTCTCATAGGCTGTATACATAAAGGCCCAGCAGATTCTGGAATTTTGGTATTTTACCCAATTTATTGCTTCACTCCTTTGACAACTTTACCAGTACCATTAATGACCTTAATAACCTCTTAATTTTGTTTCTGTCATCACAATCAAGTCCCTGGGTATGTAGTATGTACAAATAAGCAAGGTAGAGAAAGGTGTCTTAGTTTCAAGCAGGACAGATAAGGTGAAAGCTAGGCATTGGTACCGGCTGGTACCTGTGCCAGAAAGGAAACCACAGTGCCAAAATTTAGTGAAAACAAGGACATGGGTCCTAGCCTCCTACAATGCACAACAAAGCTACAGTTCTGGTACCTTGAGTGGTACCATATATTCAAGCAACAGAAGAAAAAAAAGGGAAAGGGGGCAACAGCCAGCCTAAGAACAACCAAGTATCATGCTGGCAGCTGGTACTCATTTGGTACCAGTCAAGGTAACAACTTTGTTTGCTCCTGATGATATATGCTGGTTCAAGGTAAATTAATCAAGGCGTTTAACAAATAAAAACTGCTAGTTTTATCATAACAAAATTTAAACATGGTGCTTAATTAATGCTGAAGAAAAAATGTTAAGTCCGCAGAAAAATAGTGAATAAAGATATTTTTTAACTCAAATTTGAAGGAGAACTCACACAATGCTCTCCATATGAAAGTTCGCTAGTTCAAAATCCGAATGAAGATCTTTCATTGACATATAAAAATCGAGTAATTTAGAGTCTTTAGACACCAATATGTCACAGAAAAGACCCACATTACATCATGGTAATTAAGGAAACCAGATATTTTATTGGGTCTTGAAAAGATCAAGCATTAAACCAGTGTTAAGGTCATCTTCGCTGGACTAAAAATATTCAAGAGATAATTACGTATTGTTCACTCTTTTACTCTGTCAGTATACAACTATATACGAATATATATAATAAATATATCGATCAATTCATAGTTAAAAAAACACAACATGTGTTGAATCTGAAAACGACAATTACATATAATTATCATCACATTATCTTTGTTCCTCTGGATGTATTAATTGATTTACATTGCCTAACTACCAAATCATCATAAAATAAAATCATACTTCTGGTCAGAAAAGTGAACACATAGCAGCAGTGTATGGTTTCAAATCGAGAAGCAACACCCTAACTAGCTTCTGATCAGATAAAACTAAGATCAAGCCACTAAAATTTAAATATTTATAATAGGATTTACAACTAGGTTTCAGAGAGTATGAACTCTTGCCATTAGATCAAAAACTGATTCGCGTAAAAAATTTAAATATAAAAAATTTCATTTTTAGTCTAAAAATGCATAAAGTTTTGATCTTTTGCACTTTTCTAAACCAAGGTGATTTAGAATCCTCGTACCGGTTTCTGTCTCCTTCATGAGTAACTCATAGACCAAGTGGATATTATTGAATCCATTTCAGTTTTCACTGATTTGATGGACTTGTTGACATTCAAGATCAGCATTAGTTAATTAATTTAACAATTTAAACAAAGGAATACACATATAAATAAATGTTATGATGACGATATATAGAGCTAGTACACTATAAACGTTCAAGCTTTCAAAGCCATAAACACAAGTCTTCCCTCTCCTATAAGGCTATAACATAATCTTAAATTCTTAATTATTCCATGGCACTGAATGCATGCCAATTTACAATTTTCTTGTTCTGAACTGGCCAATCAACTGGCGAAAACAAGGCAGAAGATGATAAGACATCCTTTTCTTCACAACAACTCTTGTCTTTATATTGTTCATTGTTCTAATCCATTATTTATCCCCATCAAAATTAATAACTGACCATGTATAAGTAATTAAGCAAGCTTTTTAATTTCTTACAATGCAATGATTAACGTGGAGGAGTCATGGATAAATAAGATATATTTTTCCGGTGGTGAGATTCGCACAGTATATATAATTTAAACAGGCCGGTAAGGTAGAATATATATTGGGTCTTGTTGTATTATATATATTATCAAAGTGGGATATATACAAATTAATAACAAACTTCTCTATATATATGTATTATCTGTTTGGGTTGAGCTGGCCCAAATTAACTAACGAAGCCTATATATATGTTTAACATTGATTAGGTATACAGTACAGCCCGATTGTTTTGAGAATCTTGAGATGGTCAATTATTTGGTATACGAGGTCGTTACTCGTTAGCAAGCTAATTGAATCCGTATATATATAAAAAAAAAAAATAAGGAAAATGCTACGGAATTACATAGTTAGTTCCCAAGTTAGCTTCCGTTATATTATTATTTTTTTTTTGAGACAAGATGAGGGTCGAGCCACTCAAATTTAAATGTCTATAAAAATCTCTCATCCGGGTTTCGAATCTGTGACATCTCACACGGAGAGCATTGTCCACTAGATCAAAGACCCGGTTGTTAGTTAGCTTTGGTTATTGATATCAATTAATAGTATTTAGTGTGCATATTAATTGTTTGGTTGTTGTTTTTATGCATGATAATTCGATTCCATATCCTCTGTAGTGCTGCATTGTGTAGCGCAGGATGTGGACCGTTAGATCATCTCAGGATCTGTGCTGGCTCGAATATCGAGATGATCTAATGGTTCACATCCTGCGCTACACAATGCAGCGCTACAGAAGATGAGCACTCTGATAATTCACTTGTTATACATGCAGCGGCCAACGCAATTAACTGTTAATTGTTGTAATTAACATGTATTTTATTAATTGTTTATTATTGTGCATATTGTGTGTATCGTATATTCAAAGTGTTGTATTTATGCATACAAACTTTCATAATTTGCAAAGTATTTGTTTGAGATTTCTTAAAAATGACTATACAATATTAAAAAAAATAATCAAGTTTTATGTATCACTTTTAAAAAATCTTAACAAATACTTAAAAATTTTTAAAAATGAAAAATTTTTGTATCTCGTAAGGTTTTGATATAAAGAATTTATTGAGCCATATAAATCGAAATTTGGAAGTGATTTGATAGGTTTTTGGAGGTTAAGCTCACGGTATATTTGCTCCTATATATATATATATAGAATTAGGCTACAATAATATGCATATCACGGTTTTACCGTACTATGCGGTCTGTATCTCCGTTTTCGGTATCCAAATAGTCGATCCGAGCCGCCCAACTTAATCTCTGTATCAAAATATACTAGCAAACCAAATTTTATAATTTTTATAATTTTTTTGCTATTTTTAATGATGGAGACAATATCACTATTTTTGTATAAACCAGATCCCTTAGATGTAGTCATTTTCTCCTCATCATTAAAAATAGCAAAAAAATTTTAAAAATTATAAAATTTGGGTTGCTAGTATATTTTGATATAAAGATTAAGTTGAGCGGTTCGGATCGACTATTTGGACACCGAAAACGGAGATACGGACCGCATAGCACGGTAAAACCGTGATATGCATATTATTGTAACCGGACTCTATATATATATATATATATATATATTGTTAGCAAATTATTGATTTTGTTATGCAAGTTGTATAGTTATTTTCTATGCAATATTTTGTATCATGCAAGTTCACATGCAAAGCAATTGTGTTGTACAAATAAATATTGACCTGGTCAATATTTTGGTATCAATGACATGAACTATTTAGTAATGACATGATGAGCTACTTTAGCATTAGTATATCAGCACCCCAAAAAAAAAAAAATAATAAAGATCTTTTCAATGAATGATCGATGAGTCAGCGACATTTTGTCGGTACAATTAAGCACTTCTTTTTTTTTTTTTTTTACTGATTATTCTTCAAGTTTAAAACATGGTAAGGACAAAGTTGAGTTGTGTCGGTAAAAACACCTGTGCTTATGGATTGGGATATTGTAGAATAAAACCTTTTTTTTAACTTAAAATTAATACTTCCAAGGAATTAGTTAATTAAATTTGAAGTTCACAACTTCTCTTATACATAATAATAATAATAATGATTATGTATCTATAGACAAAGTTAAAAGCGATAAAAAAATTTGTATATGTAATTAGAATTTCAAATATTAAATTAGTTTTTTTTTTTTATAAATTATTTGCTATCATCACAATCAAATAAATAAAATTTATTAATTTTAATTAGTTATGTAACTATTAGAATTATTAATTTAATTATTTATGTAATTATATGTTGTAATAATAAAAATAATGCATCACATAAATATACAAGGGTACGTTAGTCATTTCATATTTTAAATGAATTATTATGTAGCTAATTAGTGGTTGAGGAGGCAAATTGTCACAAATTCATTGTTTAGGGGTGCATTTGTCCAAAATAAAAGTTCGAGGGTCAACCTGTCATAAGGTGAAAATTTGAGGACCTCTAGAGTCATTATCCCTTTATTATTATTGCTATTACTATATTATTATTATTATTATTATTATTATTATTATTATTATTATTATTATTATTATTATTATTATTATTATTATTATTATTATAACTATTTTTTTTTTTGATTGACAGTGGCTCCCAACAATGTTATAACTATTATGTTAGACTAAGTTTTTGTGTTCTTATTAGCTAACGTTATTTTCAACTTGATAAAAACTATATTAATAGATCATCCTAAGGCTGGAACTGGTAGTATATATACTTATATTTTACAAGGGCAAGTAGGCAATCATCTTGTTTGTATTTAATTCATTAAAAGAAGTGTCAAAAGAACCTTCTCTGCACAATTAGAAAATAACCCATAAGCATGCTTTAAGTGAATTCACTCACTTTAATTGAAGGTCATTAGGGGGTCAATTCAATGAAAATTACAGCACCTATAGCCACAAAAAATATATATATTAGAGTCCCCATTAACTACATCACTGATTTGATCACTCCAGATTAATTAATTAATTAATCCAGGAACTTTCACCAACAAGCTAGCATGACAAGTCAAATCCTTGATGTTAATGTCATGCATGTTTCTCCTTAGCTTCCACGTGGGTAAGAAAAACACGGTGTAATCTTTAGAGTAGCAGCAAGTAGCGTCCGCCTCTTTTACTTATCCATCGGTCCACCGTAATTTCAATGAATAAATATCGTTTTTCAGTAAACATTTATATCTTTTCGATTAATAGATATCATTTCCCAGTGAACAGATATTCTACGACTTCCAGTGAACATTTATGCAACTGTGATAAGTACATGAGTGCACCTGGTGTATCAAAACTGTGAGAGAGATGGATGGGTGACCTATTTGATAGAGGTGTACTCTACATGTTGTATATTCTTTTATTAGCAAAATGAATGACACAAAAACATCATCGTTATATATATACATTTGAATTTGATGGGGAAAGGAAAGGAAAATAGGAAATCATATATATGGTAGCCAGCAGCCTCAATTTGACCCTTTCAATAAGAGCAGTTGCTATCCATGCACAAACCTTGTGCAATAATATTCCCTTCTGTCGGTCCCTCTTTTTTTAATGCTGCGCTAAATTCCAAGGGTAGGTACACTTATGGGCCCATATATATATATATAATTTTCCAATTTTCTTATTCTAACCCAAATTTGAAGCTTCTATTCTCTATATATATATATATATAGAGGAGGGTTCTAATGCCTCAATTTTTTGTGCCTCAATCATGTCTCCACTTTTTAAATTTCAAATAACTCAAAATTTAAAACTAATTTTTTAAAACAAAACCGTTAGATGTAATCTATATCATTTCATTTATGTATATATAAAAAATCATCAAATTTGAATATTATTTTGTTTGACATCAAGGGCTTAAAAAAATGCACTAATTTGAGCAACTTCTAGACGTTGATTTTTATAACTCATTGATTTATATAAAATGAAACAAAAAAGTGTAAAAATTTGTTATGTGCACATAGAGAATATCATATTGATCAAATCTAACAGTTTTGTTTTGAAAAATTAGTTTTAAATTTTGAGTTATTTGAAATTTGAAAAATTGAGACATGATTGAGGCACAAAAAATTGAGGTATTGGAACCCTCCTCATATATATATATATATATATATATATATATATTTCTTCTTTGAAATTTATGCCAATGCTATTATATTGCTAGTTTGCTACCACATATATATATTGTATTGTTTCGTTGATGGGAAGCAAACAAATTATTAATTGTTTGATAAATATGCTGAAAATGACAGCTCGTTTCTTAATATATGTTCATTATTGTACTGTCAATTTGATAATTAATTTTGTACCCATTGTATGAACATTATTTGCGTAGAATTTTCATGAGGGGAACAAGCAAATTGGTCAATAGTTAGGACTAAATTTAATAGCAAAAAAATTGAACAAACGGTAGATATTATTTGAAGAAATAATTATATATATATATGGACATGAAAGTTGAACTTTTTATATATAACATACTTTGCCATGAATTGATCACATTGGCAATTTATTGATGAACAAATTGATATGGACAATTAATTTACACCTTACAATACTATCATATATAACCAATAAAAAGGAAATTATAAGAAAAAAAAGAGAAGTAGCTAAAAGTGAAGCAACAAATTGCGCTAGCCTAAATTTGATCAGAATTAGCCCCAATACCGCTAATTGAAGAACTCATTCATTGAAGGAAAGATGTCATACAAACCGGCTCCTTCGTTTTCGCCGGCATTCTCTAGCTGTAACAAGAAATCCCCGTAAATGCCGGTATCGAAGAGCCCTGGAACAGAATCACCAGTACAAGATTCATCCAGCTGATGAACCGACGTCGTACTGCTGAACACCTCGCTATATCCGGCCGTATCAAACTGCGACCGAATAGCGCCTTTGGTACTGGTAATATAGTCTGATTCAAGCCAATCAGCAAACATGATCTTCGGCATTTGCGTCTGATGAACCGGCGCAGTGTCAGTGACCTGTGTCATGGTAAGGCTTGAGGCAGGGGAACTCGACTCAGGCTCGGAAAATTCAACTTTTGCCTTTTGGTTGTAGTTTGTTTCGTCGGAGGAGTCTTGTGAATTCGGGCTAGCGGAGTTGTTCGAAGTCGTCGGATTTACTGATGAGTTGCTTGAATTTGATCCTTCAGATTTTTGTACCCTTTTTTTGAGATAAGAGTTCCAGTGGTTTTTAACCTCATTGTCAGTTCTTCCTGGTAGATGCCTTGCTATTTGAGACCACCTGTGTACATACATTGCAAATAATGTTTCATGAGTCATTGTCGACAATGATCAATTATCAATATATAGTCTAATTCTATATATATACATATATTTTACAGAAGTTGGTTATAAAGTTGAGGAATTAACAGATAAAATTGGTAGAAAATATCTGTAACTAATCCATATAATTACTAGGAAATTAAGGAAAAAATAATACAAGAGGGAGTAGTGGGAGCCAATGGGATATCTAGCTAGCTTACACATGTGCCAAGTTGAATAGTTTTTTTTTTTTTTTGGGTAATGAAGATATTAAATGTTATCACCTGACTTTGGATATATAGGGTTATGTTTCTTCTCTAGCATTAAAAGATTATACTTTTTTGGTGAGTAATACGTTATATATGAGGAAAGCCAAGTCTATCATGCGTTGAATTGGTTAAAATATGTATTAGATGGAGTAAATAATTAATAATATGTAGGTAGATATGTCCTTTTGAAGGAAAAATATTTGTTACAAACTTCTTAATGATTAAAATATGAAAATTGCTCGGTTAGGAAGCAACTTGGCAATTCAACAGTTGCATGCCAATTCAAGAGTACTTTATTATTTTTTTTCTTTTGTTATAACATATTAGTACGACGGTATCATGGTTTTAATCTCCTACTTTCTACAAATAATACCTATAAGGTTACGGACTTAATTAATTAATTAATATATAGCTTTACATATAAGTTTATTAATTAAAACCTTGATGTCATTTTCATCCACCCCATAAAAGTCTCAATTACGTAACATCACCAACTAGACTTTCTTTTAGTCCATTAACATATACAACTTTTTCTCAACAAGGTTCTTTTTTCTGTAGCGTTTAAAAGTGTGAAAATGAAATTGGGGGGGCAATGGACAACTACATATCAAGAAAATCAATTATGTGCAACTATTCAAAAAAAAAAAAAAAAAAAGCGACTATACACAAGCCACACTATATATATATCATTCACATGTCAATATATATATATATATGCCCAACTCAATTAAGAATTTTATGAAAAATGTTGAGTAGATTAATGGGATTTATTAATTAAGATGTGCTAATTAAAAATGCACTCACTTGTTTCCAAGCATTGAATGAAGGCTCATTATCTTCTCTTCCTCTTCTGGTGTAAACATGCCATGCTTGAGACCTGGCCTAAGATAATTGATCCATCTCAACCGGCAGCTCTTTCCATTACGTTGCAATCCTGCCCAATTATACAATTATATATAATATAATTAATAATTGAGTCACTAATTAATTAACAGTTTCAGCACTAATTTAAATTAACTAATTCTCACATCTCTACCTGTTCAAATATCATTTAACCAAATAATGGTTACCCTGTTGGCACGATTATAACGCATAATAATTGGGTCAGGAATGTACACTATTTGCACACAGTGCATTGATTGCACATAAACAGTTACATTTGACCATGTAGAAAATGGAGCAACAATTCAAGCCACTCTAAACGTAATTTCCATTAATGCAGGTAGAATTTGAAAAAAAAAAAAAAAAAAAAAAAAGCTGCTGAATTTGTGCAATTGAGCTACAAACCAACTTGACAAAATCAGCCATTGGACTCAAACACACACAATTAGGAAGAAAAATGGAGAATTGTGAGTGCAACTCACCGGCATTAACCGGAACGGCACTCCAGCAAACGTGGCCGTGGCGAACAATGTAGTCCCGTAACCGCTCGTCCTCCTCCGGCGACCACAAGCCTTTCCGGTAGCTCACCTTCGGTTTGTCGCAGCCCTTGCAACCCATGCCCATTTCCACTGTTGGGTACTAGCTACTACTAGCTATGCTCAATTGGGTTGGTCACTTGCTATGTGTTGAGAAGGTTGAAGAGAAGAGACAGAGACAGAGGTGAAGAGGAGTGTGTGTGCCGACTCTAAGTTGGTGCCGTGTGAGCTCCTCTTAGGAGGTATAAGGATTTATATAAAAGCTTTGATCTTTGCACTCAGATAAAATGTTCTTCTTTTCTTAATTTATTAATATTATTATATCTTTATCTTTATCTTTATATTAGTATAATGGACGTACATAAAACAATTAGAGGAATGAGGGGAATGTTGAATTTTATAATTATGAGTTTGTTGTTCAAAAGGAATAATAAAAATAATGAATTGTGTCATGGGTTATATATTGTTTCTGAATGCCTCACATAACAATGATGATAATATGATATACATATGAGACCAATATCCTCTGTAGCGCTGCATTGTGTAGCGCAAGATGTGAACCGTTAGATCCTTTTATAATCTGTGCTAGCTCAAATCTCGAGATGATCTAACGGTTCACATCCTGCGCTACACAGTGCAGCGCTACAGAGGATGAGCACTCCAATTATTGTGGCGGCGCAGTTAATAATAATAAAAGGGTTATTTTTTTTTAGTCTACATTTTAATTAATGACAGAGGTTAATGATTGTCTAGTAATTAACATAGATAAACTCTCTTTTGTTATTCTAACTACGCACCTTATTAAATAGATTGAGTTATCATAACTACCGGAACTTGATAAGGTAAAATAATTAAGGTACCTAATGTAATTTAAGGTCATTCATATGACCTAGTTAGATACAAGAAAGGGATACGTATTTTTATAAACAAACAATATAAATTATTAAGATGATAATAACATTTATAAACCGTTAAACTCTAAGTATGGACAGACAAGTGCTCTTCTGATTTTTAAATTAAATAGATATAATAATATATTGATATATATTTTTATTTTGAGCCAATCCCAACTTTTATTTGACTTCATCTTAACTTTTAAATAAGAGGTACTGTAATAAATATTTTTCTCAATGTTATTTTGATTGGATGGTTTAATGCATTTTCAATGGTATACAGCTTTTTTTTTTTTGGGAATTGGTCAGAGCTTCGTACAATAAATTTATATTATTCTTAATGATAGTGATACATTGTAAATTGTAAACTGTAAATTGAATTTAAGAATTTTGACTTGTCTCGTCTAACTTATATAATTCTATAATTCTCCATAAAACTTACGACCAGCACTTTTAATTAGTCACTCTTGTTCCAAAGAAATTAACCGAGTTCTTAATATAATTAACAAGCGTATATTACATATGAAAAGGTAAACAAAAGACGTTCTTACATATGGTACCATTTTTCTTTATTTAACTTTATGTAAATTTTAGTAGAACCGTCAATTTTTCAAGGTCAATCACTTGTCAATCATTTGTTAGTGAAAAGGTAAATGTGTTAATTAAACTAAAGTTTAGTAATAATATAGTTATCACTTAACAACATGTATGACTAGTAAATACTAAATAGTACTTCTTAGAAGTCTTAGCCGTTCCAATAGTAAATTCTTCGGTGGGGAGATGCGGTACCCTAGCTGTCTCTCCTCTTTTGAAGCCCTAGCCGTTCCAATAGTAAATTCTTCGGTAGGGAGAGGCACACCGCCTCTCCTCACCACACTTCTTCTATTTTACTTCTACTTTATTGATTTCCTTCAAGTTTTGTTGGTTCGTCAATGCTTTGTCCGTTTCTTCGTCCGTCTTTTCGTCGCTCCTTTTGTTCTAAGAAGGGTCTTTTGTTGTTCTTCATTTAAAAGAGTTATGTCATGAATCACTCGAGAATGGATTTTGCTCCTACTTCAACAAATGGAAAATGGTGTTTCAAGAAATGAAGATTTATGGAGTGCTTAGCAAGTTTTTCAATCCTTTCAAAGACGATGAATCCATCACAACCAAGACGGTAACTTTAAAAACGGATTGTGTGCTTCTTCAAAATTTGTCTCTCTATGTTAGTTAATCGGGACAAAATTAATTCTATAATTATTGTAGAAGGTTTTGGTTGATATTTTGTGTCTTTTGTATTTAGATCGAAAAACAATTTTATTTTATCTTTTCGTGGATGTAACCTTTTAAGTGAATGAAATTAGTTGCCTACGGACCTTGAATGTTCAAAAAAAAAAAAAAAATGAAGAAGATATAATTAAAATCTCTGGATGATTTGAAGACAATATCAAATTATGAATAATATATAAATGGATTTGAATTTCTCCACTTATTTTTACCATTGCTTGTACTATGATACTACTTTTCAGCTCAATAATGCTAACTTTAAACACATTGAATGAAACAAAAATTGTTATATTATTTTCCGAACAATCTTTATGTGTATTCATTTCAGAGTGAGGCTACCATACTATTAATAGTACATAATGACCCGTACTAGGTTCTATATTATGATTTTTAAAGTTCAAATGATCGATCCAAACTGCGCAATGTGATATCCATATGTTAATATAGTTTCAGACCAAATTTTAGATTTTTTTTTAATTTTTAACTATATATTTTGATATATAAAAAACCCACGTTTTTGAATAGTCTATAATGTTTATATTGAGTCATTTTCTAATTATCTAAAAAAATAGTAAAAAAGCACTAAAAATTATAAAATTTAGTCTACAATGGCATTTATATATGGAGATCACATTGAGTAGTTTGGATTGATTAATTGAACTTTAAAAACGATAATATAATGCCGTAGTACGGACCACTTTGTACTATTAATAGTACCGTAGCCTCACTCTTCATTTTAATTAATAGCATATTCATATATGAGGAGGGTTCTAATGCCTCAATCATGCCTCTACTTTTTAAATTTCAAATAACTCAAAATTTAAAACTATTTTTTTAAAACAAAACCGTTAGATGGAATCCATATCATTTCATTTATGTATATGTAAAAAATCATCAAATTTGAATATTATTTTGTTTGACACCAAGGACTTCAAAAAAATGCACTAATTTGAGCAACTTTTAGACGTTTATTTTTATAACTCATTGATTTATATAAAATAAAACAAAAAAGTGTAAAAATTTGTTATGTGCACATAGAGAATATCATATTGATCAAATCTAACGATTTTGTTTTGAAAAATTAGTTTTAAATTTTGAGTTTTTTGAAATTTGAAAAGTTGAGGCACAACAAATTGAGGCATTGGAACCCTCCTCTATATATATGGGCATTGAAAATTTGCAAAACAATATCTGATAAACGTATGGCCAGTAGGGGTTCCAATTGTTTACAAGTTAGCCCTATAATTAATGTGAACATTCTGAGAGCATGTTTATTTTTTTTTTCTTTTGAAGTACCAACAAAAAATCCCGGTATAACATAAGCAGAAGATCTAGAGAATCGAATTTTAGATAATATATAACGATGGGTAAGGAAAACAACTATTAAAAGTATGTAAAAAGGCTAATTAAAGAACATTTAGAGTCCAAATTAAACAACAGTAAATTATAAAGTATAGTTAATGAATATTAATCAATTGGTGATTAGGTACATGAGTGCCTTGTTGGAGATGCTAACCCTTTTTCGGTGTAGTTTGTTTTTCTTGCCGGATTGCGTTCTTATTAAATAAATAAATAAATGGGGTCTCCTATATATATATAGTCCTCCCATATATACTTTTCTCTTTTATAATGAAATCTTTCTTTGTCTGCTATCTGTCTAATAAATTTAATGAATTTGGTAATTAGGGATTAATTTCTTGCTTGCACTCGCTTTCAAACACATGAATTATAAGACAATATAATCATAGAATAAAGTTTGCAATATATATACTTTACAGTTACGAATCTGTTGGTGAAAATTAAAGCACCAACCTTTCGTCCCATCTGCTGGTCATGTTGCTCTGTAAAATCTACTAAATAATAATTAGTGAACTCGGTAGTCAAATAAAAAGCCAATAAACAGAGAGAACGTGCTTAAAAGCAACAACCTCAATCAGACTGCATGGCTGCTTGAAAAACAAGCAAATATTAAAAAAAAAATGAAATCACAAAATAAGAAAAAAAAAGAGTAATACCTAGAGTCCATAGAAAAACCGTCCATAGCGTTCATAAGTTACATTTCAGAATGTATTTGTTATATTTCGAGATGTATCTGTTACATTCTTTATGTGTTTATAGATGTATAGACAGTTTTTCAATAGACGCAAGATGTTTCTAAAAAAAGAACATAGGAAAAAAGAGTTAAAAATTGAGCGTGTAGCATGCTAATTTTTTTTTTATAGAGAGACACTGCATGATATTACTCAATGCATTCAAATGTTGGCATTATTTTCTATTTGAGGTGCCAATTGTTCTTCATTCATTGCAATTTGCAAAGTTATATATGTCAACTCTGTCCTTCTATACTCTATACTATTTGGTCAATGCATATGCACCGCCAATGCACTAAATTAATTCCCAGCCTCATCCCAATTATCCCCATTTCTACAATAACCAACTAAAACCCATCCCCATAGCAAGTCAAATTTCAGAGAAGATATTCTATAAGACTGCATTATAGAGCAAGCAAGCTGAATAGCTGATGGATGGATGATGGGATTTCTTTTTTATTTATTCACGTGTTGGGACTGGCAATGCAAATTATGTATGCAATGCCTGATGAAATTAAAAAGGCATATCATTTCATATTTTCATATCATGTCATGATGGCTTGGGCGATGGAGTCCAACTGCATACAGTTTGTCGTCCAATTAAGAGAGAGTTATATATGCATTACAGACAAGCGTGAATTGTAGAAGCCTAGAAGGAATTCGCTAACCGACGCGGGTTTCCTTGGACTGGGCCATATATACATACATACTCTTCCTCTTCCTAAAATCACATGTGCTGCTATATATTCCATTTAGAATAACAGGACCTACTTCTCCATTTCTGGACCGTTGGATCAAAATCTACGGATGAGAACTTTTCAAAAAGGTTCCCTATTATCTAAAGTCGGTCGATCGTATCCGTCCGTTTTGATCTAACGGCTAGGATAAGAATAATAGATCTTATTATTCGCTAAGAATAACAGCAGATAAGGACTCATATCTATCTTCCTCAATTTCCTTGTGCTCCCAGCTCATGCTCCGCGTGGCGCCTCTTTTTATCCATCTCTAGGCTCTAGCTCACCTGGTGCTCGTGCTGCCGGCTGTTGGTTTGGGTGCTGTTTTGCTAATAATTGCGTTCGTCGACTATCGAGTTTTTATTTGGCGATTTTCAACGAGGACATGTTTGTTTGCCAAAGAAAAGAAGAGAAGAGTGTTGGTTTTCTTTATTTTTCTTTATTTGGTTTGGTCAATTTGTTTTCGTTGGCCGGCCGTCAATTGTTACCTCCTTGGTGTTCTTTTTATTTAATTTTTTTTTTCGGCTTGAGAATTATGGCTCAATTATTTTTTTTAAGATAAAAATGAGGGTCAAATAACTCAAATTTAAATGCTTATAAAAGATCTTCTATCCGGGTTTCAAATTCGCGACCTCCAATACGAAGAGCATTGTCCTTAACAACTTATAAACCAAAGACTAGTTCTTGACTCTCAATTCATATTTATAATATTATTTTATTGTATTTAACATGGAATTCAAAAAACTGAGATTATTTAGTTGTAACTTGTAAGATGCTGAATATATACAAATTTAAACAGTGAAGTTTGTGGCAAAATTAGCATCTAATGTCAAAGAAAATAATTTGTGTGATAAAATAAAATTATTTCATTTTTTTTTCATATATAGTGAAAATATAGAACACAAATAAATGTCACGTTTAAATGTCTAATTATTGGATTGGTCTTGTGTTTGTTCTCGTGTCATATGTGTGAAAAAATAATTTATGATTTCATATTTTACATTGTATTACATAAAGTGTAAAAGAAACGATCGATTCTACATTATTATTATGATAAAGTACTCATTCTTATATATGCACTCATTTTTCACACTTTGTTATATATAACACGAACTTCAAAAATTCATATAATTTTATGTTCAAACATATAATGAAAAGGGATTAATAATTGATTAGACTTGTTATTCCAACTTTTTAATTTTTATATACATGTGAAAAAGTAAAACAACGACATTTTCATATCATAACAAATTTTGTTTGTAAAACCTACCTCTTCAAAATATTGCTATTTTTAAAGTTTTATATGGATTACTTTGAAAAGAAATAATTTGTGAATTTTTAAGTATGGTTTCGTATGTGACAGAGTTAATTACTCTGATATTGTTATTTTTCTCCTCCTTCCAACCAAAAAAAAAAATAATAATAATAATAAAATAAAAGAAGGTTGGACCATTTATCAAAAGATGATCCATTACTGGATCATTAAATTCAAAGGAACAGATTGAGTTTGGTACAATGGTACTTGGGATAGGAGAGTCCTACACTTCTAGTCTCCTTTAGTCCATTTAGGCATGAAAATTAAGAGCCCCAAGATAAATAATTTCAAACCAAGTATAGTCAATTAGTCATGCAGTTACTATTCTCCGGAGGAAGTAGATACATTTTTTTTTTTGGACAATAATTGACAATTTTGAAAATAGTATTTTTTTAAAAAAATGAAAAAAAAACATTAAAAATTGTCAAAAAAAAGAAAAAAAGTTTATCAAAGCAATGTTTAACTTATAGATTGATTATTTTTTTCAGATTATATTCAATTAAGTGACATTTGATAGCTCTTCAAAAACCTGTTAAATTACAACCGTTAAAAAATATATAAAATTTTAATAAGCCATCAAACAATATTCCAATTTATTGAAATTGAAACACTATCAATCTATAAGCAAAACAAAACATCCATAATTTTTTTAAAAATATTTTTAAGACTTTTTATGAATTTTTTATAATTTTTAAAAGTACTGTTTCTTAATATTGTCAAGAATTAATAAACAACTAAACAAGGTATCCCCACTTTTTTCTTTGTGAACAATTTATGTTCTTTGAGTGACCATCTCTAAGATTTCAATCTACTGTGTTCCAGATTGTCGCATGCGTAAAACATTCCTTAATACTGTTCTAAACAACTACGTAACCGCTAGAATATTCAAATGGCTCGTATCATTGATGGCACATTGTTTCTTTTGATTCCGAAATTCTGATTTATATATTTGTAAATGTTGTACGTATTATTAGTTAGTGTGATCACGAAAATAAATTCCAAACAAAAATCGTATTTTTTATATTTATTATACGCATGAGAGCTAGATTGATGATAATATTTAAGAATTTTACCTATCGCGCGTGTATATATTCCCAATATCAGATTAATTTAAATAGAATTACAACCCAGGCAAAACAAATAAATAAATCGACTATCCACAAAAACATTATGAACATAATGTGTTTTTCATAAATAACAGGCAAGAAATATACTGTAAATTTTCAGCAAATAAAATTAAAAAAATTTGTTTTATAAAAAAAAAAAAATTGATACAACTACAAAAATAGAAAAATGACGAAAAATTAGAAAAATTAAAATACAAGCAGACATGCAACGACCAGAACCCATATCCTCTAAAATAATTCAATTTTTGGATTAGTTTAATTACGTCCACCATTCAAATAATCGAATTGACAGGTGCTAATAGAAGTGATCGATACCTTCTATTAAAGTTTTCTCAAAAAAAAGATACCTTCTATTAAAGTACTGAACTAACCGTCTCTTTTCTCATAGTACCAAGTAGTGTGCACGGTGATGCTCACGGCTCACCTATCTACTGTATTTTAATTAACATATAATGTTTTTTTATTTAACATGTATATATTTCTGATTAATAGATATTAATATTCAGTTAACAAATATATTATTGTATTTATATGTATTTATAGTTACTATATATACACTATGTCAATCACTCGAGTGATTTGTTAGACACACGAAATGGTGTAAGGGTGGATAAAAATAAAAGTGGACAACACATGTTTCTCTTTGAATAAATCATAAATGTATCATGTTCTCTCCAATCAGGTCATCACCCATCACAAATTGGAACAATCCTCCATTATTTTCACTGAGTATTGCTCATCCTCTGTAGCGCAGGATGTGAACCGTTAGATCATCTCGAGATTTGAGCTAGCACAGATCTCGAGATGATCTAACATCCTGTGTTCTGCGCTACATTGTGTAGCGCTACAGAGGATATGGAATCATTTTCACAAGAGGTACAACAAAACTGGCCTGAGCCGACTTGACAAACCTGTCCGAACTCGATTTGATTGCAAACTTACTTGAACCTGACCCAAGATGACTTCAAATCTAATATGAACAACAAATCAGCAACCCAAAACTCAACCCGACTTGACCTGAGAAAACCTAAGACTCGATATGAACAATAATTAGGCAATTTGAAACTCGAGTGGACCCAGCTTGAACACGACAAAAACTAGAGACAACCCTAGATTAGAGACCCGAAACCCGACACTACCCTCGATACCTTAGATAACCTGAAACCTGATACGTACAATCCAATTTTTAATATGGAACTGTATACATCTCAAGACAACATGAGATAAGACAACTTGAGATCACATCTTTGTTACTTGAAAAATTCAATTGCTTAAAACTTGACCAGACTCAAAACCCAACGCACACATTCACACTGCGATCGATAAAAGGCCACACTTGTTGACTCAAACCAGACTCGACCCGATCTAACCCGCAACCCAATGAAATAACGATCATTTCTGACTCGACCCGACTCGGTCGACCATGACCCGATAAGAAGTCTACTATTGCTAACATGGAACCCAAATTGACATGTCACCCGAAAATCCCTTCAGTCAAACCAACTCAACCTAGCCAGATCCGGAGCCGACCCGACTCCACTCGATTACCACCTCCAAGTCTCACCAATAAAAAAAAAACATAGCATAACCCATATTTCGCTAGGTTCCCATGTGCTCATACCAGTGTAATTAAGACGATTAGTACCGGGCAAGTTCGCTATTGTTTTTTACGAGGGCATCGTAGTGTAACATTTTACGAGTAAAATTACGTACAAACGTTCAGGAGTTTATCAACTCCTACATTATAGTCGTCAATGTTTGCAACACTTCTGTCTAGGAAAATTTAATCTCATAAACACTTTGAGGCCTATTTAAAGGGGCTTAATTTATTCTTTCGTATCATCATTTAATCCAAATCATTCTATCACCTCTCCTTTGGTTGCTAATGCAAGCTCCTCAATGATTTGGAGTTGAGGGTTGTACGATTTAGTGATCTAATGGTCCATACAAGTTTCTGTCATGTCGATTTTTGTTTCAAATGGAAACATGTTGAGTGTAGTTGATGTAAAGTTTTTCCTTTAATAACCTCACTAACCAAAAAATTTCTCTCATGGTTGAACAAATAACTTATTTTCACAAATGATCTGAACTCGAGCTGACATACAATTATTTCTCCTCCTTTTTTCTTGAGTTTCAGACGACACGATCCAACAACTCTTACTCACGCATTAAAATTATAGGACTTATATTTGTAAGTGATTTTTTTAATAAATTGACTCAAAAATTTTAATAAGCTCTTACATTGTTTCAGAATTAACTTATATTATATTAATATTTTTTCTAAAATTAGTTAGAGATTCTATTCTCAACATTTTCATAAGTTGGGACAAAGAATATAAATACTTTTTTTTCCTCTAATTTTACAATTTTTATTAGCCCATTACATTTTTTTTGTGAGCCGTGTGTGCTATTAAATGGGAGATTCTTGAAATATCAGATATTCAGATGTAGAAAATTTGCTAAATTTTGTTAAATCGCGCCTCTCTACTATCTCTCTACATTGGTAGCTGCTACCAATATTTCGAAAAAAAATACAATCTTTCTCTCTCCTGATTTCCTTTTTTTTTTTTTTTTTTCTCCTGACTGTTTTAATTAGCCCATAACATTTCTTTTTCTCTCTCATGATTTTTTTTTCTTTCTTAGCTACATATTGAAATTTGAAATTAACCTGTTCAACCTCGAAAGTGCATTATTGTTTGTTTACATATATATGTGGTAATGAGTTCGATTGAATCTTCTGACAGCACATATTAATCTAAATATCTAATAGTTAATTTGATTGAGGAATCTCTTATAAATATTTAAAGGTGAGATTCCTCTGCTATTTGAAATAAAAAAATTAGATTCCTCTGCTATTGGAAATGTCTCTCTGACAATTTGTTTACTAATTACGGAGTCAATGAAAAAACAGTGATAAAGTCATGAACTTGTGCTTCCGGAATATTTCGTATTCGAATTTAATACAAAATTTTATAATAAGAGAAACATTGTATAATAATTAGTAAGTGAGACCTGATTTTAAAAACTGTATATATACTTTTTAAATTAATTATAACCAACTTGAAAATACATTTTACTAAGCCCAAATGCCACTGTATAACAATATAATGTATTGATTTTTAAATGATTTTTTTTAGAAGATGAAGAATAAACCATCCATTTTTTTAGCATTCTTAGAAATAATTTAACTGACTTTCGAACCTATAACTTTCTACGCAGAGGATATTAATTTTCTTTATAATTCATTATTAGATATTAAAATTGATTATCATTAATTGAGGAATTCAACTAAAATTGAATTGGTGTGAATCTCATTTAAATTGATGCATTTTACAAATCTGTTGACATGTTGTGAACTGAATTAATTAGACTGTTTTGTTTCCTAATAAAATTACATCCGTAAAACACATTTTGAACATATATTGGTTAGATTATCAGTACAGAATATAATCATTCGAAAGTCTGGTAAAGAATATGATGAATATATTTTTACAATTTTTCTAGAGATTGTTAAAGATGTAATCAATATCAATTAAAATGCTAAAAATTAGTGGGAGATTTATATATTTGCCACCCCAAACATAGAAATGAGAAAAATGCCACACTAAAGTTTTGGTTTAGAAAAAGAGGATGGATCCATTGACAATAGCTATCTTGACAATGGGGTTTTTTAAAAATTTGTAAAAATTCATAAAAAAATCTTAAAAATAGAAAAAAAGTTTGCGGAAGTATTGCTTAACTTATAGATTGATTATGTTTCTGAGTATATTTAATTTAAGCGACATTTGTTAGCTCTTCAAAGATCTGGTAAATTATAACTGTTAAAAATTGCACAAAATTTTGATAAGTCATTAAACGATGTTCAAATTTATTAAAATTTGAAACACTATCAATATATAAGTTAAGTAATACATCCATAAACCATTTTTCATTTTTAAGATTTTTTTATGAATTTTCATATATTTTTAAAAGTCCCATGGTCAAAATTGTCAAAATAAGCATTGTAAATGGATCCCTCATCTCAGTGAAATGCCACTCCAAACTAGTGTAATTCATCAATTTGTCACCTTTTGTGTATAGATATGAATGTTTCCTATCAAACATAACAAAATTTTTTACTGACCGAAATACCCATCTCAAATCTGACTCGACTCGAAAAACCTGCCCAACCCGACCTGAGTTTTTCAGGTCCGGTCATATTTTGCCAACTCTATTCTCGGGTCATCTCGGGTTTCGTGTTGTTCATGTTCGGGTCACTAGGTTCCCGGGTCATCTCAGGTTGCAAGTCGGGTCGGGTTCGAGTCAGTTTGATTTTCCCTGAAACGCGAGTCGGGTTGGGCGGGTTTTTCGGGTCAGGACAGATTTGAGATGGATATTTCGGTCAATAAAAAATTTTGTTGCGTTTTGAAAGGTAAAATTCATATCTATACACAAAAAGTGGCAAAATTTATGAATTACACTAGTTTAGGGTGGTATTTTTCTAAATCCAAATTTTAGGGTGTCATTTTTCTCATTTCCTCCCAAAATTAATTAGTAAGACGTACGACAGATGATGAAAAAGCAAAAAAAAAAAAAAAAAAAAATACAACGGGCGATTGAGGCTTGTTTCTCTCAAGTGGGGCTAATAGCTAAAATAATAATAATTGGTGGTGGTCAACATATTTAAACTGAATATTTCAAATCAAATAATTTAGTTAAAGAGAAATTATCTTTGTCCCCTTAACTATCCCCTTATTTATCACCAAAATAAATTGGTAATATTTTCTCTTTCTTTCTCATACTCTCATAAATTTTGAGTGATTTTTTTTTTTTTATTCTTGATCTTTCTATTGTATATATATAAGTGTTTTGTTCGATTGAGGCCGTGAATTGCAACTGGTAAAAGTGATTTGTTATATTTGAAAAAAAAATTTTAATTAAAAATGTATTGGGGTGTGGTTAAGGAGGTTTTTTAAGAGCTGTAATTATTAACTCTCTTTAGCTAATTAATCGACACCTATGAGTTTCATTGCTCGACCAAAAATAAATAATTGGTATATACTATATATATATATATATATATATATATATAATTAATCTCATCATCATATATATTTCAATATTATCCGTACAAACTGATTGATACCGGACCATTCTCTCTAGTCAGTGGTTGACCCTGCTGCCAAGTGACAGCTGCCAATTATATTAGCACCTATATATATGAATATATCCGATTGAGAGAAAAATTTATATGATATATCCCACCAATATATACTGCTGGAAAGGAGACATGACAGTCTATTTTATTATCTGTGAAGATATTAATTGTACCAAATTGTTTGTGCCAAACTCCCCATTGTTCCATGCTGGTTATATATATATAATTCCATAATTTTGCTATATTAATTATGAAGTGTTAAAATTTATTACTTTTAGTCTTTTTACGTTGGAAAAGTTTTCATAATTTCTGAGCTGGGTCAAGCAAGTCCAAAATGAAAATGATAGCATAAAGTTAGAAAATGACAACCCCAAATATATATTATTATACCCCCAATAGCGAACGAGTACGTAGAAATCTTGATATAGACGGCATGTTTTAATTGACAATTTCACACAAGTTGTATACAATTAATTTAGAAAAGCCAAAAATTATACCCATTAAAGTAATGTTTTTAATTATTTTTTTTCCATTGGCAGTTTGACTTCCCATGCCTTCTATTGTGTTTTTAATTATTATTTTTTTTTTGCATTGGCAGTTTGATCTGGTTAAGGAAAAAATAAACAATTTTTTTATGTATATTACGTAAGCTGATTGTGTCGTGATATTTTGTTTGAATTCTTCGATCTTTGTCTCTTAATTTAATTACGATTTAATATGTAGCGGACTACGATCGTAATTTTTTTTTTATCTTTTTTAAAAAAGAATGAACGCACCGTGAGTGTTCACTTGTCAATTCTTGACTCTGCATGAAGGGAAAATTAATATTTTACATATAATTAATTAATCCCAAGGAGACTAATTAGATTATACATATATTATATATATATGCAACTTGTCAAATGTACACGTTGATCCTCTCAGAAAATTGCTCGTTATTATTTTCTAAGAACAAGTTATAAATGATAATTATATAAAGTACTTCAAATTATAATTATTTTTAGGGTGCGGCAAGGTTCAAATTGTCTTAGTTTTTTTTTAAAAAAAAAAAAATTTGAATGCCAATACCGCAGAATAATTTGTATTATTATTATTCATTAATTTACCATATTTTAAAAGAAGTTAAACTGAGCTAAACACGATCTGATCGTACCCAAAATGATTCCTGACTCTAGGCAATTTCGACAATTGTGGACACAAAATTGGACTCATACCCCTGAATGAACACTATTTTCTAATTAAATTGATCTGACGTGATCCAAATCCGACCCGTGTAAATATACATAAAAATGTCAAAATATAGCTTAACCCGACTAACCAGCCCTACCCATCTAGACCCAACTTGTGATATGATACTCCTCTATCAAATCGTTCCGACCCAATCCGATTCGTACGTCGGAACCCGAATCACCCGCCCAATTTGTCACCTCTCAATGACTGAAATCGTGAATTAATTCAGAAGATATTTATCAAAATGAAAAGTGGAGATTGGGATTATCTATCATCACGTCCGTCACAACTGAAGTTCTAGAGATGTGTCTAGACTCTCTAGAGTCATATAATTAATCCATCCATTAAAAAAATTCAAAGTTTTTGGATATTTTGTTTCATATATGGGAGGGATTCTTCATCTTCTGTATATACGTATAAGAGTAATACCTAGAGTACGTAAAAAAAAGCTGTCTATAGTGTCTATAGGTTACATTTCGGGATATATCTGTTACATTTTATAATGTATTTGTTATATTACATACATGTTTATGGACGTACGTATGTATGAAATATTTTTCAATGGACGCAAGATGTTTCTCTTACAAGCCAAGCTAGCTGTTGTGCTGCGTCGGCAGTATATACACCAGCAGCGTATCTCCAAGGCATATATATTTCTGTCGGTCGGTCGTCTACGTACGTTCTTCTAACTAGAGAATTTCTTGCTAGTTACTCGGAAGAACTATGATTGTCAGTTAGCACCTAACTACATGATTTATTAGTTTATAATAAGGGGGGCAGCCTGTAATAACGACTACAATTATATACAAATGCATAATTAATTAAATCAATTCCATCGATGCTTCAGTGAATGAGACAAGACTAATGGAATGAGAATGACATCCATGCAAATTGAGTAATTGGGTCCTCTCCTCCTCAATCGGCTTTTTTTTTATAAAAATACTGAAGAAAGGATAGACTAATTAATATATAATTATAGACAAATATTTTGTTATGTATATATGTATGCCACAAGTCCATGTAGAATTAATTGGGTCCCGGGCTTAATTATGCACGAAAGAAGATGCTTGATTGACAGCTAATTAAATAGGATTAGGGATGAATTGTTAATTAATTACGTATTGTAGACAAATACATCCGAGGGAGGGAGGAGAGTGACCAAATTTATTGGGGGAGTTTTTATTTTATACTGTATTGTATATTAATCAAACATATTTTAGTGTCCATTTTAATGAAATTTGAGGCTTCATCCTCATCTCTTATTAAAAAAAAAAAAAAAAAATCTTTATATAAAGTCACGTCAGATACAATAAACTAATTCTCTATATTTTTTTGAAAATTTTTATTTTATTTTTTTTGGATTTTTAAAAGTAACTATCAAAAATTAATAAACTAACCAATGTTCATGAGTTTGGATAAATATATTTTTTTTGGGTGTAGACGTGGTTAATTAATCGATTGAACAATTATTAGAGGCCGGCAAAGAGTTGACAAGCATGTGTGCACTATATCTATATGCATGGAGCATGGTTTTTAAAAAGGGAAAAGTTACCCAAATTTAATAATTAGTACTGTTAATTAATTGACTGACTTAATAATGGAGACAACCATAGCTTTTAACTGATTTTATCATATGAAGGGAACAATTAGTGACGAAGGATTTTTGCTAATGAATCTAATCTAAGACAACTAACCATCCAAATAAATGGCAAGAGAATTAGTATAGTGATGGAGCGATTAGTGTGGATCACACATGACACAACTATATCTGTATATCTTATCATATATTCATTTAATTTCTTTTTTAGTTTTCCCCTTTTCCTTTCCTTATTCATCATGTCTCTCTTTAGCTTTATTTCTTTCTACAAAGTTGTCATAATGATCATGGTTTGTGATCGATTTAGTGGAACTTGGGGCCCGACCCCATCTTTTTCTAAAAGAAAAAAAAATGATTTATGGAATGTGTACAGTTCGCAATTAAAGTTTGTTATTAATAGTGTTGTTCTAGAATTTAGGATTTTCTTTTTTTTGAGGAGTTGATAGAAGCTACCAACTTATTAGAATTTCGGATTTTCAGAAATGGATATGTGTGACACAATTTAACCCATGATGACCTCATTTTGCCGAGTATATATGTTTTCAAAGGATTTGAGGTTTTATTCCCTGAGAGATCGATCCTCCAATTGGCAAAATTGGGCATGAACCAGCGGAAAGCAGCTACCTCTTCAGCCTTGCTTTGAAATAAGCTGATATCTAAATTGAATCACACACGTGACCCTGAGATTTTGATTGGATGGTTGTGATTATTTTCAAAAACCTCTGTGAAAACCATATCCGTCGGATCTCAATTGCAGGTCCTGAGATCCGTTTTGGATCTCAGCTGATACAGAATCCTTCAGCCTCGGCCTCTGCAAGCACCGAGAAGCGTTTGGCACCTTCAAGGTAGCAGAGCGGTGCGCGGAGAACCTCATGGGTTGTACCAGGCGGTTCCATTGCTTTGGCCAAGTATACGTGTATGCATATACAAGTATTTTTTTTTTTTTTAAAGTTGACAGCGGCTGCCAACGTAATGCATATACAAGTATTGGTGTTATAACATGCTTGCTTGACCTCCAAAGTCCAACCCAATAAGGGAAAGGGAAATTGATATGAAATAAGAGTATTTTGGTCATTCAAAAAATTTTAAAGTATTTTCATATTTCAAAATCGTATTTTATACTCCTTGCAATTCTACCATTTAATGTAGTTTTTAGTGGTAAATTTTATATTTTCAAGTTTGAATTGATAATTTTGTATATAAATGGGAGTTTTTGGAGTGCCAACCATGCAAATTTCTCTATAATAGAAATTAGGAGGGATCAAATGACAATTACTATTTTGATAATATTGACAGCAAAGCTTTTACAACATGTTTAAAGGCTCTTAACTGTGAATTAACAATTTCATGATTAATGGTCAAAATAAAATCACATGACTATTAAATCAAATAATAGATACTTGTTTTCTATGTATATTCAACATTTAAAAAGACTACAAATGCACTTTCATACAATTATACTTAATAACTAAATATGAATAATAATTATAAAACTAATTAAATTTATAAAAGTCGAAAATACGAAAATTGATATTAAAAGATTTATAAGGAAAAAAAATTAGACAATAGAAATAAAGAATCTTGAATTTCGGATATTGTTAATATCGGTTGGACAAACTTTATTGTCAGCATCTAAATTCTTAATAATGTATCAAGATGTTCCAATAACGTTTAAATACCTCTAAAACATGGATTTTAATGTACTTCAATGGTTTTAACTTTGTAAATACATTTTTATTCAGAAATAAACCATTATATTCGTTTTTTCCTTAAGTACTTAACGAGGGAGGGTCCAAAAAATAGTTTAACAGTTTAAACTTGTTAAAACTTTGAGTTTTAAAAGTTTGTTTACTATTGATATTCAGATATATTCTAACCAATCTTAAAAGTTGAAAAAAACAGTTGCATTTTTTTAACTTATCAATTGATAGTGTTTCCATTCGATCTGGATATCATCTGATAGCTCATCAAATTTACCGGAACTTAATATATACAAAGAAGGACGTCAAATATTATTAATTTCTGTTTTAACTGGTTACATTAATTCCTGTAATTATTAAATTTCATGTGAGTTTCTTTTTATCAATATGTGCCACCAATTTCTCTTGCAAGCTCTATATATAAATTACCAACATGCAATTATCCTAAACTTAAAATATAGAAAAAACATAAAACTTTTTCCATGCAACTCATGAGTTTGCAACATGCAATTGTCTTGAATCAGTTGATAAAAATAAGAAGGTTTCTCCATGCAACTGGGGTTGGGGATATATTATTTTCCAGTCGATATATGACGCCCTCTCCATTAACTAAATAATTATTGCATGATGATGGTAGGTAAAAATTTAATTTACATATATAATGGTGCACTTATTTTATATTTATATACCATGTCAGATCATGTCAATCAGTGATGTAATGCTTAAAAAAGGGGCACAATTATATTATATAAAGTGGTCTACTAATATATAACTTAACGAAATGTGCCAGCTGAAAAGTTGTTGGCATTTTGTTTGTACATTTATACATTATATGATCTGTGTTCTATGAACATGATCATGGAGTAGGTTTGGTTTATCCTCTCATATACATGCATGAATTAATCCACCTATTGGATTTAAATATTCAACGAATGAAAATATCTTAAATTTCAATTCATGTCTACATATAACATACTTATCTGTGAGTTAAATACAGCTGCATCGATTTAAAATTTTTAAATTTTAATCCTCTTTTGTCGTACCCATCTACTTGAAATTTTCTGTCGGTGTGTACGATCAGTTAATAAAAATGAATTCGTTTCTCTGGTCGATACAAAAAATAAATGTTTTTCTTTTGAGCGAGCTTACGTACTTGAACCAAGTCGTTTGGAGGGTCTTTAAATTAAATAAATTTGTTGCAGCATATGTCACCAGGGATTAATGAAATTCAGAGGGTTTTTTCATTAACAAATTATATTTGGATCTGTTAATTTGGGCATAAAATCTGAAGGGAGGGGTCAGCTAATAATGTTCACAATGAATTAATATAAAACAATTCTTAAGTTTTTTATTCCCAAATATTTTGTATAATTTTCTTTTTTTTTTTTTTGAGTATCATAAATCGTGATTCAGGATATATATTGTAACATATATTTTAAGGTGTTTGCATTTCAGTTCAGCACAATAATAACCCTATTCTTCCTTTTCCTTGAGACACAAAAATGTATCCTATTCTTCCTACTATAATAACCCTCAACCGTTTTTAAGTGCACACAAGTACAGAATTACATTTCCTTGGATAATTATACAACTTTTACTAGGCCCACTGGTAGCTAGTTTTCTGCGTCACTAAAAATAGGCCCAAAATCAATGAACAAATTTAGTTCCAGAATAAGGCCCCCATAACCCAACTTAAAGGTAACACTTGTTATGCAACGGGCTAAAAAAATAGGCAATGCTTGATTTATCATTACACATTATGAATGTGTGTGTTTGAATGAAACATTTTCTCTAATGAAAATAGCCACTGACCTAAATATTTGGGATAGTAACTAATCCAATATGAAATAACAAGTAAGAATAATCACTAGCCCAAATCAGCACTATATTTCACCACATCCAAACACACCCTAAATATAATTATATATCGTTTTTACCAGTAAACTGTTTATTAATTATATATTTATATGTCAAAACACATATCAGTTATACATGAACAGATTTCAAACATAAACCTAATATTTTTAGTTTCTAAATCTGGGCATTTGACCAATGGTCTTTGTAATTCAAAGCTCACATCCTCCTACATTCCCTCCCCAGCTCCCATTTATCTCAGCACCATATCTAATCCCCACAACTCATGCTTCAGATCATTTCCAATTAACATTCTGCAACACACCGCTCCGGATCGATCCCCTTTGACTGCTGATTCTTATGATAGCTTGAGTTTCTGAAGGTTTCATTTGATCAGCAATGTCTTTCAGCGGCACTCAGGACAAGTGCAAGGCGTGCGACAAGACGGTGCACTTCATCGACCTCCTGTCGGCGGATGGCGTGCCCTACCACAAGACTTGCTTCAAGTGCAGCCATTGCAAAGGGACTCTCTCCGTACGTCTTTTTCTTATTGATGCCATGATCTTTTTTTTGTTATTAATGTAGAGATTGAACAATGGGACGCAAAGGAAGATGTTATTTCGAACGAGAGTGGTACAAAACATTGTCACTATATCTCAAAAAATGGTCTCGATTCATTATAATAAATGCGTTGATTAGTACAGGATAGGATCCAGAAGTATATATTTAAGATATATCTCGCATTTTCGGTTGTGCTGAATCTTTTAAATTTATGTGTAGTTGGATGCTAACATCTCATGAATTTAACCTCTGAACATATCTGATAGTCGGGCAAGCGTACAGAAAATTGTAGTAAAGTGTTTCCATCGTCTCCATAATTTGTAGATATGGAAACTTTTTAGATAAAACAGGGGTCAAGCCATCCAACTTTAAGCATCAAAAAACGATCCCATCGGGTTTATAAACATGCATGTGAGCTTGATATATAAAAGTGGAATTTAAAACATCACTGTAATCTCTTGTTATTAGCCTCTCTTTTTTTTAGTCCCGAGTATATTGGAAATTGGATGCTGTTAGAATTTTCATATCAACCATGATGCTAACGACAACCCGAGCTAAAACATTTAGATAACAATGTCGATTTTACAGCTTAATGGCACTTGTCTCTTCCATTTTTATTTATTTTTTTTAATTCTATCTGGTGTTGATAACCTCCACAGATGTGCAACTACTCATCCATGGAAGGCGTCCTTTACTGCAAGCCTCACTTTGAGCAGCTTTTCAAGGAGACAGGCTCTTTTACTAAGAAATTCCCAACAGGTTCATAATATTTCTTACTTCCCCACATACATATACATATCTGTTCTTTCATTAGAATTTATGTGAAATCTCTGGCACATACCAGAAACTCATAATCAGTACTTGGTTGAATTGTAATTCCTCCAAGAGTTGTAATGTTTATTATGTCTAATTGTGTTATTCAGGTTCAAAAGCCGGCGAGAAGCAGAATGACCTGGTAAGAACATAATGAATTAATGATAAGTTATAAATAGTACCATGAAATTAATGCTCTAAATTGATTAGTTGTGATTAAACAGTCCAGAACTCCGAGCAAAGTCTCCCTGATGTTTAGCGGGACTCAGGACAAGTGTGCTACTTGCAAGAAGACAGTGTACCCCCTTGAAAAGGTAACACGGTAATACAGTATTATTGATGATTAGTTTTGGGGGAAAAATGAATATGCAGATTGAACATGTTAGAACAATTTTTTAAAATTTATTGACACATTGAGGAAGATTTAATTTGGATAATTTACGACATTGGTGTTAATTTTGATGAAATTGGGTAATCAGACCGTGAATCGGTTGGTTAACAACTAAAATAGATGAAATGTATATTAACTAGAACATTTACATGTACAGTACTGTGCAAAAAGAATTTTTCTTTTCCTGAGTTTAGCAAACAATAACAATCAATTATATATATATGTAATCAGTTGACTGTGGAGGGCGAGTCGTACCACAAGACCTGTTTCAGGTGCGCTCATGCCGGGTGCATCCTGACAACATCCAACTATGCTGCACTCCATGGAATTCTATACTGCAAGATCCATTTCCAGCAACTCTTCAAGGAGAAAGGCAGCTACAACCATGTCATCGACGTTACAAAGAAAAGTACAAACCAAGAACCAAGCCAAGAACCAAACCAAGAATCGAACCAGGAACCGACAACAGAAGCGGAAGCATAAGGATGCTTTCTGTGGAAGTAGGAAGAAGCCTAGTTTGCGCGACAATTTTCAGGTCCGATCGTCGACAGAATCGGAGCAATAATCGATCATAAGATCATAATTTAGCTATATAATAGACTACTGTCTACTGGGTTCTTCATGTTCAATTCTTGTTCTTAATTACTAGCTCAGTCAAATGATCAGAGTTTAAGAGTATCCCTTATTTTTTTGCCTTCCAATTTGGTATCTTAATTTCACTTATTGTGTGTACTTGTATAATTATTATTGGGTAAATGACCCTTGTATTGATGCTGAGATTTTTTTTGCTCAAAGACAATGTATAATTTCATAATTATTTGATTTGTTTGACTATTACTTCCACAGTATTTAACTGTTAATAGTACCAGTAGCCATCTAAATCCATGCCAGTGGTAAAAAAATGGAATACGCATAGCAGGAATATGAAATTTTCACAATCCTGTGTGAGCAGACAAGGGTACACATCACAGTAAATTTCTGTGTGATCAGTAATTAATAATCTGATAAAAAATAGTACCTGATAACATTCACACTCAGTTGTTAATGGCTCCAGGTACTAAAGGGAAAGAAACTTAAAAAAATGTATAAAAAATGATGTTAATTAAAACAATACTGCTTCATACAAAATACAAACCAAGTGAAATATTGCTCTTTAATTATTTCTCCATTGGTACTGAAAATAAAATTTCAAACATAATAATATTAATTATTATTATTAACTAAAAGGTTGAGATCTGAGTTTGATCATAGAACTGGCCAGTAGGTCCTGCTTCAGCCAAGGCAACCATCACTGGGCCTTTGGCACCGTCGCTCACAGTTAGAAACCCTGTGTGGAAGTTCAAGTCGGTCTTGATGTGACCGGGATGCACGCAATTGACAGTCACGCTGGGATTATTCCTCGCGAAAATCCTTGTGTACGCGTTCATTAGGATCTTCGTCGAACTGTACGCATTGAACTGGGAGGTCCATTTATTTTCCTGCATTTTGTTGTCTTTCACAGATTCCAGGAAAGAGATCGCGAGATCGTCGACCCTCTGTTCGCTTAGGTTGTCGATATCGTCAAGTTCTCTCCTTAGCTTTTCATTGTTCAACCTCTGTATAGTAGCGAACTTCAGTGAATAATGATGATGATCATGATCACGATGATTATGAAAAGAAAAAAGAATTAAAAGAATGAGTACTATTTCGAAAGATTTACCGTAAGTTGTCCACCTAAACTAGAGACGTTCACTATTTTTCCGCAGTCAGATAATTTTATCAGAGGTAGAAATACTTCCATCATGTCCTTAACTCCGTAATAGTTCGTTCTATAGCAATCGACAACCCTGTCATAGCTTTCTATGATGTTATCTTTGAGAAATTCAGCCCTCTCTTTTTGCGGAAGCTGTAAAAAAATCAGTAAAATTTAAAATGGACACCAGTACAGTAAAACCAATCAAGCAATGACTGTTCGAAAATTCCCACTACAAATCTGTAATTCTGTATTATTAATTATATAATTTACCTTTTCATCAATTGATTTCGTGAACTCAAACCCTCCGATCGCTGCGTTATTTATCTGTAAAAACTATTCATCAGTAAAGGCACAACATTTAATTTGAGTACACCTATGCTTACAAAAAAAAAAAAAACACACACACAGTAATTACCAGAATATCTAATTTGCCAAACTGCTTTTCGACAAAACCGGCTAAGGACACAATGCTCGAGTGATCGGTGACATCGAGCCGGTGAAAAATTATATTCGTCAGACCGTAATCTCTGGTAAGCTTTTCTGCTGCCTCCTTGCCTCTTTTCTCATCTCTTGCGGTTAGAACGACATGTATCCCGTTAGAAGCCAACTGTCTGCATATCTCCAGACCGATACCTTTGTTCCCTCCCGTCACCACAGCGATCCTGAAATATATTTGAAGACATAAAATATGGTGAAGCACTTGTAAACATAGATCAATATAATTCCGAGAATATAAGAAGAATTAAGATCAGTAGTAAGTGTTTAATTATATATATACTTCTTGTTTGCTTCCATCTTACGAACTATAAAACTCTTGTTAACAAAAAATATGGAAACTGATATGATATATATTGGTACATTGGTACCCATTACTATATGGAATTTATAGATGCAAGTTGTAAAGAAATTCTCATGCAATCAAAAAATTCTCTATAAAGAAAACCCAAACTGCGCCATTGCTTATCTGTAAAAAAAAGTTTCCAGTATATATATGCTTGGACGTCAAGCTCATTCATCTACATTGAAAATGATTTAAGTATATATTTATCCAGGAGAAATTATTACAATCCCCCATTATCTACCCCCCTATAAATCCCCCATGGAATCTTTAGAAAAGATTCTGTCTCCCAATAACTACCCTTTTAACTATCCCCCATATCCATCCCCAACAATATTTTTAATATTTAGTATAACCACTTCCGATTTTTAGTATAACCTATACAAATATTTAGTATAATCACTTTTTGATGCGTGAGAAAGCGCGTTAAATTGGGAAAACGCGTCAGAAAATGTGTCAGAAAACGTGTTAGAAAACACATCAGAAAACACGTTAATCTAAGTATAATCACTCTGTATACTAAGTATAATCACTTTTTGACGCTCAAGCGCGCAGTGCTTGAACGCGCTTTGCGTGTCAGAAAGCGTGTTAAATTGGGAAAACGCGTCAGAAAACACGTGACTCATGGTTAGTTATGGGGAATAGTGATAGAGGATTTTTATGGGGGATATTATCAGGACCCTTTATCCAGGGAGTTAGTTTTAACTCGATCGAGAGAAGATGATATGAAAAGCTCTGGAGGTGGCAAAATCTGACCGACCCGAGAAACCCGCCCAATCCGAGTTTAGGGAAGTCAAACTAACTTGACCCGAAACCGACCCGACCCATGTTCCAAGAAAAGTCAGACTGACCTGAACCCGACCAGACCCGTGTTCCAAGGAAGTCAGATTGACCCGAACCCGACCCGACCCGACCTGACCCGGGATTGGAGGTGCAAAATCTAACCAAAAACGAAAAACCCGCCCGACTCGAAAAAATTGCCAGCAGCTGTCAACCCGATACCCAACCCGATCCAACCCGACCCGACCCGACCCATGTTCCAAGAAAAGTCAGACTGTCCCGAACCCGACCAGACCCGTGTTCCAAGGAAGTCAGACTGACCCGAACCCGACCCGACCCGACCTGACCCGGGATTGGAGGTGCAAAATCTAACCAAAAACGAAAAACCCGCCCGACTCGAAAAAATTGCCGGCAGCTGTCAACCCGATACCCAACCCGATCCAACCCGACCCGACCCGACCCAGACCCAACCCGACCCGACCCGACCCAGAAATCTGCCACCTCTAGAAAGCTCTGTCTATCAAGAAATCAAGATAACGTAAATTGGCAGAACAGAGCTAATTTGAAATTCTATCAGTTAAGATAAATAATCTTATATAACGTTGACTCGTTCAATGTGGAAAATCTGAATCACACTGAGTCAACTTAACAGTGCCTCTTTATTTGTTGACCAAGAATAAAGGTCTTATTAACTGTGTGACCAAAACTTTAGTATAAGAAAACTAATATTCCTAATAAATTAAAGAATGTAAGAAAATCACACGAGGAAGTTTGGAAATAAACCGGCCTCTTTATGTAATTTGCGAGTTTAGCTAAAATATCATAAACCGGATTCAAATTAATGAAAATTCCAAAATGCCAAAATCGATATATCTTCGTCATGAGAAATATACTTCATAAAATAAAATTTTACTATTTCATTAAGTATAAAGTCAAGCGGTCAAAATATTAAATTTTGTAAGTTATTTCCATACATTCATTATTTAAAATATTAAAATATTAAAATTGATTTCATTCAAGTCATGGACAAAAGTTTTGATTTGTTTATTAAAGCATATTTAATACATTTTTTTTGTGAAGAGTTTAATGATCATTTTGCTTAAGAAAGGTAATTAATTAAGACAAATTATTACACTTAAAATAATTGCATTAGAATTTTAATTTATGCAAGTAAAGCTTCATTAGATATGATATTCGTACCAAACTATAAACAAAATTGCTTAAAGTTGCAAGTGATTTGTTTATTAAAGCATATTTAATATATTTTTTTTTTGTGAAAAGTTTAATGATCATTTTGCTTAAGAAAGGTAATTAATTAAGACAAATTATTACACTTAAAATAATTGCATTAGAATTTTAATTTATGCAAGTAAAGCTTCATTACATTTGATATTCGTACCAAACTATAAACAAAATTGCTTAAAGTTGCAATGGTTCAAATTTTCAAATTGAAGCATATATAACAAGGTGATTTAAACAAGGAAGAGATGGAGGAGACAATGCTACAAATAACATTTCAATGTCATTCCTTACAATTAGATCAAACATAATTAATGAGCTACTAGATACTAACGCTCAGTTTTATGCAGGCCTACATTTTTAATAAACAAAATGAAAAACAACTAATATAATTACACCTAATAAAGCATGAATCTTTGTATCTAGGACACAAAAAAGGCCTAAACAGGGGGCATAAATAGCATAAATATATGATTTCTTATTCCTCAATCAACATATATAAAACTACATTTTTCAGCGTAACTTAATCAATATTATCATCTAAAAGCTGGAAATCTGAGTTTGATCATAGAACTGGCCAGTGGGGCCTCCTTCAGCCAAAGCAACCATCACAGGGCCTTCGGCGCCATCACTCGCAGTTAGAAATCCGGTGTTGAAATTCAAGTCGGTCCTGGTGTGACCGGGATTCACACAATTGATGGTCACGCTCGGATTGTTCTTCGCAGTGATTCTTGTGTAGGCGTTCATCAAAATCTTCGATGCGCTGTAAACATGGAACCGAGAAGTCCATTGATTGTTTTCCTCCTTTCTGTTGTCCTTGACAGATACCAGAAATGATTTCGCAAGATCGTCGATCCTGTCAGCAGTTATGTTGTCGATATCCGTAAGTTCTCTCCTGAGCTTTTCGTTGTTCAGATTCTGCATATTAATTTAAGAGTGCTTTAGTTGATGATGAATATGATTATGGAAGAACAAACATAAACCAAAACATTTTTGAGGCAGGAGAATTCGGAATTTAAATTCATTGACAGTTTCTCTTGATTAAAGATTTTACCTTTAGCTGTGCCAGATCAGTTGATACGTTCACCATTTTACCGAAATTCGACAGCTTTATTAGAGGCAGAAATACTTGCATCATATTCTTCACTCCGAAGTAGTTCGTCTTAAAGCAATCAACTGCTCTCTCATAGCTTTCTGTAATGTTATTTTCAAAAACTGCTGCCCTCTCTGCTTGGGGAAGCTGCAGATGCACAGATCGCCATAAATTTATATGCATACAGTAAATCTATCTAGTGAAAAATGAAATTCTCATTTTATTTGTGGCATTAATGTACCTGTTCATCGATTGGCATTGTGAACTCAAACCCTCCAATGGCTGCATTATTTATCTGTTAAAATTGCTCATTAGTAATTGAACAGTATCAATTAGTAAGTTAATTTGCGTGCGGTTGTAATTAAATGAACCCAAGTTATTTTACCAGAATATCTAATTTGCCGAACTGACTTTCGACAAAGCCAGCTAAAGTCACAATGCTTGAGTGATCGGTAACATCGAGCTGGTGAAATATTATGTTTGTCAGATCACAATCTCTAGTGATCTTTTCGACTGCTTCCTTGCCTCTCTTCTCATCTCTTGCGGTTAGAACGACATAAACTCCTTTAGAAGCCAGTTTCTTGCATATCTCCAATCCTATACCTTTGTTTCCTCCTGTTACCACCGCAATCCTGGATGAAAAAATAATATATCAGAGCTAGCTACATATACTTCTACTGGTAAGATAGATGTAGAACTGAATAGTAGTAATTTTGTACTTTTTGTTTGCTTCCATCCTCGCAAGTCGATCAGGAACTACAGGCTAGAAATGCTTGTTCCCAAATTTGAAAATTTGGGTATGCTTAATTCGTACAAGTAGCGATTTATCTGGCATGAGATTTATAGATGAAAGTATATGTGCTCCTCAGTTCATTGTTTTCCACTGAAGAAATTTTAGGTTGCATCACTGCTTGCATATGATAAAGAGTCTTGTGTCACTGCTAGGACGGTATAAAGTACGTATGACTAGCTAACAAGGAAACTTTGTAAATATTTTCTTTATAATTAATGTAATGGAAGCTGACAATCTGTCAACCCCCTTCAAATATATATATTTTTTTTACGGGCACGCATGTAGTTCGGAATTAATTCTTGCATGAACACAGTATGCAAAATCACACCTGCCTTTCTGCACAATAGAAAATTCTACGTCAAGAAATATCAAATACGTCACTGCTTGCCTATGAAACTAAAGTTGCAAAATATGTCAATCAAGTTGATTGGTTTCTATAATCAAAAGAATTTATCTACTCTTTTTAGCTAGAAGTGTTGGTCCAACTTATGGACTTTGTGTGGACTGTGACCAGTAAGATTTGGGTCAAGGTGTTACTGTACCAGCTGTTGCTGGTAGAACAAGAATTCTCATTTAGGGGGGACTACAAATAAGTCCTCATTAAATTCTCATTAAGAGGGAACCAGAATTTTCATGTCCAAATGGCATGTTTTAGCACTCTCTAATCTCTACGGCGCCATAACCGTTAATGTATGTAATCAATTTCAGAAATCTCTTACTTATTAGCTGAAAACAGCAGTCTGTAAAAGATCTGCTGAAATATGGGGCACAGATGTATATAGTTACTGAGATATGCTTCCATGATGAGCAGTCTTTTAAACTGTCTGATTTTCAACCGAACGTTCCAGAGTCATTTCAAGCCGTTTCGTTTTAAGAAAAGTAAAAATTAATCACCTCTTTCTTAATGTCAAGCAGAATTACAGTGCTCTTTCTTGACTGAGTTATGCATCTTGCAACATACATGTTTCTAAACTACTTTTATTAAAAAAAAAAAAAAAAAGATAACTACTTATTCTGTACTTAAAAAAAAAGACACTTAAATTTAAGTGGCTAAACCCTCATGTTTATCTTAAAAAGAAAAAGATAAAATTGGATACATGCCCATGAAAAAACTTCTCATTTAAGATAATATTAGGTTTGCCAGTACATAATAACACTGAGCAAAATATAAAACATATACTACTATCTCCGATGGAGCCTCAGTAATGCCGCAGTGTTACATGTTGAAAAAATATTAAGCCTAATTAAATTAAAATAAATAAATAAATAATTAATTAAAGTTAGAAAGATCAAACAGTGGTTTGAAGAACTTGTCGGTAGCACAATCTTTGAGCCGGCATCCAATTCCTGCTGAATATCATTAACATTGTCTAGCATCGAAGCGCGCCCGTAATAATACGAGTACTAACTCTAGAGAAGTATTTGCCCCACATGGTGCAGTAGACTCATGGCAATCTCCTCCCAAGATACTTCGACTCCTGCCTCCATTGATGCGGTACACCCCGCATAAGGAGCGAACCCGAATTTAATTGCAACAATAGCTCAAAGAAATCATTCTTTATTTATCTTTTATATTCTTGTATATAATATTGTGGAACATTGTGTACATCTCATTTTCTATTTTGTATTCTCTCTAATACTCATCCAATTTGCGAATGTCCTCCTTGTATCCAAATCATGGGTATATAAAGATAGCATACACCGTATAAATTTATTGTGTGATACCGCGTATAATTTAATTGGATACATAACTCTTTTCCGTTACTGTGTGTTTACACTCAATTGAATTCACGTATATTATCTTCAAGATTTATCCAGCAATGTATCAATTAATAATTATAACGTTGTACCTAAACCATTTTGCTCAATGCTAAATATTCATTAATTAGTGGTAATCAATGTTAATAGAGCTGTTAAACGAATTAATGGGTGGCCAGCCCAATAATTCTCTCTAACCCAATAAATTGCCGAATACACATTTATTAATTATCTTAATGAATCAATTACAACATTTTAGAAGAACAATGACATAATAATATAAAATCTTAAAATATATTGAAATTTATTATAATTTCTAACAATATTACAATTTATTCGAACGAAGACAGTTCAGTCTGATAGTAGAATTGGCCAGAAGGGCTGCCATCCGGAAGCAACGCCAACATTACCAGGCCCTTCGCACCTTCCTCAACAGATAGCCACCCTGTGTTGTGGTTTATGTCGGTCTTCACGTATCCAGGACATACACAATTTGCAACTATTCCCGGGTAACTTTTAGCGATCATCCGTGTGTAGGTAGATACAGCAGCTTTCGAAACCCTGTAGGCCGAGGTTAAGCTCGGCCAGCCCTTCTCCTCAAAGCTGCCTGCCTTGAAATCATCCAGAAAGGCACTCACCAGCTCCTCCAATCTTGATGTTGTCAGATTATTTATGTTTCTCAACTCTTTTCTGATACTCTCTCCTGGAATATACTGAATAAAAAAAAAAAAAATCATAATTATTTTCTGATATTCACCAATTATTTTTACTTTGATAATGACTAGTCTATTTTGCCAATCTTACACTTAGACGCCCGTAAGTTGATGAAAGATTTACTATCCTGGGAGACTGAGATAGCTGCAGCAGCGGGACGAATGCCTCGCACATCCTCTTGGTTCCGTAGTAATTGATGTCGATACATTCTTTACCTTTCTCAAAGGGCTCGATCATGGATGCAAGATAGCCATCCAGATCACCCGCCACTAAGGTCTCCGGCGATTTCAATTCAAAACCGCCTACACCTGCATTGTTAATCTGCCAAACAGATTACCAACTGTTAGGAATTGGTACATGCTCCAAATGATAAAATTAACCAAGGCAAATCAATGATCAAACCATGTAGCTAAATAACTCGAGATTGTATTAAGCACAAAAAAAAATGTAAATATCATGTGATAAACTGATAAATTGATAACTAACTAATAGAATTAATGATGATTACCAAAATATCAAGCCTCCCGAACTGGCTCCGGATGAATTCTTTCAAAGAAGAAACTGTCGCGGGGTCAGCTATATCCAGTTGATGGAACAGTACATCCGTAGCTCCTCGATTCTTCAGCTTTTCGACGGCTGAATTACCCCTTGATTCATCTCTGGCTGTCAGCACTACTTTCACCCCTTTCTCTAGCAGTTGCCTGCATATCTCCAGCCCAATCCCTTTGTTTGCTCCAGTCACCACTGCAATCCTGTATAGACAAACAGCAGCAAAAGTTGAACTAGGAATTAGGGAATGATCATAAGAGCATTCATGGAGCTTATTGCATATATGCTTGAAATTTTTAAATGGGGAATTTAACTATTTCTTCTAAAAGGATAGATGTAAGAGTAAATACTAAATAGTAATGTTTCTGTACTTTTTGTTTGCTTGCATCTTCGTGAGTTGAGGAAGTTTGGGTAATAAATTCTTGGTTGAAATATAAAGCTTAGAATATGTTACTGCTTGCAATTTATAGGTGCAAGTTTCCGTACAATGGTTGTTAACTGCTTGCATATGTAATTATATGGTAGCTGATATATAGATACTGAAAGGATAACAAGATTGATGCCACTTATGTTAGATGAGTTGATATCCACATTAATAATTATTTAGTATAAAAATTATTTTGTATAATACAAAAAAATACTCTAAAAAAATGAGTAGCATAATAATAAAGTTAAAGTGAGGCTATAGTACTATCAGGGTTGGAGCCAGGATTTAAAATTAGGGAGGTCGAGACGTCGAGGAACAAAATTTATAAGGGGGCGAAATGAATATTCTCAACAAAATACACTACATATTAACGTTTCTGTATACAAATTCGAAATCATGGGGGGGGTCACACCCCCCCTCCGCCCCTGAGTACTATTAAAGTATTAATAGTACAAATAAGCCGGTACTGCGGCTTCATATTATAATTTGTAAAGTTCATATGAAAGATTCAAACCGCTCAATGTGATCTTCATATATAAATGTCATTGTAGAACAAATTTTAATTTTTGGTATTTTCTTACTATTTGTTTAGATAATAAGAAAATAACTTTACTTAAAAATTATAACCATTCAAAAATGTGGTTTTTTTATTTATCTAAAAAAATAGTTAAAAAATTCTAAAAAATATACAATTTGGTCAAGTACAAAATTTAAGATATGGAAATTACATTAAGCGGTTTGGATCATCCAAATTTTATTAAAAAGTGATAATATAAAGTCACAGTACCGACTAATTTGTACTATTAATAGTACCGTAGCCTCACTCATAAAGTTATTAATGTGAATAATAACTCTTAGATAATATTGTAACAATCCATATATTCTAATACCACTAGGGTGTTGGAGTCCCTACTCATTCCTCTTTTGTTTTTATGTTTTCCATTGTTGTTTGTAATTATTTGTATTTGTAGGGTCTAATTCGTAAATTTGTAAAAGACCAAATAAATATTAGAAAATGGAAAATTGGGATGGCTTCTTCTTCCCACAAAAATTCTGCCCCTTCTCCTCTCTTCTTCCTCTCTTCCTTCTACACACAAACACACACAAAAATCCACTAGCAAAATCTCAACATTTGGTATCAGAGCCACCGTTCGCCGCCGTCGCCGGAGCTTCGCCGCCGTCACTGTTGCTCGTTGCTACCGCTGTCCTGCTCGTTCCGCTCGCTGCCACCGTCGCTGCCCCACTGTCGTTGCCGGCGCTCGAGTTTGTTCCGCCGCGTCTCGCCGAGTCGTGTGCGGATTGGGGATTTGGTGTGAGTTGCGAAATCTGGTTGGTGCTGAGCAGATCTGAGGTCAGTAGAGTGCTGATTTGGTGGGCGTCGTCGTTGATCACTGCTCCGACGATCGAAGGCGTCAGCGATCTGAGGTAAAACCTAGTCAGATCTTTGTTCCGTTATAACGCATTGTTTGGTCCGTTATAACGCAAGCTGAGACCCTCTGAAACTGGTACCGAAATCTGTTCCGTTATAACGGAAGGTGTATTGCGTTATAACGGGTGCTCTCTGGAAGGTCAGTGCATTGTTCCGTTATAACGGAAGTGGTGTTGCGTTATAACGCAATCTGGGTGAACCATTTGGAGTTGTTCCGTTACAACGGAAGTTGGGGTGCGTTATAACGGAAAGTCTCTGAAAGGCAATTGAATTATTCCGTTATAACGGAAGTTGGAGTTGCGTTATAACGCAAGTTGTGCTGATTTCTGTTGACTGTTTGTTGCCCGGTTTGGGATTTGATTTGATTACTTTGGGGATTTGCTAGTTGGGTATTTGTTAAATTGAGATGGAAGAAAGTAGTAGCAGTGGTACCATGATTAAATTGACCTCATCCAACTATGGTATTTGGAAGTCTCGAATGGAGGATTTGTTGTATTGTAAGGATGCTTTCGGACCCCTTACCGGTACCAAACCCGCAGAAACCTCGGAGGATGCTTGGAAAGTGTCTAATCGGAAGACCATAGCCTTGATTAGACAATGGGTGGATGATTCCGTATTCCACCATATCTCAACCGAAACCGATGCCAAAGTTTTGTGGGAGAAACTTGAGAGCATGTACGAGTGCAAGACTGCTCAGAACAAGGCGTTTCTCATTCGAAAATTGGTAAACATGAAATACCAAGAAGGTACATCGGTCTCGGATCATTTGAGTCGTTTCCAAGATTGTGTAAATCGTTTGTCAACCATGAGAATGGTTTTGGATGAGGAATTGCAAGCTTTGATTTTGTTGAGTTCTCTACCCGATAGTTGGGAAACTTTGGTGGTGACCTTGAGTAATTCGGCTCCAAACGGTGACGTGACACTATCCATGGTGAAGGATAGTATGCTCAATGAGGAGTTGAGGCGTAAGGAGTTGGGTGTCACCGGTGAGTCTTCGGCTCTAGTCACCGAGAATCGGGGGAGGAGTTCTCATAGAAACTCTCATAATGATGACAAACGAAATAAATCGAAGGGAAGATCGAAGTCGAGAAAGGGGATCATTTGTCATTATTGCAAGAAGCCCGATCATATGAAATTTGAATGCCGAAAGTTGAAAGCCAAGAATGATGGCTTTAATAGAAGTCAATCTAAGGAGAGAGGCGGTGATGGTGAGAATGAAAACACCACCGCCCTTGCTTCCGATGGAGAGGTGTTCATAGCCTACAATGAAGGCTTTGTGAATTATATTGGTCAAGACTCCAATTGGATCGTAGACTCCGCCGCTTCCTTCCACGTCACATCCAAACGTGACTTGTTCACTTCCTATACGGAAGGTGAACGTGGTGTTGTAAGGTTGGGAGATAACGAAGTTTGCAAAATTGTTGGCATTGGAGACATTTGTGTCGAGACCAATTTGGGAAGCAAGCTTGTTTTGAAAAATGTTCGGCATGTGCCGGATATGAGACTTCATTTGATCTCGGTTGGTATCCTTGATGACGAAGGGTACAAGAGTAGCTTCTTTGGAGGCAAATGGAAATTGTCGAGAGGACAATTGGTGATTGCTCGCGGTACGAAATCGGGTTCGCTTTATGCAACCCAAGTTAAAGTATGTGGGGAGGTGAATGTTTCGGAAAATGGCTCGACCGATTTGTGGCATTTGCGGTTGGGTCACATGAGCCAAAAAGGCATTGAAATTCTCGCTAAAAGAAATTTCGTGCCTTGTGACGGTAGATCTCTCACCTCTTGCACCCATTGTTTGGCGGGCAAGCAACACCGTGTCGCCTTCAAGAGAACGCCACATGGTAAGAAACCGAGTTTGTTGGATTTGGTACACACCGATCTTTGTTCTATGGGAGATAGAAGCATCGGTGGTGCACTTTATTTTGTGACTTTTGTGGATGACCACTCAAGGAAATTGTGGGCATACCCGTTGAAGTCAAAAGATCAAGTTTTGGACGTGTTCAAGAAGTGGGTTGTGGAAGTGGAACGAGAAACCGGAAAGAAGGTGATGTGCATCCGGTCCGATAACGGAGGAGAATACCGTGGTCCATTCGAATCATTTTGCAAGACCATCGGTATCAAGCTTGAGAAAACCGTTCCAAAGACCCCACAACAAAACGGTGTAGCCGAGAGAATGAACCGCACCATTTGTGAGAGAATTCGTTGTATGCTCTCTCATTCTAAACTCTCGAAAGGCTTTTGGGGTGAAGCCTTGAACACGGCGGTCCATTTGATCAACCGCTCCCCTTCACATGCGTTGGACGGTGATATACCGGAAACGATTTGGAAAGATAAAGATGTTTCTTATGATCATCTTAGGGTGTTTGGTTGTAGAGCATTCGTGCACATTCCTAGAGATGAAAGGTCAAAGCTCGATAGCAAGACCAAAGAATGTGTTTTCTTGGGGTACGGGAATGGTGAATTCGGGTACCGATTGTGGGATCCGATTGAAAAGAAGGTAGTTAGAAGTCGAGATGTAGTGTTCTTTGAACAAGAGCACGTTGGTGATTCGCAAAACCTCGACAAAGCCGAAACCTCTTTGAGGAACCTTGTTGATCTAACTCCTCTCTCAAACTCTAACCCAAATTCCCAAACAACTCAACCAAACCCGAATCAACCAACCGAAACCAATGACTCTCAAGAGGTGAATGAACCTCAAGCCGAAACCTCTTCGAGTGTGGATCCTCAACCACAAGAAGTGAGGAGGTCAACCCGAGAAAGGCGGGCCAACACAAGGTACTCTACCAATGATTTTATTTTGTTAGTAGATGATGGTGAGTCCGAATGCTTTGATCAAGCAATTGAATCGGAGCACAAAAATAAGTGGATGGAAGCCATGCAAGATGAGATGAAATCTTTGCATGAGAACAACACTTTTGATTTGGTGGAATTGCCGAAAGGCAAAAATGTGCTAAAAAATAAATGGGTATATCGGGTGAAATCGGAGGGTCAAGAAGGAAAGCCGAGATACAAGGCTCGGTTGGTAGTGAAGGGATTCAATCAAAAGAAGGGAGTTGATTTTGAGGAAATATTCTCTCCCGTTGTGAAGATGTCCTCAATCCGGGTTATGCTCGGTTTGGCCGCTAGTTTGGATTTGGAAATTGAACAACTAGACGTCAAAACCGCATTCCTCCATGGTGATTTGGAGGAGGAGCTCTATATGGAGCAACCCGAAGGATTCGTGGCGGAAGGACAAGAGCACTTGGTGTGCAAGTTGAGGAGGAGCCTCTATGGCTTGAAGCAAGCGCCACGAAATTGGTACAAAAGGTTTGAATCTTTTATGAGTGACAACAATTTCGTGAAAACTAATTCCGACAATTGTGTTTTTGTGAAACGGTATTCTAGCGGTGATTTTATTATTCTCTTGCTCTATGTCGATGACATGTTGGTCATCGGTAGTGATTTGCGAAAAATTAGAGCATTGAAAGAGAGACTTGGTAGTGAATTTGCTATGAAAGATTTGGGTGCGGCCAAGCAAATTCTTGGAATGAGAATCACTAGAAACCGGAAAGATCGAAAAATTTGGTTGTCACAAGAAAAGTACATTGAGAAGGTACTTGAAAGATTCAACATGGCAAATTGTAAACTGGTAACCACTCCCCTTGCGAGCCATTTTAAATTGTCTCATGATAGTTGTCCGAAGGATGACAAGGAGGAGGAGGAGATGAAGAATGTGCCATATGCCTCGGTTGTAGGCTCGTTGATGTATGCAATGGTGTGCACGAGACCGGACATTGCCCATGCCGTTGGCGTGGTAAGTCGCTTTCTTTCGAATCCGGGTAAGGCACATTGGAATGCCACTAAGTGGATTCTTAGATACTTGCGAGGTACAAGTAATCATTGCATTTGTTTTGGTGGCACAACCGAACCGGTTTTGGAGGCATATACGGATGCCGATTGGGCCGATGACGTAGACTCGAGGAAGTCTACATCCGGTTATTTGGTTTGTTTTGGAAACGGGGCCGTGTCATGGCAATCTAAATTGCAAAAGTGTGTTGCACTCTCAACAACCGAAGCCGAGTACATAGCCGTTACGGAAGCGTGCAAAGAAGTCATTTGGATGAAGAAATTCTTGCACGAGTTGGGTATTCGGCAAGAACGGTATGTTTTATTTTGTGATAGTCAAAGTGCAATTCACTTAAGTAAAAAATCCGATGTTTCACTCTCGTTCCAAGCATATCGATTTGAGGTATCATTGGATTCGAGATGTGCTTGAGAATAAGGAATTGGCGTTGGAGAAAATCCACACGAGTGAAAATTGTTCGGATATGTTGACGAAGCCGGTACCGCTGTTGAAGCTTGAAGCTTGTTGTAAGAAGGTGGGTTTGGTAGGCGGACACGCTCCATGAGTCGGGAGGAGGAGGATTGTTGGAGTCCCTACTCATTCCTCTTTTGTTTTTATGTTTTCCATTGTTGTTTGTAATTATTTGTATTTGTAGGGTCTAATTCGTAAATTTGTAAAAGACCAAATAAATATTAGAAAATAGAAAATTGGGATGGCTTCTTCTTCCCACAAAAATTCTGCCCCTTCTCCTCTCTTCTTCCTCTCTTCCTTCTACACACAAACACACACAAAAATCCACTAGCAAAATCTCAATATAGGGATACCGTCGGAGATACCATGATCTTTGAAAATATGTCCAAATTAAAACATTAACAAATTATCTTGAAAGAATTACCCCGGCAAGGAAAAATCAAAGCCGCCTTTTAGTACGAAGAAAAATCTATATCAACAGTTGCAGTTAAAATGCGTCAGTGCTTGCCTATATATCCATAATCAAAGACTAGTCGAAAAGTGAATGTAATTATTTTCTTCTACCGGCTAAGAAAGTAGTTAGTTCACAGCTTGGGGATACTTAATGAAAGAGTTAGCTTGTCCAAGCTGATTTGTTTTTTATTCAAAAGGATTTAATTATCCCTTTTTTATGGGCCATCATATTATATATTGACTTACTCAACAATAGGTTTAGTATTTTAAAGGACATTGTTAATAATTATGATATAGAAATATTAATTAATTTATATATTTCCTAAAATTAATTAATATTATAATAACAAAATCCATACTTCTCGTGATTATTATTATTATTATTATTATTATTATTATTATTATTATTATTATTTTATTATTACTATTATTATTATTTTATTATGATTTTATTATTATTACTATTATTATTGTTGTTGTTGTTATTATTATTATGATGATGATGTTGGAGCAACAATGCAACATCACTTAAATTCGCTAATCATAAATATCAATTAATATCTGTGGACCGCTTGATTGCTCCATAATTTTGTAAGAGACTACTACAAGAACCAAGTCATCACATTATTCACATAATAACATTCTCCCGTAATTTTTTGTGGACGCAGTTCCGACTGACGCAATACTGGCGATCGACTTGAGAAAAATAAGACCATCCATCCGTAATTAAATTATCCTGTGGAGTATACTGTATACACGCAGCTACACGACAACAAGAGAGGTAGAATGTCATTAAAATAGCAATAACGACAAGCATGTATATATATGTTTCCATTAAGAATAATACATCTTGCTGATATATCTACCAATACCCCAATTAGAAACTGAGAATCCAATCTTGTAGCCAAGCTTCAGATTTCAGAAGCATCATTTGCTTGTAAACACAAACAATGGAATCAAACTCATGCCAGAAACGGTACAAAACAATATAATTTTCAATTTAAACATGCAGACTCCATGCATGCATCAAGTTGTCATGACTTCGTAATCCAGTCTAATTTGTTGTTGTTTGTCGACTGTGCAGAGTTGCGGTGGTGACTGGCGCAAACAAAGGGATCGGGTTGGAAATATGTCGACAACTGCTAGAGAAAGGGGTGAAAGTAGTGCTCACAGCCAGAGACGAATCGAGGGGTAAAGCGGCTGTCGCGAAGCTGCAAGATCAAGGAGTTACAGATGTACTGTTCCATCGACTGGATGTCGCTGACCCAGCGACGGTTTCTTCTTTGAAAGCATTCATCCAGGAGCAGTTCGGGAGGCTTGATGTTCTGGTAAATATATATCAGTAAATTAAAATTTAAGAAAATTTATAACTTTGTGCCTGTTTCAATCTTCAGGAATGCTTAACAAAAATCATTGTACTTGTAGAATTGGATAGTATTTGACAATGATTGTTAAATGTTAATGATGAAAACTGATTTTGCATATTTGCTTCTACGTACATATTGGATTGTACAATCATATCCTCTGTAGCGCTGCATTGTGTAGCATGGGATGTGAACCGTTAGATCATCTCGAGATGCATTGTGTAGCACAGGATGTGAACCGTTAGATCATCTCGAGATGCATTGTGTGGCACAGGATGTGAACCGTTAGATAATCTCGGGCACAAATCTTGAGATGATCTAACGGTTCACATCCTGCGCTACAGAGGATGAGCACTCATTATTAACCTTCCTAATTAACAATTGTTATTTTTTTTCCAGATAAACAATGCCGGTGTAGGCGGTTTCGAATCAAAATCTCCGGACACCCTAGTGGTAAATTATTCTTCTTTCATGTTGCCAAGAAATATAACAAAAAAAATATAAATATCATATAATTTACCAGCAGTCCAGTTGTAATTACCTCTGATCATTGATTAAAAGAACTGATATACCTAAGAAACTTAGGAAGGTGATCTGGATGGCTTTGCTGCTTCACTGATTGAGCCCCGCTAGAAGGGCGAAGAATGTATAGACATCAATTACTACGGAACCAAGAGGATGTGCGAGGCATTCATCCCATTGCTTCAGCTGTCTCAGTCTCCCAGAATTGTTAACGTCTCATCATCGGCGGGGTGCCTAAGGGTAAGACTGTCAGACTCACAAAAATAAATTAACCAAATTATCAAAGTAAAACATCCTTAATGAAGAAACTTCCTATTTACTGACCACACTGATCACTGATGGAAGTATCAGAAAACAATTAAGAATGCTGGTTATTATCTTTCAGGTTATCCCAGGAGAGGATATCAGAAAAGAGATTGGAGACATAAACAATCTAACAGAATCAAGATTGGATGAGCTGGTGAATACCTTTCTGGATGATTTCAAGGAAGGAAGATTGAAAGAGAACGGCTGGCCGGAGTCTGTCTCAGCGTACAAGGTCTCGAAAGCTGCCGTGTCTGCCTACACGCGGATCATTGCCAGAAGTTACCCGAAAATCGTTGCGAATTGTGTGTGCCCGGGTTATGTGAAGACCGACATAAACTACAACACCGGGGTGCTATCTGTCGAGGAGGGCGCGAAAGGCCCGGTAATATTGGCGTTGCTTCCTGATGGTAGCCCTTCAGGTCAATTCTACAATCAGACTGAGCTGTCTTCATTTGAATAGATTCTATGACAGAACTTAGTTACACAGATACTGTATGTTTTGAGGGATGATCCGTTGAGAATGTTTATTTTGACGATTTTGACAATATAACTTTTCAAAATTTTGAAAAGAATCATTAAAAATTCTCAAAAGTATAAGAAAGTTTACAGAAGTATTGCTTTACTTATAGATTGATTATGTTTCTGATTATATTCAACTTAAGCGGCGTTTGATGGCTCTTCAAATATCTGTTAAATTACAACCGTTAAAAAGTACACCAATTTTGATAAGTCACAAACAATGTGTTCAAATTGATTGAAATTTAAACAATCAATTTACCAGTTAAGTAATGCATCCATAAATTTTTTTTTATTTTTAAGATTTTTAAGATTTTTAATTAATTTTTATAAATTTTTGAAATATCTCATTGTCAAAATATGCATTATCAACCGATCCCTCCCCATATGTTTTATATTGTAATTATGTTAATACTATACACTGGCGCAGATTTTATGTAGTTTAATTGAGGATTTGATAAAAAAATATATTAATAAAAAATAACATGTGTTATGCTATGGATCGGTCAAGCAACCGTTCATTTTTAATCAAACAATGCTCCTTTATCAGATTTAGCATTTCTTATTAACTACGTCTACATAATATAACATGACCGTCCGATTCAGAAAAATGAACTGTCCATATTAATATTAATAGTACAGAATGTAAGATAGGAGGCAATACATTGCATGGCAATCGACATGTTAATGAAGCAAAACAGTTTCAAGATTTGCTGAGATAGCATAGCATGAAAGAATTTAAAGCAAATGCCCAGTGACAATCCAATTGCATGAAAAAAAAAAAATATATATATATATATATATATATATTAGTCAAATTGAATTGGCAACTCAAATCAGAAAGTACAAAACTTGGGCAACATAAAAATCCAGATATTGCACAGAGAGAGAGGGAGAGAGGCAGGGAAAGGCGGGATCTCGGGGTTTCGCCATTTGCCAATCGGGTCGACCCGACTGGGAGGCGACTTATAGTCATATAGTCGATTACATTTGGAAAATTCCAACTTCTTTTGCCTATCATACAGAATACAAACTGAAGGAATTAATATTACTTCTTTTTTCACTATGATCATTGCAAAATAAAATTTACTACAGACATAATATTAATTAACATTGTTAACTAAAAGGTCGAGATCTGGGTCCGATCGTAGAACTGGCCAGTGGGCCCTCCTTCAGCCAAAGCAACCATCACCGGGCCTTCAGCACCATCGCTCGCAGTTAGAGTTCCGGTGTTGAAGTTCAAGTCGGTCTTGATGTGACCAGGATGCACACAATTAACAGTTACGCTGGGATGCTCTCTCGCAAAATCCTTGTGTAGGAGTTCATTAAAAATTTCGACAAACAATATACATTGTAGTAGGAAACCCATTTATATTCCTGCAGTACTGTATTGTCTTTGACAGATTCCAAGAAAGAGGTTGCGAGATTGTCGATCGTCTGCTCGCTTAGGTTGTCAATATCCTCAAGTTCTCTCCTTAGGTTTCCGTTGTTCAACGCCTGTACGTATGATGGTGAATCATAGTGAATAAGAATTCATATTCCCGGCTGAAAAAATACTCCATTATGCAGTTCACAGCATCAGCCATTGGATTGTCTTGAGATTCATGCTAGCACGGATCTCAAGGCCATCCAACGGCTGACATTGTGAACTGCACAATGCAGTAAGTCAGGGGATGAGCACTCCTTGTTAGTACTTTGAAAGATTTACCGCTAGTCGTCCACCTAAACTTGAGACATTCACAATTTTTCCGCAGTTGGATAATTTTATCAGAGGTAGAAATGCTTTCATCATGTCCTTCACGCCGTAATAGTTCGTTTTAAAGCAGTCGACGGCACTCTCGTAGCTTTCTGTAATGTTATTTACAAGAATCGCAGCCCTCTCTGATTGCGGAAGCTGTATGCAATTCACTATAAATCAATATGCATACCAGAAAAACTGATATCCTGGTGAAAAAAATAAAATTATCATTGCCATCGATATTATTATTGTACCTTTTCATCAATTGGCTTTGTGAACTCGAATCCTCCAACTGCTGCATTATTTATCTGTTAAAATGGTTCATTAGTAAATGTACAGGATTCCATTTGGGGTTATTGGTTTCATGAATAGAGAAGCCGATACTACTGACATGTTTTCGCATCGGTTTCTTAAGCTAATTAAACAAGCCTGTACTTTTGTTTGTATCGGAAGAATCTGAGTCAGACATGAAACTGAAATCAAGTGCGGAAATATATCTGATGCAGAATGTGGATTCTGGACTACTGAATGGTTTTTCATTAAGGATTCCTCGAGACAGAAAATAGGTACATAAACAAAATTAGTGATATTTACTTACCAGAATATCAAGCCTCCCAAACTGATCCTGGATGAATTCTTTCAAAGAAGAAATTGTCGCAGGGTCAGAAACATCCAGTTGATGGAACAGTACATCTGTGGCTCCTTGATCTTGCAGCTTCTCGACAGCCGCTTTACCCCTCGATTCATCTCTGGCTGTCAGCACTACTTTCACCCCTTTCTCTAGTAGTTGTCGACATATTTCCAACCCAATCCCTTTGTTTGCTCCAGTCACCACTGCAATTCTTTACAGACAAACAGCAACAAATTAAACTGAAAATTATAGATGTACTTGAATTTTTAACCAGGAGGGTGGGAAACTAATTGTCTTGTACCATTTCTGGCATGAGTTCTCCATTATTCTTGTTACGAGAAAACGATGCCTCTGAAACTTGGCTACAAGATCGGATTCTCAATTTCTAATTGGGTTTATTGGTACCAGCAAGATGTGATATTCTTAATGGAACAGAACAATTACCGGGTGAATATTTTCCACATAACGGAACAATTGAATTATGGGTGGTCTTATTTTGAATGTGGACCAGCGTTGCGTCAGTCCGAACCGTGTCCACAGAATTACGAGAGAAATCAAGTGATGATTTGACTCTTCTAGTCTCTTGCAAAACCATGAAGCCATCATGCAAGCGGTCTCTTTCGACGAAGAAAATTCTATATCATGATAAAGGAAAGGAAAACTTATCCACATTCCAATTCTGTGATCGTCAGGCTCATTTATCAGAAATAAAAAAAGAACTCATTATTCTTTTAATCTGAAAGTTAGTTCCAACTTTAAATTCTGGTGTTACGTTTTTTTAATAAAGATGAGGATCAAACCACTCAAATTTGTCACGTTTCACTTCATACAGATAATAGCTTCAGAGAAAAATAACATGGAAGCTCTGACTGTGAAAATGATTATTAATATAATGTATATCGTTAGATCAGAGCTCATTTAAAATCCATCCATTAAATGATTTTATTTATTGTCTTTTAATTTTTCGGGCCATGTTTGACTTATTCAAAAGAGCTCTTTGTTCAATCTGCCTCTTCCATTATTGGCACCCTAAAATTAACTCTTAGTAAAATTCCACCCGAAAATCAATTAATTTAGAGTTTTTACACAATTACTCTGTAAATCTTCCAATCGAACTTGTTTTACTCTGAAATTTTGTCTTCGTTGAATTGTTAAGCAATCCATGCATGGAAGTCTATTTTCTTAAACTTCTAGCATGTAAATAAATAAATTTCAGTGGCAATAATATACAAAAATTACCAGCTAAAACTACTATTAATCAGTGTAATATGTTAAATCATGCATGTGTTTACCATTAACAGTACTATGTGATATAAGATAAGTCCCTTTGGGTCCAGCATCTGATTCTGATTGAACCATAAATTGGTACAATCTGGTAAAGGTGCCAGTGTGGTATGAACCGTAGTTTAACGGATAACAAGATTATTCATTCATTTTAGTACATGAGAGTCATTTCTTTTAGTACATCAGATAATTATGCAAAAGCAGCAGTTTCCTCGCAAGCAAGAACAATGGCGTTAAGCAAATATTATAAATTATTACATCTTTCCTACTTTGATTTAATCACTCGAAGGACGACAATTCAGTTTGAAAGTAATACTGGCCAGATGAACAACCATCAGGAAGCAGAGCCACCATCACCGGGCCTCTCGCACCTTCTGCAACAGTACACTCTCCTGTATTCCAGGTAATGTCTGTCATCACATAACCAGGGTGCACACAATTGATACACAATTCGGTATGTTCCCTTGCAAGTATTCTTGTGTAGGCTGCAACGGCGACTTTGGAGACCTTGTATGCTGATGCCACAGGAGGCCAAGTATCCTGTTTCAAATTATTTTCTTTGAAATCATTGAGGAAGCTGCAAACAATTTCATCCAACCTTTTCTCAGTCAGATTATCAGCATCGCGCAGTTCACTCTTGATTGCTTCATTCGGTATCACCTGAAATATTAAATTTAAGCATATTGTTATGGTGTTAATATGTAGATTTTTATAAGGAAGTAAATAATTTCTGTACAATTTTCTTACTCGAAGCAATCCAAAGTTCGAAGTCAAATTAACAATTCTGGGAGATTCGGAAAACCGAAGTAGCGGAATAAATGTCATGCACAATCTTTTTGTTCCATAGTAGTTGATGTCAATACATTCCTTTGCCTTCTCGTACTTTTGGATCGACCAAGGGAGAATAGTGCTTAGGTCATGCTCCTGCATTGAAAAGATCATCAGAACAAGAAAGTAGGCAACAACACTGAGGGGCAATTTCGTCCAAGCCCCGGCAAAGAGATTAGCTAACATCTGAGCATAACCCAGAAAACGGGATCGTGATCTTCCGACATAAGGATTGAGCTGGTAGCAATAATATAATTACCTTACTGTTATATCCCTTTAAAAATTCTGATTCCAGTTCTAGCCCGGAGACGGCTGCATTGTTCACCTGATACCATTAATGTAGCAACTA